>JAPKLX010000066.1:973248-1052359 GCA_026898415.1 Leonotis leonurus | reverse complement strand
CGTAGTCTATGTGCTTGTATTTTTAATACATACACTACGGTTTTTAAAAACCGTAGTCTATGTGCATGTAATTTTAATACATACACTACGGTTTTAAGAAACGTAGTCTATGTGCGTGTATTTTTAAAACTCGGCCCATAACTAATTTAAAAACTCGGCCCACAAGACTAATATTGACCCGGCCCATGATTCTAGATCCTTCTTCCTACACTTAAACTTAGTCTTACCCTAACCCTAAGTAAGTAACGATACACACAACACCACTCAACCCTAGCCAAATCTCCACTCAGTCGTTCACCTCTTTCTCTCCCTCTCATACTAAATCAACTTCTCACTTCTGCAACACAACCCACACACATCTCTCTCAGTTTCACAGTCGACTAGAATGATGAATGATGAATGATTAAGGGTTCGTCGTAGTGTAGCTCTCGTCTAGCCGTCCTCCAGGTAAACCCCCTTTCTCTCTTTCTAAAATTTGTAGTTTCAATTCCATTTGCTTTCTGAAAATTTCCCAAAATCCTCTAAATTTCCTCAGTTTCCAACTCTCAATGTTCTCTGTACTCTTTCTCTGAAACAGGAACGATGACTCCCAAAGCTTGGCTGATAAAATTCTCAATGTTAATACTCTAATCTTTGTATATTTTCTAGCTTTCTAAGTTCTATTTTATTCAGCTTCTAAAATTGCACATATTCCTCTCTTAATTTCTATCGCTAAATCTCTCTCTCTTTATGTTCTCGTTTTCTGCAGGAAGGCAGAGCCTCCCTAGCTCAAAGCTTCTCTCGGTGGAAGCTAACCGGCGCTAAGTCGCCAGCAACTCAGCGTAAAAGATCTTATCTTTCTATATTTAAATTTCTCAATTTATAAAGTTTCTAAAATTTTTAGTTTCTGATTTCTAATACCTCTCCTATACCTCATGATTTCAGCCCTCATTTAGCTTCTATGGACTACACGGCGAAAAAGCTCACTGGTGCCGCGTTGACCCCTCATAAGTAAGGTCTCAACATTTTCCCTTTTCTTTGGCAGATTTTGACACAAAAGGGGCAGTGGGTGTATTAATTTGGGATTAAACCCTATCTTTTGAATTTGTGCTAAATCTTCCACCTTGCATTAATTTGATGACTTGCGTAATTTCATAAAAAGAATTAAACATGTATTGCAGGGGTAATTCTCTAATCTTTCAATGTTTTTCCAAATCTAATTTTTGACTCGTTTTTATTGACATAGACTCTATATAAACTGAAGCTTAATAGAGTTGTATATAACTTTAAAAGTTGGAATTTGATTCTTCATTACAAGCTCCTGTTTTGGTATCTATGGTGTTTATTTTTTTTTTCTTTGGTTCTAAAAGGGATGCAATATAAGCGTAAGATTTACCTTCAACTTTAAAACTTAGAATCAGTAATATATCTATTCTCTGCGTAAGAGTTCATGGTTTGGTTTTCTAGACTAAATCTTAATTCATACCCGAAGTTCAATATTCTGTTAAAGTGATGTTTCTCATAGTGTTGACTAACTCTTATTCCTGAGCTGTGATTTGAACTTATTCTGAATTCAAATCATAATTTCTATGATCTGGGAATATGTATGTTTCTTAAATTGTGTCTTGCTTTTAAATGATTTAAAAGAAGATAAAATCTGAATTGGTTTTTCTTCAGTTTATTAAGTTCTGGAGAACAACTTCTATGTTGTGAAATATGAAAATATGTCTACTTTCTTAAATCTGAAAAATATCTATATATGGTTTGATATTCTGTGTTATGGATGGAGAATAGTTCTAAGTTTAAAGCTTCAGTATCATTGGTGTCTTATAAGTTTAAAGTTTGCTAAATCTTGAACTTAAAACACTTAGATGCTTTTTAAAAACTTTATTACAGAGTATGATATTCTTGTTGGGTTATTGGCACATATTGAGTTCTAAAATGATGGTCGAGTGAAGAGTCTATATTTCTTCTAAATTCAGTTTAAATATAAAAGAAGGTTTTGATCTAAGTGCTTAAAGAACAAAGCTTAAGTATGAAATGCATATACCTTAGAACTTCTGAATTTGAGATAGATGAACTCCTTGGCTCTGAGTATTTCTGCAGAACCTCTCCTTGCCTTTCTTTATTATTTTTTGAAGTATTTGTTTTGTTGAAGTATGGATTTTCTTTATGGCCTTGATTTAAGGAGTTCTATATTGTATAAATAGGGAAAGGAGTAGGCTTCTTAGAGTAGAATGCTTAGAGTAGGCTGGCTGCTTTAATACTTCTTGCGTGCTCTGTATGCCTTATGGAGTCAACTTTGCTTTTGAATGCAAATATTTTGCGTTCTTATGTTAGTCGGCAGGAAGGTGACCTTCTTGGACTCATGGTGAGAATCCAACTGATTTATTTCTATGATTTTCTGCTGGCTTTAATTAACTGCTGCAGATTTAAGTCCGAAAAGTTGTGTTTGAATATACTTGTTTCTGTACAACTTTGCTTTTGAATGCGGTGAATTTTTTTTTAGATTTCTGGTTTCTGATATGTTCATGGTAGTTTGGGTCTATTGTTTTTGTTATTTTTTGGAGTTTATATAATAAGTAGTGGTTCAATACATGATAATTATCTGTAGTTGAGTACTTATGGAGTCAAATTTGTTTATTTTAGTAGTTGGGTACTTATAGATAGGTTCTGACCCAAAATATTTTGTACTACAACATCCCAACTATGTATTGTACTATCGATTCTTAACCAGGTGTTGCATCCATATAAGAAAAATGAGTTTCTTTTCTTCTAAAACTCATTGTAACACAATTGTTCTGATGCAGTACCTGCATCTACTCTGCTGCTCTTTCCGTTTTAAAGTATGAATGAAGACAAGATTGTGATTTTTTTTTTAGTTTTACGCGTGTACCTTACTCTTTGTGCACAAAATCATCCTGGAGAGTTTGTCTTCTAGAGTAATATATGCATAGCATTGATCTCTATAGCTAACCCTAGTACAGTTCTGAGAGAAATAAATACTGATTTATGACTTCTCATAGCAATTCTTACAATGACACTTGCAAATAGTGGATACTGACCCTTATATGGGAAATGCCTTATTTACGTATATGTATGCATGCACATATTTGCACACAGTCACACACATACATGCATATGTAATTTCTTGAACTTGGATTCTCAACTGATAATTGCTGCATAAGACACATTCTCACTCTTTGATGATCACGACAATAGGTTGGCTCTGGAATTGGTGGTATGCTTAGTGCAGTTCATGGTTTTAACACAGGTACAACAATCCATCTGCTCACTTATTCAAGAGTTTTTGCGGCTATTGTTTATTCTCATATTCTAATAACCTCTGACGATGTATTTACTAGGAATTCCTCTCATATTCTATACTTTTACGGAAATCGTCTTCTTCTTCAGCTGGTGATTCTTTCTTGAAGCAGCTAAAGAAGAAGAATATTCTTTGCTTCAAAAATGGAGTTTATATGTTGCAGGCTTAATATCGTTTATTATATTGGTAACTCGATGATCTTATATACCTTATGCATATATCTATTTTATTGTATACATTCTTGTCTATACATGTATGTATCTATAATTTATTGTGGATGCTTTAATCTTGATGTTGATAACAACATATAGTTCATTAGTATCTTTTATTGTCTTAATATTTATATATAAAAGTTTGTTCTTTTCAGGTTAAGAACAGGTGGGATGATCGAATGCAAATAGGTGGAGTTGGCACGGAACTGTTACAAATATATAGTTTCATAGTTTTGCTATTTTAGCTTGTAGAAAGATGATGTTATAAAGATAATGGGTAAATAAATTGTTGTGTTTTGTAATATATTACGTTGTAAACTTAAAATAATCAATGTTATCAATCTATTTTTGATGTAATGAATACATATTTATTTTATATGCTTTTAATATTTTAATTTAGATTAAATTATAATTTTTTAAAATTTCATAGTATAGACTACCGTGCAAAATGACAACCGTAGTGTATATTAAAGCATACACTACAGTTTTCTCATAAACAATCGTAGTCTATATTAGTTCAAACACTACGGTTTTCTCACAAAACCGTAGTATATAATTTCTCATATACGGTTATTAATAAAACTGTAGTCTATATTGTATTATACACTACTGTTATTGGATAAAACTATAGTCTATAATGTGACATATACTACGGTTTCACAAAAACCGTAGTCTATAATATTAATACACTACGCTTTCATGTTAAAACTGTAGTGTACAAAAAGTATTAACTACGTTTTTCTCAACATAGACTACGGTTTTAAACCGTAGTCTATACTACCGTAGTGTATACCAACGAGTATAGACTACGGTTTTAAACCGTAGTCTATTGTTGGAATAGACTACGGTTTAAAACCGTAGTCTATACTCGTTGGTATACACTACGATAGTATAGACTACGATTTTTAGATGTCATATACCATGGTTTAAAACCGTAGTGTATGATGATTTTTGTAGTAGTGTTGACCTTTTGTCGAGCAAGCAATTGAGCATGATCAATATAGGATTATCAAATAATCATTAAAATGAGAGTCCTGAACTTTTTCATGAGTAGATCTAGGGGTGTCTATTCGGGAATCGGGTATTTCGGGTAATACCCGATACCCGATCGGGTTCGGGTACCCGAATACCCGATTTTCGGGTTTTCGGGTCGGGATCGGGTATTGATATTCTAGGGTTTTCGGGTTCGGGTAATACCCGATCGGGTATTATCCGAAACCCGAATTTATTTATTTACTATTATTATTTATATAATATTATATTTATAATTTATAATTTAAAATATTTTAATACTCTAAATATTTGAATTTTTAAAATTACCCGATAATATTCGATAAATACCCAAAAATAAGAATTTTTTTAATTAAATCGGGTAATTTCGGGTACCCGAATATCCTACCCGAAAAACCCAATTCGGGTTCGGATATGAAAAAATTAGGGTTTTCGGATTCGGATACCCGAAAATTTCGGGTAGAGTACCCGACCCGACCCGAATAGACACCCCTAAGTAGATCCATAAAAAAATTAATGAACCATAATTACAATTTATTAAACCCAATTATCCTTATTATTCATATTTTAATTTAAGATTATGATAAGTGCGGTTTCTTTATTTTTTTAGTTATATAGTACCATTCATTATGGTTTCAATTTCAAATTGTCAATTCTTGTTCCAAAATCATCAATTCTTTTGTAATTGTCTTAAAAATTCATATTTTTATATTAATTTACAAGTTAAATTAAAATTTTATAAGTTATAAATAATATTTACATAATAAAAAAGATTAAATTAAATTAGTGTACGAAAAATATATCAAGAAATGTTGATCATATGATTAGGTGTATTTTATACACCTATTTTGTGATACTTTTATGTGATTTTGGATATTAAATATTCACTTATTTGTGCTTAATTGTCAAATTGTAGATTTTTTTCGACACTCGAAGCAGTTGATTGATTTTGAAAATATTTGGATAAAATTGAAATGATTAATTGAAAGGAAGATCAAGAAGATGCCTAATTAATTGGAGAATTTCCTAATTAATTTTGAGAATTTTCTTATTAGTTATATTTTGAGACTTGCTAATTATGATCCTTATGACAATTAGTTTTAGGTTAATTTTGGAAGTTAAAAGCCATATATAAGCTTTATATTGAAAGGATTTTTGGACACACTTTTTTGCTCTATACAGCGGTCCACCTTTAGAGGAGGGAGAATTGCTCCTTTATTTTCTTCCTCTCCATTCTTACGTGAAGCACTGCCACATTGTAGCTATTTTAATTACTTAGTTTGTTTCTTAATTCAATTTCCATTATTTCTCTATTAATTTCTTTTGTTTATTTAATTTTGCTTTGTAGCTACACCTCTCCATTTCAACATCAATTAAGGAAATCCGGATGCGATTATTTCATGAGATCTAATTTGTTCTGCATCATTTAATTCGTATGTAAATATTTGTTGTTATCTATTTTCTTTGTGATTTAATCGTTTTATTCGTCTAAATAGTGGTCAATATTTAATTGAGTATAATTGATTAATAGTGAATTAAATCGGTCATATGTAATACTGCAGGTTTAGATTTAATTAGTGGTAAATTGACTATTTAGTCAAGGGAATAACAATCTTAATTCGATAATCTCACGTCAAAGTTATCGGTTTTGAATTGGGTCTCTCTTGTTCTACATGTTGTTGGGTCATTAAACCTATAAAGCGTCTCTTACGGTTGTCAGTCGATTAGAGAAATAGTTAGTGAAACGTCTTCCTAATTATCGAGAAGCTAAGGAGAGATGAGATCGCGTCAGAAGCGTCTTCGGTGATCATAACTGGTTTATTTGCATGAATTATTGTTATATCTGCATCGATAATCGGAATATCAAGTCCAAGTGGAATTTTGATTGTTGGAATATTTCTTATATATTTCTCATATTTGTTAGTTTTTATTTATGATTTATTTGTTTAAGAAAAATCCAAAAATATATTCTCAACTTATTGTTTATTTATTATTTTCGAAGTTCTAGATAACACAAATTTTCGTGACTAAGTTTCCAGGTCGAAGTTTTAGGAAAATTCTCGACGATCCTTTGGGAGACGATTTTGCTTACTACTGTCTGCGCAGTAAGGGCATACCGGCTGTTTGTCAGCCGAATTATTTTTGGTGAAAAATGACGCACCAAACTGATTGTTTAATTCACGGTTCCGAACCTTTGAAACCGGAGCCGACATATCACATACACAATTAAAATTCTCCAAACCACCAATTTTGATTCGATTACATGTGGGTTCTGACGGGTATAGTTGAACACCTCTAATTATGATAGACAATTCCTAACTGAAAATTAATCAATCATAATGGAACTTAATAAATGGTATATATGTAATAAATTGGGTTCCAGACAGATGAGTTGACCTCACATACCACTATAGTTTTTTTCCAGCATGTTTTATCCTAACTCCGCTCATCCTAAGAAATTACATACATGCGGATGTTATAAAAAACTTTTTATAATTTTGTCTGACTTGTATTTTATTGCTTCTAGATCTTGAATTTTGTTATCATGATTATATATAATAGAATTTTTCTATGTTTGTTTACTTTCAAATATTTTATTTGAGATTTTGTGCATATTATCTAAAAAATTGTTCTATTTTGGAATACTCAACTAATACCAAAATAACATTATGATACTGATAATAGATCATTTATAATTGTAACTGAGTGAAGCCTCTTTATTTTTAATCTACAAATGTAGTTAATCAATTAAGTTTAAATTAGTTTATAACTGATAAATAGTTAATAATAATTCAAACTTAATAGCTACTAATTGTGACTTAGTTTATGTTAATAAAACAAATTAATACCTTACATGATGAATAAATACTACTAATTGATTTTATTAAAGCTTGTTTTTATATATATATATATTTGATTCAGTTGAATAAATTCAGGCTAAACAGTGAAAGGTTTAATACAAATTCAATGAAATATAAGTAATATCATGTGCCATTGTATTCAAGTTGTCCAAATATGAAAGAAAAATAATGATTTGAAGCTTAGTTAGGGAAAGATCTACAAATAGAAACAAATGCTGATGTAAATTAATTATATTGAGTAGATTTTACATTATGCTAATTAATTTAATTTATGGTGTGATATCGATATGAAAATGAAATGTAATGAATTGGGGATGGTTGTATATTTTACTTAATATAGGTGCCCATACTTTAGGTAAATTTTAATAATTATATAACATGTTCTACAAAATGAAGGCTATGCTCATAAATAACTGATAGAGATGTTGCTTTATTTTTGTGTATTTTCATATTCTTGTCTATTTCACTTACGGCAGATGTTTTATTTTTTATTTTTTGACTATCCATATATATATTTAATATATTTTTTTTAATAATATGGAGAGAGATATTAGGGATCAATATATTGTAAAACAAGTAATACACAATGATTATTCAAAGACCTAATTCAAATGGAAATACTTACTCAATACTCATTAGATTATAGTTGCAAGTGAGTTGACTATGGAAATAAGGAAAAAATGTTACTATGATTTTGCTATTGGATTTGATAATTTGTAGAGTAATTTGGAATGTCTACTAAAATTCACTTTGATTAAAATAAGCTAATTGAATAATATTTTGATAGTAAAATATTAAATCAACACAGTTAAATTTTAATTTATTTAGACGACATATCCCCTCCATTTTTTAATAAGTGTCCTATTTCATTTTTTTTCTTGTTTATAAATAAGTGTGCTATTTCAAAATTATAGAGTATATTTATGACAATCTTTCAATTTTGCCCTTATTTAATACTTATTGGAATTTGATATTATTTGTATGAATGTATTTATTATGCTATTCAATAAAGAGTATATAAGAAAAAATTTCATTTTATTGGTATGTGTGATTTAGTAAAATTGGATACTTATTAAAAAACGAAGGGAGTATATGTGTGTATATATATTTAATATTTTGGAATATCCACATGCTAATCAAGCGGTTTGCAACACACACTAGCTACGATGTTTCCTAGATACATTGACTTGGAGTCATGGATTCCAGCAATGATACCTTTGAATATTGACTCAAGTCAATATTCGACTTTTTTTTATTGATATAATGAATTTGCTATTGAAATATATAATAAGATATCGATAAAGAAATAATTGGATAATTATAAACTAAACTATGGAAATGGAAGAGGTTATCGGGGTGTGAATTTGAGACCGGGACTCAGGGACTTTTCCGGTTCCGTCTCGAGTTCCGAATTTTTCGGGATCGGGACCGATGAATTGAACATTTTTGGGATTTGGGAGTTCCGAATTCCGATCGGAACTCCCGATTTTTCGAAATTAATTTTTAAAATTCGAAAAATTTGGCCCGAATCCGGAAATTTTGGTCCCATTCGAAATTTCGTGACCATTCGGGACTTATCGAGACTTTATTTTTCAGAATCGGGACTGGAACTGGTACTTAATAATTTTCAACTTCAGGACTTGGGAGTCCGTAATCCCAATCGGGATCGAGACCGGAACCAAAAAATTAATATTTTTCGCAGACGGGATCGGGAGTCCCGGCCCAATTCTCACCCCTTACCTATAGATTCAAGCGACCAGCTCGGTGAAAACTCATCCTTATTCCATGTGAGTCAGTTGCCTTCGTTTAGACCAGTCCATCCACAAAGGAATGTACTTCTTCCTTTTATTAAAGTTGATTTATTTTGATAAAAAAGTTATTACATATCCGTCCTCCACCAAAATGGTTTACATTTTGTCATTTTAGAACGTCCACGAAAATGGTTTACATTTGAAACCTTCCATTTATAGTAAATTGACCTCACCATTAACTACACACAATCCAATTTAAAACAATGTATCAAGTGAGACTCAAACTCCTCTAACTATAGATTCCTATTAAAGTCAACATACATTATTAAAACTCGTGTCGGGTCAAAGTGTAAACCATTTTCATGGACGGAGAAAGCAGGCACGAAGCCAGCTAGGGGGCAGAGGGGGGCAATGCCCCCTCTGAAATTTTGAAATTTTGCAGAAGTGTTCTTGTAATTTTAATTTATATCATTTACAAAAAAATATATACATTAAAATAATTAATTAGCCCCCCTCTGTACTAAATTTCTGGCTTCGCCAAGGAAGTATTTGATAAAAAAAAACATACCAATCTTAATAGAACACAAAGATTATTAGATTAAATTATTATTCGATATTATTTTTTTTTTATCATTTTACTGAATTATCATTAGATTAATTCTCATATACAATCAATATTTCTTTAATATACTATGTCTGTTAATAAAACAGAAGCTCATCTAAGAATGTGGAAAACTTGATGCTCTCTTTAACTAAAAAAAAGTGTATCGTGAAGGAATCGTGAGTAAAAAGTATAAAATTTATTTCTAGTGAATAAATGAATCATATATATATATATATACATATATATATAATGTTTTAGATATTTAATATTTTGTGAAAAATATATTTAAAAGATGAATAAAATTACGCTCCTGCGAGAACCTAAAGACTATTTTTCATTATTAAACTATTCGGATTCGATTCAACAAAAATGATATATTAATGACTTATTAATATCAATAAGGTGTAACTTAAAAAAATGATCTATATACTTATTGCATTCAATTTAAACTACAAGATCGTGTTAAAGAAGACTCGAATTCAAAAATTAATGCCTTAAGCATTCACCTGCTACCATATATTAGATCGACATACGTAGACAAAAGATATAAAATACGCATGAGCAAAAACTACGCACATAAAAAAAAATTATATGAATTAGTGTGTATATATATATATATATATATATATATATATTTATATAATTAAGATATGTTCCCAACGTTTACGAAAAATTGTAAAATGTGTTTTTATTGGACAAATGAATCACAAACTAGAATATATATGAAAATTTAAATAGTGAGTATTTTGAATGATCATATTTAGGAAATGAAATAATATTATATTTATAAACGATCCAAATAGATAATAATTACATGATTTTCGTATGCGAAAGTATATATTATAATTTTCAGTCTAAACTTTGTTGAGCGGTACAATGTTTTTCATATATATACGTACGCATGCCGCATGTTGCATAAATGTCATTATAAATACGCATACAATCATTATGATTGGATAATTGAACTTTGTTGGAACCAAAGCTTAAACATGCAAAATTTACGAATCAAATACAAACGAAACAATAAGAGTTAGTCAATCGTGACGTGGTAGAACCACTGCCCTAAAAGCTATTTCCAGCGAATCCTTGGTGCACGGTTTTAATGCAAAAATACTCTCGAGGATTAACACGGTCCCAACGTTCGCAGTGCCCTTGCAAATTTTAGGTTGAAGACGAAATCCGAATTGGGGAGAAAAGATGAAAGTAAAATCTAGAAATTGTGGAGGAAGATGAAGGTGGAAAATATTCTACGTATAATGGAGATGGAGAAATCAATTAATGTATTTTGTGTATCTTGAGATGAAGAGAGGTGAGTTTTTATAGTGTAGATCCCGTCCAAAATAAATCCCTAAAAGTAGGAGCTAAATAACAAAGTTGGAGAAAAAAACGCGCACGTTCAGTACATAAATTAGGTCAGGTCAGCGGTCTCTGAAACTCATCTCCTGTTAAGTTCACCCTACGTAAATTTTCACAAAATTCAGAAAGTACAAGTCAGCCGTCTTTGACCTTATGAGACGACTGAGTATACCTCTCGGCAAAACTCTCTACAAATGACCAAATTTTTGTTTCCATTTCCAACAATCCCCCACAAATGGAGACAAAACAAAGAAAGAAAACTAGAGGAATATTGACGCATAAATACAAGTAGTCAGAAACCTTAAACTTGCATATTAGTGATGTAGGAGAACGTACAATACTCACAAAGTAGTCAGAAACTTTGAACTTTACGAGCTCATACATTTACCCCCACAACACGCATCATTCCTGTGGAATTCATCTCCGCGATAAATAACTTATGGCTCAACAACACCCTCGAATATCATGTGTGCTCTAAAAATCGCAATTCCACATAAGGGAGCCACCCTTCACACACGCTAGGTCGTTTCTATGATAATGCAATCGTCAAGGCACTAAATATATCATACGGATATGATATACCAGAAGTGTCACGCATAGCACAACCGCAAGAGACCATTAAGAACCCACATAGCTCAACCCTCATGGCCATAGTACAATCATATAAATCACCGCAGTGAAGTTGTCTCGTCAAGCCATGAAATCTCTATGTCCAAAATTCCACAACAGAATTACAACAACCGCAGGTTGGATTCATTATTAGGCTTCATTTTATTTAATGATGAGAACTCATCAACACTCTAGGTATCCACCACATAAGTCCCCTTCACTTAAATGATTTCATTCCAATTCCGGCAGAGAGCTCATCAACTTGTCTCTTGATGAGAGTCTTAGTGAACAGGCCTGCCAAATTCCTCTCTGAGTTCACAAAGTCGAGAGATACTACCCCGCCATTTAATTTCTCCATCACCACCACGTCTCAGCCAGATGTGTCTCCTCTTCCCATTTTAGACACCGTTTTTAGCAATGGAAATAGCAGCTTGTGAGTCACAATGTAAAGAAATAGGTGCTAAAGACCTCTTACCCACAAACACTTCAGCCAATAACTCTTGAAGCCATTCTGCTTTGTGACTCACTAGCTCCAAAGCTATAAACTCAGACTCCATTGTAGAACCTGCAATGCACTTTTATTTTTCCGATTTCCAGGAAACTGCACCACCTCCAAGAGTGAAAACATAACCAATGGAGCTTACCTCATCGCTATCTGAAACCCAGTTCGCAACAAAATAACCTTCTAACACATCAGGGAAGTTAGAGTAATGTAGACAATAATTAACAGTACCTTTCGGATATCTCAACAAACGATAAAGTGTAGCCCAATGGTGACTATTGGGATTACGAGTATATCTACTCAAACGATTCACCGCATATGCAATGTCAGGGCTAGTACAGTTCATTAAATACATCACACTTCCTAAAGTTCTAGCATACTGTTCTTGATTCACAAAAGTACCAAGGTTCATTTCCAATTGCATGCTTCAATCAAAAGGAGTTTTCGCAGGAACCAAATTATCACAAAAATGTTTAAGTACTTGTTCCAAATAATGAGACTGACTAAGCACATAACCATTCGCAAATTTAATCAATTTAATCCCAAGTATAATATTAGCTTCACCCAAGTCTTTCATATAAAAAACAAATGATAAATATGCTTTCGTTTCCAACACAATGTCAAGACATCTACCAAAAATCAACATGTCATCCACATATAAACAGATAATCACACATTCGGATCCACAAGATTTAACATATAAGCATGATTTCGAACCATTTACTACGAAACCGTTTAATAGAATAGTGTTGTGAAACTTTTCATATTATTGAATATGAGCATGTTTAAGACCATATAGGGACCTCTTCAACTTACATCCCTACCCATCACTACACACCCCTCGGGTTAATCTATGTAGATTTCCTCATTAAGATCACCGTTTAAAAATGCAGTCTCTACATCCATTTGATGCACTACTAAATTATTAATAAAAGCTAAGACAACGAGTGTTCTAATAGTGGAAATACGAGCAACAAGAGAATACGTGTTAAAGAAGTCTACATCCTTTTTCTGTGCATATCCAACTACAACGAGTCTAGCCTTATACATATTAATCGATCCATCAGGTTTCAATTTTTTCTTAAAGATCCACTTCGATTTAATAGGCTTAGTGTTCATAGGTAAATCAACTAGATCCCATGTATTATTGTTAGTTATAGAATCTAGTTCACTTTGTATTGGCTCTCCCCAAAATGGAGCATATGTACTAGACATAGCATCAGAATACGTAGTAGGATCCTCATTAATTAAAAATGCAGACACCACATAATCATCAATTAACTCAGGATATTCAGCCACAAAAGCAGTAATAAAATCAATACCGAACAAAGTCTCAGTCATTCCTCTTTTGCTCCTTCTCGGTTCAGATATTTCCACAGATTCCTGAGCTGAGTGCTCAGTAACTTCATTTTGAATGACATGCGAAGTACTACACACATTCTCACGAGCAATATTAGTTTTCCATGAAAATATATGATCAAAGAAATTCAGCATCACAAGACTCACAGATAGATTGATCACTCAAGCATAAAAATCTATAAGCAGCAGAATTTTGAGCATAGCCAATAAACGCACAATCAAAGGTTTTCGACCCCACATTCATCCGTTTAGGATCATTCAACCTCACTTTAGCAAGACACCTTCACTCTTTCAAATAATTAATATTAGAATTAAAACCTTTCCACATCTCATTGGGAGTCTTATCGAGTTTCTTATGAGGTACCCAGTTCAAAATATAGCATGCAGATAATACTGTTTTTCCCCCACATTCCACTAGACAATCCAGAACTTATTAACATAGTGTTCCTATTTATTTTTAAACTGTAGTACGTGGCGTTGTTTAGACCAGACCCACTGTCCGATAAAGGGACTCAGTATCGGGCACGAAGAATTTTTCCAGCCAATATACTTCCAATTTATTATTAAATAGCTCGCAAGAGAACGAGTTCGATGTATATTAATAAGTTAACCCTAAGTCGTATTCTCAAAGAAGGCTAAACAGGGTTTTATCTATGTTGCAGAACAGAAAGCAATTAAAAAGAAAGGGTTTTGGATTTTTAATCTAATTAATCTATCTAGGCGAAAATTAATAAAGCAATTAAATTCTAAATCTAAGAACGAAGGATTAAAGAAACTGAATTTAAACATTCCTTGAATTGATTAATTAACATAATTGAAAGATTTGTATTAATGGATTAAAATTAATCAAGAAAATGACGGAAAGAAAATAATTCATAAAGCAATAAATAAAGCAGTAAAAGAACTCACTGATTGAAAAAGTAAACAATGCATTAAAATACTCCGGGTTTGAATCACGAACGAATCCACAATGAATTTGAAGAACGAACAAGAAATAAAAATCTAGACTAAAGTGTTTTCTCTCGTGGTCTAAACCTTAGACTAGAAAATAAAAACGTGAAGTAGTAGTCCTTAAAAAATCACGCGTGGAGGTTTAAATAGGAGAAGAAAATCCGTCGGGCTAGCGAGCGCTAGGGGGTAGCGCTCGCTAGCTTGGCTCTCTGATAAGTCATCCAGCGCCAAGGGGTAGCGCTCGCTAGGGGGTAGCGCTCGCTAGGGGGTAGCGAGCGCTACCCCAACGTTCTATCTTGGAGATTTTCCAGGGGCCAGCGGTCGCTAGAGGGTAGCGACCGCTAGCCCCCAGTTCTGTCCGTCTTGGATTTCTAGGGGGTAGTGAGCGCTAGGGGGTAGCGCTCGCTACCCCCACGCTCTGTTTTGAGAAAGTCCATGGGGGTAGTGAGCGCTAGGGGGTAGTGACCGCTACCCCCTTGTTCTTCTTAAGAGACCTAGTGATCACTAGGGGGTAGTGATCACTACCCCTATGGAATATCTTCACTCATTTTTCACGCTTTTTCGTCTCGTTTCTGTTTTCGAGTCTTGCTACTCCGTTTTTGTCGATCATAACCTACAATGCATCATATAGAAGACCAAAGCATCAATCCGAACAACAATAATCAACATTATGAATCTAAAATGCGAGAGAAACGAGACCAAAAATGGATAAAACAACCTCCCCACACACAATACCTTGCTTGTCCTCAAGCAAGTCTAAACTCTACATAATACGAAGATTTCAAAATAAGAAATAAGTTTAATCACGTGACAATAATCCTACTCATCATGAGTACTCAAAAAGGATCATAAGACTATACATCAATCACCACTACGTGTTTCCTCAAAGGTGCAATTTCAATCCGATCAAACTCAATAACATATGCAAATTTGGCTTTTTAATCACTCATAGGCTAGACTTTGGATTAATAACTATTAAAACCAATTTTTAAAAGAATCAAACCGCATAGAATTTTTAGTGATATATAGAACATTGGTCACTAGGTGTGATCTTCGGCATAAACCAAATATCCTAGTGTGGTTTCCCATACCCATTTCTCGAATTCAAGATTTCTTTCGATTTCTTAAAGGAAGAGGGGTAGAGTTCTTATCACCTATTCAAACAGTTCAAGCGATTCAATAACGATTTTAAAGGCCATTCGAGCCAAATTTTTGGAAAGAGTGGGTTATATGGTCAAAAGTCACGAGATATGAACATTTAGATGTTATCTAAAGTGCTCTCGTGTGGTTTCCCATGCTCATGGTTTCCAGAGGAGCAGAAGCCTCCCAACTCAATCTTACAAACACAACAATTAATAAACAAGTCTAACCAACAAGCAATCATAACCAAATTCATAAAACTACGAGCTATCACATCAATTCATCACACAAAAAGTAACTCACGACAGTTATGATCAAAATGTAACACTTATCACCCGATCATCGACTCACAACGGCAATTCATGTCATCAAACATAATCAACAAGTTCTCATCAAAATCGATCACTAATCATATCAAGCTTCAATATGCAATTGGACAAACAAGTATCCACAACTACCACAACTATAAAAATATGCGCTACATACTAAAGATTATGCACACCCCCCTCCAACGAAAAAGAAACAATGTCCTCATTGCTTAATAAGAATAAGAGAGGGAAAAGAACTACCCGATTGAGGATGATGCGGCGGCGTTGATGCGCAAGCAGAACTAGGAATGAAAACCTGCAAAAGAAACACAAAACAAACAAAAATAGAAGCAAAACAAAATAATCAAAAGTAATTCAACCCGGACACACACAAAAAGGAAAAGAAAGGAAAACTAACTAAACAGCAGTGAGAAGTCACTGCTAATTTGGTGGTGGAGGAGGATCAAAAACAGCCCAACTCAACCACTGAGCCTTTCGCTCAGCAATCCGGTGGTTGTTCTCGACAACCTGTTGCTCTATCCTCCGCTGACTTGCAGTCATTGAGGTGTTGTACCCTCTCAAATCACGGTAGGAAGTACGAGCCGTGGAGGGTGAAAAACGCCGAATGGAGTGCGCTGGAAATTTCGCCGGAAAGTAGCGGTGGCGGCAGAGAGCAAGTAGCGTCCGGCGGTGGTGGAAGGGGTCTCCGGTGGGTGGAAATGAGTGGAATTGGGTGGGAGAGATGGTGGATGACAAAATTAAGGAAGGAAAAGTGGAATGATTGAGGAGTTTTGATAGAAGGTTTGGGGGAGGTGTGCGTCGGGTGAGGGAGAATAAAAGGGAAAGATGATTTTTGGGATAAGATCTATATGGAGGAAGGGAGAAAGAGGGGCATCAGGTAAATGGGGAATAAGTATGGTTTCGCAGCGGGTAGTGACGGCTAAGGGGGGTAGCGGTTGCTACTCTTGTGTGCTTGAGGGCTGGAAGCAGCCGAGGGCTAGTGACTACTCCGATTTCGGCTTCTGATCTGAAGCTCTCGTCCATAGTGGAATCCTGCACAAGAGAGACCTCGGCAAAAGTATCAACAGAGTCAATAAATGCACAATTTTCAATGGAACTAACAGAGGTCATAGCCTTTTGCTTATGCACAGAAAACGAAACTGACTCTCCTAACATTGACATCTTAATATTACCATTTTTCACATCAATCAAAGTATTAGTAGTCGCCATGAATGGTCTACCTAGTAATAACGTGTGATCATGCCCATTCTCATGCACATCACCTATCTCAAGGACAACAAAATCCATAGGCACAATCAAACCACCTACACTAACAAGAATATTCTCAATGATTCCTCTAGGGTACCTAACAGAACGGTCAGCCAACTGTAGGCTCATGCGAGTGGGTTGCAATTCACCTAACTCTAATTCCTTAAAAATCGAATAAGGCATAAGATTAATACAATCACCTAAATCGAGCATACCTATCACAGTCTTACCATTCCCTAGAGCGAGGGGGATGACGAAACTACCTGGATCTCGCAGCTTTTGTGGAAGAGGCTGCTGCATAATGGAACTGGCTACCTCGGATACCATCACAGACTCGTTATCAGCAAATCTTCTCTTCTTGGAGGCAAGCTCCTTGAAGAACTTGAGGTAGGACGGAACATTTCGAATAACCTTCAATAGGGGCAGATTCACACGCACTTGAGAAAGCATTTCGTAGAAGTCTTTGAATTATTGTTCCAGCTTCTCATTCCTCAGTCTGCTCGGGAAGGGGATTGGTGTCTTGTACGGGTTGGCCGCCTTGTGCAACTGAATAGTTTGTTGTTCTGGTTCCATCTGCTTTTCCTTCACTTTCTCATTCCCCTCCTCGTGTTCCTCAGTTTCCAAGGGCTCCACTTTATTATCCACATGCTTGCCACTATGTAGAACAGTAATGGCTTGCACTTGGTGTGGCGTATGTCCCTGTCCCGGTATCCTTCCTGTTTGTAGCTGCTGCTGCACCTGATTCATAGCTCCAGAGATTTGCCCGACTTGACTCTCGAGGCGTTTGATAGTAGCCTCTTGAGCCTCCCGAGCCAGTTTGCTCTCTTGCATGAAAGCTGCAAGACTGTCCTCAAGAGATGATTTAGTCTGAGCCGGTCGCGGTGCAGATGGGAATTATGGCTGTAACTGAGGTCCCGGCTGCTGGTAAGGAGGTGGTGGCTGCTGGTAAGGTGGTGGATAATACCCTGGCTGAGGTGGGTAATAAGGCTGATGTGGATAATACCCCTGCTGCGGTGAGTAGTACTGCTGTGGGGCTGCTTGTCGGACAGGGAAGTTTGATCCTTGGCCCTGATTCGGCCCTTTCCACGTGGAATTATTTTGAGCTCTCCATCCTGAAGTTTGCTGTGGATGTTGCTCGAATGGCGGGCGCGGCTGGAAGCCTTGTGCAGCATAGACTTCTGCCTCTCCTTCATAAGTCATCTCCGCCATTCTAGTGCAGTGATTCTCGTCATGAGTGAGATCACCACATATCGGGCACGGTTCAGATGCCGGCTCATGCTTGGCTACTGCGGAGGCCTTGCTCATCTTCAACTCTTGCAATTCCCGCATCATATCGACCATCTGCTTCTTGAGGTCTGGGCTGACTCCGATCTCTCGGACCTCCACTCTCTTGGATTGTGAGATTTTCTGCTGCGAATTAGTGGCCAGCGTCTCGAAAATCTCAATTGTCTCATCTGCAGTCTTCTCAGCTATGTTCCCTCCAGCCACTGTATCTACCATGAACTGATAGGTGTGCTGCAATCCATTGTAGAAGATCTGCCAGAGGAGTTCCGGTACAATCTGATGGTGCGGGCACTGCTGCTGGAGCTCTCTGAATCTATCAAAGGCCTCGTGAAAAGGTTCCTCAGGTTCCTGACCAAACTGCATGATTTGGAGTTGGATTTGCTGCGTCTTGTGATTTGGGTAGTACTTAAGTAGAAACGTGGTACTCACCGCCTTCCAAGTAGGTAATGATCTTGCTGGAAGGGAGAGATACCACGACTTCGCCCTATCCTTGAGTGAATAGGGGAAGCATTTCCTAAGCAGCTCATCCTCGGTGATGGTCTGGAGTGGGATGGATTGAACAGCTGTGCAGAACTCCCTGATGAAAAGGAGCGCATCTTCATTCGGCAACCCGTAGAATGAGGGAAGCAAGTTGATGTGATTGTGCTTCAGCTCATAGTTTCTTCCCACAGCTGATAGCACGATGGCAGATGCAGTGATGCTGTATGTTGGCCTGGCAAAGTCTCTGAGTTTTCTAGGGGCTTCGTCTTCCTCGGTCATTATTACTAACTGCTCTTCAAATAGCGTGGTGAGGTTGACAACGTCCTTAGATTGCTCCTCACGTACGGCTTCTCTTCTATTGATGTTGTCGACGTAGGGTACCAACTCTTGTCTCAAGCTTTGGCAACCTAGCATACACAAACCAAAGAAGATCAAACGCACCTTGCGGGAGCAAAAGAATAAAACAAATAAACAAAATAAAATAAAATAAAATGAAACACAAATAAATGCCTAAAGCCTTCCCCGGAAACGGCGCCAAACTTTGTTCCTACTTATTTTTAAACTGTAGTACGTGGCGTTGTTTAGACCAGACCCACTGTCCGATAAAGGGACTCAGTATCGGGCACGAGGAATTTTTTCAGCCAATATACTTCTAATTTATTATTAAATAGCTCCCAAGAGAACAAGTTCGATGTATATTAATAAGTTAACCCTAAGTCGTATTCTCAAGGAAGGCTAAACAGAGCTTTATCTATGTTGCAGAACAGAAAGCAATTAAAAAGAAAGGGTTTTGGATTTTTAATCTAATTAATCTATCTAGGCGAAAATTAATAAAGCAATTAAATTCTAAATCTAAGAATGAAGGATTAAAGAAACTGAATTTAAACATTCCTTGAATTGATTAATTAACATAATTGAAAGATTTGTATTAATGGATTTGAAATTAATCAAGAAAATGACGGAAAGAAAATAATTCATAAAGCAATAAATAAAGCAGTAAAAGAACTCACTGATTGAAAAAGTAAACAATGCATTAAAATACTCCGGGTTTGAATCACGAACGAATCCACAATGAATTTGAAGAACGAACAAGAAATAAAAATCTAGACTAAAGTGTTTTCTCTCGTGGTCTAAACCCTAGACTAGAAAATAAAAACGTGAAGTAGTAGTCCTTGAAAAATCACGCGTGGAGGTTTAAATAGGAGAAGAAAATCCGTCGGGCTAGCGAGCGCTAGGGGGTAGCGCTCGCTAGCTTGGCTCTCTGATAAGTCATCCAGCGCCAAAGGGTAGCGCTCGCTAGGGGGTAGCGCCAACGTTCTGTCTTGGAGATTTTCCAGGGGCCAGCGGTCGCTAGAGGGTAGCGACCGCTAGCCCCCAATTCTGTCCGTCTTGGATTTCTAGGGGGTAGTGAGCGCTAGGGGGTAGCGCTCGCTACCCCCACGCTCTGTTTTGAGAAAGTCCATGGGGGTAGTGAGCGCTAGGGGGTAGTGACCACTACCCCCTTGTTCTTCTTAAGAGACCTAGTGATCACTAGGGGGTAGTGATCACTACCCCTATGGAATATCTTCACTCCTTCTTTTTCACGCTTTTTCGTCTCGTTTCTCTTTTCGAGTCTTGCTACTCCGTTTTTGTCGATCATAACCTACAATGCATCATATAGAAGACCAAAGCATCAATCCGAACAACAATAATCAACATTATGAATCTAAAATGTGATAGAAACGAGACCAAAAACGGATAAAACACATAGCATTAATCATGTTTTTAAGTGTTCTATTTTTTCTCTCGACAATACCATTCTGTTCAGGGGAATAAGGAGCAGTAAATTCATGAATTATGTCATTCTTCTCATAAAATTCCTGTAATACATCTTTCCACCTCTACTAATTGTGCTTCTAAATTTGGCTATGTCCGTATGAATTAAATCCAATAGTTCAGAAGATCTATGTTCAACTTTCTTAAAGTATTTCTTAGCATATTTGACCTCAACACAAATTTCACATTTAGCACAATCAGATTGGTTCAACGTAGGAATTAAATCTATAACACGCGGTTTCTTAACAGAAGCATAATTAACATGGCTTAGTCCAGCATGCCAAACATCCAACGACTCAATCAAATAAGCAGAAGTAGATGTATTCTCATTCATGATTTCAGACGCAACATTAAGAACGAACAAACCATCAGACAAATAACCATTGCCTACAAACTCTCCACTCCTAGTCAAAACCACACTACCAACCTAAAAAACAAGCTTTAAACCAACTTTGTTCAACAACGAACCATAAACTAAATTCCTACGCATACTAGAAACATACAAAATATTATTTAAACTCAGATTTTTTTCCCGAAGTGAGTTCCATCACCATTTTTCCTTAACCAAGTACGCCGGAGACATTGGAGTTACCCATGTACACATGTTCACCCTTGGCATCCTCCTTAAAGTCATGGAAAATATTCTTGTCGCTGCATAAGTATCTTGAAGCCCCGGTATCAAGCACCCAATCTCGTTTATTTTCCACCATGTTTGCCTCCAACCCCACTGCAGCAATAATGTCGTTAAACTCCAGAAGTTTAGTCTGATTAGCCGGTTTCGGAGCAGAATTATTTTAAGAAAATTTCTTTGTTTGCATTGGTATGATTTGTGTTCGGGAGCGCCGCAGGAATAACACGTCAATTTCACTTTGTGAATTTTTTTTCCAGGCTTGAATTTCAGCTTCTTACCAACGTGCTTAGGTGTCGTTGACACCTTTCCATTTCTTGCATTAATGTGAGATTCAACGAGGTTAGCACTCGACAAATTAAATGAGTGGGTGGACCTGTCTTTTATTCGATTCGCCTTCTCGGTTCGCATATGACTAATAAGCTCCTGAAAAGTGAAATCTCTCTTCTTATGCTTCAAAGCGTTCTGGAATTTAGCCCAAGAGAGAGGGAATTTCTCGAGCAACACGTTCGCCTATAGTATATCGCACATCTTCATTTCCTCGTTGAGCACCGCAGTTATCAAATTTTCGTACTCGTGCAGCTATTCAATGATTGGTTTGTCGTCCACCATTTGGAATTGTAGCCATTTTTCAACTACATATTTATTGAGGCTTGCATCGTCGCCTCCATATTTCTTCTCCAGCACTTCCCAGATTTCTTTCGCCGAACGGCGATCAACGAACAAGTCAAATAAATTGTTGGACATGTGATTTAGAATATGTCCACGAACAGTTTTATTATCCTTTTCGTATTTTGCCCGCCTATCAACTGAAGGTGTCGGAGGTGACGGGGGAGTCTCATTCCCATTCGTGTCAGTAATTACTTGAATGACAACTTTCACAGGAGGTGCAGAGGGATCATTTAACATAATTTAATCCACTTTAAGTTGCTCGAAGAAGATGACCGAGCATGTGGTTTAATTCGATACAACACGCAAAATCTTACCAGCCCTTGACATAGAAAAAGTAATACATTTGATCAAAACGGCTTATAAAATGAATGGAATTCCAGCTCTTTGTCAAAGACGCATAGGGTCTTCTCCTCCAAGAGGTTGTGTTTGATGAAAAGTTCCTGATAGTACCCGCTGCCCTTTCGATCTAGTCCCACCAAGGAGAAGTTGAGCTGAATTGGCATCCGCCTGAGAGGGAGGTTTTCTTCGGGGCTCGAGAGATGGAATAGAAAGGGCCCCACAAGTTTTGAATTCGCCGCTGGGGAATTCACACGAAAGGGAACGAGGAATTCTCAACGAAAAAAGTGCTCTCTGAACCGAACGTGTAAGTAGTTTTCCATCAAACGGCCGATGTTCCCGTAGCAGCAGGGCGATTAGCAGCCTCTGTGTTAACATGCCTTTGTTACCAAGCCATATGAACAAGCTAACCAGGACCTTGAAGCTAAGATCAGAACTAGGTGGACACAAATTCCATGTGTTGAGTGTTGTAGGTTCCTTCCAAATCTAATGATCATAGGGTTGAGGACCTCTTCATACGAATTTTTCTATTTCCTCTTAATCTTTCACTGTCTCTTCAAGCCTTTTAGCTGTTCTTGGATTTTTGCTAGGGAAGAAAGGTTGTTGGCAAAAGCCTGGCTTAGGTGTGAAAACTTTTGAGACCACCGTTTGTAGTTGACTCCATTCAAAGGTTCAAGCTTTGATAGACCGGGAAGAGAGTGAACCAACGCCATGAATAGCTTTTAGATTGTTGGAACCGAAGCTTAAACCTGCAAAATTCACGAATCAAATACAAACGAAACAATAAGAGTTAGTCAACCGTGACGTGGTAGAACCACTTCCCTAAAAAGTTATTTCCCTTGGTGTACAATTCCAATGCCAAAAATACTCTTGAGGGTTAACACTGTCCCGACGTTCGCAGTGTCCTTGCGAATTTCGGGTTCTAGACGAAATCCGAATTGGGAAGAAAATATGAAAGTAAATTTTGGAAATTATGGAGGAAGATGAAGGTGGGAAATATTCTGCATATAATGGAGATGAAGAAATCAATTAATGTATTATGTGTATCTTGAGTTGAAGAGATGTGAGTTTTTATAGTGTAGATCACATCCAAAACAAATCCCTAAGGAGCTAAATTAAAAAGTTGGAGGAAAAAACGCGCATGTCTAGTACATAATTCGTGTCAGATTAGCGGTCTCTGAAACTCATCCCCTGCTGAGATCACCCTATGTGAATTTTCACAAAATTCAGAAAGTACAAGTTAGCCGTCTCTGACTTTAGGAGACGATTGAGTTCACCTCACATAAATTTTCAAAAAATTCATAAACCACAATTCAGTCGTCTTTGACCTTAGGAGACGACTAAGTGTACTTCCCGGCAAAACTCTCTACAAATGACCAAATTTTTGTTTCCATTTCCAACAAACTTTTGTTTGCAAAATTAAATAAATAAATTCATTAGAAAGGTCCTCAATTGCTTAGCTCAATTATCTACCTTCAGCACAAAATTACAATTTACGAGTATTAGGACCTCAATTTCATTTAAGGGCCTAACATTTACAAAAAATAAAAGTGTACAGATTTGATATAAACTAATAAAAAATAAAGATATATTATTCAGGAGAGAAAAAAAACTACACGTCCTAAATATTCAAATAGCCAATTATTTATTTATTACCGAGTGTGACGTGACATACAAATGTACGTGGCTAGCAGCATCCGCGATTTCATTTTATCTTTTCTTCTTTTGGCAATTGGCATCATATCCTAACTTTAATGTTTTAGAGATACCTAAGTAATCTTTCTGTCCCATTGAAAGGATCATTTTTCACATTTTCTGTTTCATAAAGTTACTCATTTCTTTTTATGATAAGAAAGATTCATCTTAGTCTAATTGCCAAAAAAGAGAGAGGAAATATAATTTTATATTGTCACTATTATATGAGAGAGGGAATATAATTTTATATTGTCACTATTATTATGATTATTATTACTACTACTACTATAGGCAGTGTATTATGAAATTATTTATTACTTAAGTAACATTGAAATTATTTATTACTCAAGTAACATTTGTTTTTGTGCCAGACAAGATTACTTGGTGTTTATATTTATAACAAATGAAAACGTACCTTGAGCAACAAGATCATCAAATATAATTATGGCAACATCTGAAAAAGCAAATAAAAATGACAATCATTCAAAACTTGAAGATTGTGCGTTAGTCGTGCAAGATTTTGAATAATTTGAAGTTTGAACATCATAAAATTAAATCTAGCTATTTTTCAATTCATATAATATATATTTATGAGGTGATTGTACATTAAAAAGAAAGGATAATTTTCAGAAATCGGCATAACAATTTGCTGTTAATATGTAATCTTTGCAGATATACTGGTCAATGCAAAACCGGCCAAACATTATGACAATATATACGTACTTTTCCGCCTATTCATTATTCGTGTTCAGAGTTACACAATTACAGTTAGGACCATAATAGCACAATTGGTTCACAATTTCAAAAATATTGCAACCGTTCTTATTACGATAAATGATTCCAATTTTATGAAGTCCAAATTTAGATATCAGATAGTGTACATTTTGATAATTCATAATCTTGTAGGCTGTCCAAATTCGGAACGGACCCGCTAAACTGATCCAAATCGATGGGTTCTGATCGAATTAGGATCGACCCATATATGAAATGGTTCGGATTGCGTCATTTTTTAGGATCGATGAAATACCGCGTTGTTCGGGTCAAAACTCTCTCAAACTCGTTGGATCCGGAACCGATCCGTAAAAATAAAAAATAAAAAAATTATTTTTAATAAGAAATATATATAGTATTTCTAATATTTTTTTTATTTATTTAATAGGAAGTATATATAATATATATAATATTTTTACACTTATATTTACTAATGACTTTGTGGTTGAATTAATGGATTATTAGGTTATTGATATATTTTTAGTTTATGTTTTTGTTGTGAATTGATAATATTTAATACTAAGATACGTTTAATTATGTAATTATTTTTTAAAAATTAGAAAAATAGTATGTATAATATGAAAAAATAATTATAATTTTTTTTAGGGCTGGACCGAACTCTGTTCCCGGGTTCGGGTCTTCGGTTCTAGTAGGTCGGTCTAGGTTTGATCCGATGTTCACCCCTATAATCTTATTCCAATTAAAATTTTCGGTTTCGATTCCGAATCGACGTTTCTTTTGGAACCATCTTAAAATTTTCTATTTTTACATGAATGACTACTTCAAATGTAATTTTATGAGTTTTAAGATTTTATATAATATAAGAGATAAAAATTGAATTAGAGATACAAAATTTTTTAAAACAATATTGAGGAACTGATAATGACGGTTTCGAACCTTGAAACCGAAACTAAAACCGAACAACCATTGAAAACAATTATGGTATCCCGAAACCGCCCGTTCCGATTTTTTTGAACTCCACTACTATGGATGCACATCCATTGGAGATTTGTAATGTATATTCATTAATGTTGAAATGAAGAAAATCATAAACATAAATCTAAACATGTGATGAGTGAGCATTTGACAAATAATGAGGAGGGGTTTGGGGTGGGTCAAAAGTAGATCTAGTGGAATGGCTCAAGTGCACATCATCACAGTCCAACAACTTCACTTATTTAAGTAGACAAGGGATCGTATTGTAAATTAATAAATACTCCATCCGTCCCACTATTTCCGTCCTCTTTTATATTGAGATGGGTGTATTATTTTAATAAAAGAGGACGAAAATAGTGGGACAGAAGGAGTATAATAAAGAGTAGTAATATTAATAAAAGAAATATATATAGTTCGATAAATATATGATAAATATATGTTGGGAGGCATATGGTTGATGATCCCATTTATATGCTACTTAATCACTCCATATAAGAGAGAATCTCTTTTACTAAACAAATCTGTTGCATATTTCTTTTTACACTTATATGGTTTTTTGGGATGTGCCCATATCCATGATGTTACCACTTATCACATAGCACAAAGTCAAGTAAAAAGAAACATATATATGGATCATGAAATAGACTGTTTATTTTTGCTGCTGTTTCAATGGTTATTGAAGATCATTGTACTACTTTTCCTGGAGTGGACCTGATGATGCTCGATGTTTGGTTGATCTTATAAACCTTTTAAAACAACTTATAAGTTGTTTAAGAATTTACAAGCCTTTTAAAAGTATATGATAAATTAAGTTTTTTAAAAGCTTATAAGTTAGTAAAAATAAACTCTTGAGCTTATAAACTGTTTAAAAAATAAGTAATTTCATTCAAATTTATTTCTTCATTAACTTATAAGTTGTAACTAGAGCTGTCAAAGTGTCTGGGCCGGGCTAGCCCAGCCCAGCCCAGCCCACCGGGTTAGTGTCATATTACAGACCGGGTCGGGCTGCTGACATCCAAGCCCAACCCGCCCATCACGGGTCATCGGGTTTATTTTTTATAAATTTAAAATATAATGTGAATTAATTATATTTTTTTTAATTATAAAATAAAAAGATGACATCAAGATATAAATCTAATATATTATTATATTTAATGTAAGTTTGTTATTTTATTTTAGTAGTATTAATTAGATTACAAAAATAAGTTTGTAATAAAATCAAATAAAATGTAATATTTCTAAATGGTATAAAAATATTATCATAAATAAATTTTAATTAAATTATAAGATATGGAAGATATAATAATTATGAGAACAATGTATAATAAATATTGTGAAAAATATTAAATTAATAATAAAAGTATAGGAGGGTCAAATTGACCCGAAGCCCACCGGGCTTTTTTGGCCCAAAGCCCATATACCCACCGGGCTGGACTAGTTCGGCCTGTAACTTTTTGGGCTTCTATATTTTGAGTCCAACCCGGCCCTATTTACGGGTAGGCCGGGTAATCACATCGGGCAGAGACATTTCGGGCCAATTTTGACAGATCTATTGTAACAAAATTACATAAATAATCTTACAATATTTTGTTATTACCATATTTACCCCAACCAATTCATACGATGAGCTTAAAATGTCAAGTTCTTTAAAAGAGCTTATAAGCTCATTTTTCCAAACACATTGACAACTTATAAATTGTTAAAGTATGATATCTTGTAAGCTCTAGCAAGAATATATAACCTCATTAAAATAAATTTAGTCAAACACCATCTAACAACTATTAGCCTCTTGCTAAGGTTCTCAACATTAAATTAATTCTGACTGCACTCTGAATTCATTGAGCATAAACTACTTGTGCTACTAGCTACGATATGGTGGAGAAGATGCCTAATCATGATTTTCAAGATACCCATGATACTAAATAACAAACATTTACATCTTTTAAACATAATGATACTCAATCCGTCCCGCCTAATTTATTACATTTATTTTTGGGCACGAGATTTAAGAAGAGTTTAAAAAAATAGTATGTGTGGTGATAGTAGGGGTGAAAACGGATCGGATACGGGCGGATAGTGCTTGTCCCGTATCCTAACCCATATTTTTTTCTCGGATTCGGATTCAAATACGGGAAAGCCGGATTCGGATACGAATTCGGATTATTCGGGATACGGACACGGGACGGATTCGGATCGGATTCGGATCGGATTCGGATAAATATAATCGGATAATATATTTCATACAAAAACTGTTGACACAATATTTTATAAAGAACTAATACAAATTATAAGAATTATATCAATTAAAAAAAATATAATTTTTAGGAACGAGAAACTACAAAATAAATTAAATAATTAAACACAAGTATCTACCAATAATAAAATATGCATCTTGAAATATAATTTGAGAATTCAAAATCGGCAAAAAGTAGTTATATTACTAATTATTAAATAATAAATATTTATATTACTAACTATTAAATAATAAATATTTTACACACATATATATATAATATAAATAATAAATATTTTAAAAATTCGGATATCCGTATTTGTTATGCGGATAATATCCGACAAAATACGGATAATTTCGGATACGGTCGGATATTATGTAATCGAATCGGATCCCGGATACGGATTCAAATTTTCGGATACGAATCCGAATTTGACCGGATCTGAATACGAATTTGACCGGATACTAATTTTCGGATTCGAATCCGAATTTGATCGGATACGGCTTCGGATCGGGCGGATATTATCCGCCCAGATTTCATCCCTAGGTGATAGAAATATATATTATTTAAACTTGTATAAATAATAAAATTATTTTAAAAGTGAAATGTAACAAATTGAGTGAGACAAGTTAAAAAGGAAAACGTAACAAACTGACGAGACATATGAGTACTAAATAATGATTTTCAAACTTACAAAAACTAATACAGATCTTTACTTCCTTCCCTTCCTTTGGTCCTCAACATACTACGCGGATATGAAGATTCACAGTTAAATACAATAAGCGGCCCGGCCCGTTTATATTGATGACCCAATATCCGAAAATATGATGCAGCCCATCCAAATGGGACTAAAACAAGTTCAGTAATCCAACTAATCCACAAATCGTATCATTATTTCGATTCCAAAACATAATTAATTTAATTACATCCAATACTTTAAATTCGAGGGTATTGTCTCGGATTCTATTTCGAATTTTATATATACTGTCTTTGTTCACAACCTAATTTCTCATTTATCATGTTCATCCATTTAGTTTTTTTAATTATTCCTTATTTTAAACGTATATATAAAATAAACGTTTTTTTAATGTGTATTGATCTAGAGATAATTAATACTCACTCTTCTCATTATTTATGACACATTTATTAATGACTCGTTTTAAGAAAACAAAACATTTTATCCTTAAAAAGTTCGTCAATTTTATTAAATTTTGTCATTTCACACACAAAAAATTACTTTCTTAATCCCCGTATTCAAAAGTAACGTATGACGGAGGAAGTACTTGAGAGTGAAGATCAAGTTTGAATTTCCATGATATGGACTCAATTTAATATGTTTATAAAAAACAAAGCAACCTAAGTTTATATCCACAAGGATAGAGAGATGGCAGAAAGAAATGAAGGAAGAAAGAAACTAGAAAATTTAAAAAAAACATAGCTTGACATATTTTGTAATAGTTCATTTAGGAGTGTTAATTGGGTCAATTTCAATTAATTAGAATTATTTAATTGATTATTTAGCATTAGAAGAGTGTTAATTGGGTCAATTTCAATTAATTAGAATTATTTAATTGATTATTTAGCATTAGAAAAGTGCTCGTTTTAGATTTTGAATACTGGACTTGTCGGGTCTACCAATTAATCGATTTCCACCGATTTTTCTCAAAAATCAGTAAAATGAATGATTTTTTAAAAGATCATAATATTATATTTTCAAAATATCAATTTAATCCTATAATAATTCATGTAAGTATTTTTCAACAATAACTCAATATAAATATATTTAAATTCAATTTTATAAATATTTTATAATATATAAAATATCTTACTTTTAATAAATATAGAGATAAAATATTTTATTTTATTTTTAATAGTTAATGTACTAAATCGGTATCAATTACGATTAATTTTTAAAATGTTAGAATCGATTAACGATTTATTTACTTAAATATAAATACTCTGATAACTAATTCTTAGAATCGATTAACGACTTATTTACTTAAATATAAATACTTGATAACTAATTCTCCGTCAAGCACCAATTCAATACTCGTTCTTCCTAAAAATCGATTACGGAGTGACGAGCCTAGTTCCAGCCCTAAAGTATTTATTATTTACTCAAAGATGCATGCCACGTGGACTAGCAGCACGAACTGATATTTAGTGAAACGAGAAAAACAATCACTAGAAGTACAAAACCGCTATTCAACATTAGTAAACAAAATTTTAGTCATAATCTGCTCAATAAACAAAGTGTTTTGGACAAATATTATATCTCAGCGTACGTGCATCTCCTCTCCTCTTCCAAGTTTTGTTTTTGTCTTCTCCTCTCCCACTGCAGGCCTTCCTTCCTCTATTTAACTCAAACTTTTCACTACATTTGACCAAGCTCAAAAAATAGCATCATTCTTGCCTTTTATATTTGATTATTCCACATTCATTTTTTCCAACAACATGAAATCCCAGCAAAGTCTCTGACAAGAAGAAGCAGCAGCAGCAGCATGTCTGAAGATGAAACAGATCTTCTTCTATTCCCCTTCACCTTTCTTCTATTCTTCATCCTCATCGCAGGTATATATATATAGTACATAACATACTTGTTGATTTCTTGTTCAAGTTGAGTTTCTTAAGAACAGCGCATGCAAAACTCTGCAATTCGGTTTGTTGATTCGAGGATGACTAGTCCCAAGTTGACCAGCATTTATTACACCAACTGAGAAATTCATTTGATTTTTGTATGAATGAATTATGAATAGGAGGAGAGGTTGTGATTGGGCAATCATTAGAGAGGGACAGAGAAATCTTACTAGAGCTGCAGTCATTCCTCAAGAGCGGAAATCCTCTGAATCGAGGCAACGTCTACATCCAATGGAACAGCATCAACTCCACCGAGCTCTCCCCATGCGCGTGGCCGGGAATCTCCTGCGCCAATTCAACCCAGCGCGTGACGGGGATCGACCTCTCCGGCTGCAACATCGCCGGAGATCTTTTCGGCCACTTCTCCGCCCTCACGGAGCTCTCCCACCTCGACCTCTCCGCCAACACCATCGGCGGTTCCGTACCGCCGGATTTAGGGAGCTGCCGAAATCTGAAACACCTAAACCTGTCGCACAACATCATCTACGGCGAGGTCAACTTCACCGCCCTCCAGAATTTAGAAATTCTCGATCTCTCGCAGAACAGAATTCAGACAGATATACGTTTCGCCATACCGGAAAATTGCACCAGCTTAGCCGTGGCGAATATCTCAAACAACAATTTCACCGGCGATGTAGGGAAAGTATTCGAGAATTGCAGGAATTTGAAGTTTCTCGATGTCAGCTCGAACTTTCTAGAAGGAGACATATGGTCTGGATTCGATGGGATTGAGGATGTCTCCTTGTCGAATAACAAATTCTCCGGCGAAGTCGCCACGTGGATTTTCTCCGAGAATTGCAGGTTGAGATTGTTGGATTTTTCTGAGAATTACTTCCATGGAGAATTCCCACCTCAAATCTCCAACTGCAAGAACTTAGAGATTTTGACGCTTTGGGGAAACAGATTCCAAGGGCTAATACCTCAACAAATTGGATCATTGCCTAATATCCAAGCATTATACTTGGGGAACAATAATTTCTCAAGAGAAATCCCAGAAAGCTTAGTAGACCTAACCAATCTGAAATTCCTCGATTTGAGCAGAAACAACTTCGGAGGAGATATTCAAGAGATTTTCGGTCGGTTGATACAAGTGAAATTTCTTCTTCTCCACAAGAATTCGTACAGTGGAGGCATTCAGACTTCACGTGTTCTTGAGCTGCCAAACATCGTTCGATTGGATTTAAGCTACAACAATTTCACCGGTCCATTACCGATGGAGGTTTCTCAAATGCGAAGCTTGAAGTACTTGCTTCTCGCCTTCAACAACTTCACCGGCGCCATACCTTCTCAATATGGAAATCTTTCTGGGATTCAAGCACTCGACCTCTCCTTCAACAACCTCACCGGCTCCATACCTTCCACTTTCGGACACCTCACATCACTTTTATGGCTGATGCTCGCCAACAACTCCTTAACTGGTCCTATCCCACCTGAGCTTGGTAACTGCAGTAGTTTGCTATGGTTGAATCTCGCACACAATAACTTGTCGGGCTCGATTCCTCCTGAGCTAACCACCATCGGCAGTGACGTCTCCACTACTTTCATGCGCAACCGCATGCAGAGCGAGGAGATGTCGGCGGGCTCCGGCGAGTGCACGGCGATGAAGCGGTGGATTCCGGCGGACTACCCTCCGTTTAGCTTTGTCTACGATCTTCTCACGGGGAAGAAGTGCATGGCTTTGTGGGACAGGATTCTCAAAGGCCACGGTCTGTTCTCGGTTTGCTCGCCGGGGTCAAACGTTCGGATCATGCAGATTTCCGGCTACGTGCAGCTCAGCGGCAACCGATTTTCAGGCGAGATCCCGCCAGAGATTGGTAATATGTTGAGTTTCAGTATGTTGCACCTTGGTCTGAACGAGTTCAGCGGCGAGTTGCCTCGAGAGCTGGAGCGGATGCCGTTGGTGGTGCTGAATGTCACACGCAACGCGTTCTCCGGCGAGATTCCAGCGGAGATAGGTAACCTCAAGTGCTTGCAGAATCTTGATTTGTCGTATAATAACTTCTCCGGCCAGTTCCCGAGCACCTTGAACAACTTGAGTGATTTAACCAAGTTCAACATCTCCTACAACCCCTATATATCCGGATCGATTCCAGCGACAGGACAGCTGGCAACATTCGAGAGATGGTCATTTCTCGGAGACCCTCTGCTCCGGCTGCCTCCGTTCTTAACCAATGAGACGAACGGCTCCCAGGGGAAGAGGATGGGAGGGAGGAAGGGCAATGGGCGTAAGGGAGTTGGTGTGTTTCTAGTGGTGTTGGCCTTGATTCTTGCTGCCTTATTGTGTGGGATAATGACTCTCATAGTGTGCCTACATATCAAGAGACCCGTGCCGACACGGGGATACCTCTTGGAAGAGTCGAAGGGGGTGAAGTTCGTGTCGAGCTCAATCTCGAGCTCATCCTCGCCATATATATCGAACACGATGAAAGTCATTCGTCTGGACAAGATATCCTTCACACATTCGGACATCTTGAGGGCTACTGGAAGCTTCTCGGATGAGAGGATCATAGGCAGGGGAGGCTCAGGCACGGTCTATCGAGGAGTATTGCCCGACGGAAGGAAAGTTGCGGTGAAGAAACTACAGTCTGAAGGTATAGAGGGGGAGAGGGAGTTCCGTGCAGAGATGGAGCTATTGAGCAGCAACGGACTCGGTTGGCCTCATCCAAACCTCGTCACGCTCTACGGTTGGTGTCTCAATGGTTCAGAGAAACTGCTAGTTTACGAGTACATGGAAGGGGGTAGTTTAGAAGATCAGATCACGAATCGCGTGAGCCTTAATTGGAGCAGGCGGCTCGAGGTTTCCATAGACGTGGCTCGTGCTCTTATGTTCCTGCACCACGAGTGCTACCCGAGCATAGTGCACCGGGACGTGAAGGCAAGCAACGTGTTGCTAGACAAGAGTGGCAAGGCCCGTGTGACAGACTTTGGGTTGGCGCGGGTGGTGGACGCAGGGGGAAGCCACGTCAGCACCATGGTGGCAGGGACGGTGGGGTACGTGGCGCCAGAGTATGGCCAGACATGGCAGGCGACTACGAAAGGGGACGTGTACAGTTTCGGGGTGCTGGTGATGGAGCTGGCCACGGGGCGCAGAGCTGTGGATGGTGGGGATGAGTGTTTGGTGGATTGGGCAAAAAGGGTGATGGGAGACAGTCGACGGGGTACGTTACCGGTGGCACTACGAGTATCGGGACTAGCAGAGGGGGCGGAGAAGATGGGGGAGTTGCTTCGGATTGGGATATGCTGCACAGCAGAATCACCTCATGATAGACCTAACATGAAGGAGGTTTTGGCTATGTTGTTGAGGATTTCTTGCAACAAGGATTTTAGAGGCACTTCTTTTCTTACTTCTCTTTAACAAAGATTGGATTTGTGTCTTAGATCAATGTATATGCTTTCTTTTAGTTATCGTTATTTTTGTAATTTTTACACACATATCACATTCTTTAGGTTTAGAAAGAGAAATTCACTAATCTTGTTGATGAAATCAGATTCTTTTTCTTGCTAGAATGATTGTAGTTGAAGCAAATGTCTCTTAAGATGTGCTGTATTTCATATTCATAGCAAATGATGAATTTATAAGATGAAAGAGAATTTTAGAAATTAACTGAATTTGCACATAACAATAAACTAAATTTTATTGATGGTGAAACTATTTCTTTAAATTATATATTTAATATATGAGTATATGACACTTATATTTGCTTATTAAATATTTTGCTTTACATGAAGATATAAGAAAATTCCTTATTCGTCTTTTTTGAAAGTTATATAAACATATGAGAAAATTTATGTTGTTATCCTCTAAACATGAATATTTTTATATATTAATTTTAAAGTAAATATTTTTTATTTTCACTCTATGAAAATAGATAATTTTATCCATTAATTCTTAAAATTTATATATTTTGAATAATTAAATTTGTCATTATCTCACAACTTGACAAAATTTTCATCACAAACCACATTAATTGTTTTGTCATGTTAATGACCGTGCATACTATTTCATTTTAGACATTCGTGACTCTTGATATTGTCACGTACAAATGACTTTAATTGAGCAAGATATTAGATACAACTTACAATCCAACATGAAAAAGAGACTATACATGATTAGTCTCATTTATTATCATTGCTAAAGATACCTCGTCCTTGGTTCAACCACACCCTAGCCAAAAGATCATTAGCAACAAGTGGATTTTTCGGGTCAAGCTCAATCTAGATACAACTCTTGCACAAACTTAAGACCATATTAGTGGCTTGAGGGTTTGAGCAAATGGTTGGAGCATACTTCATTGAAACCTTCAGTTCGTGGGTTAAACCCACTACAATAAGGTTCATGTTTTCTTTAGCTTCTACAAGAAAGTGGTCCATTCAATAGATTGATGCAAACAATGCTTTTCTCAATGGAAAGCTTACTAACGCTATTTTCATGGTACAATCCTCTTGGTTTAAAGATCACCAACACCCATATTATGTTTGCAAACTCAATAAAACTATCTATAGATTGAAGTAGTCACCTCGTGTATGTTATGACTCGTTGCATGCTGAAATATATAGTCTTGGCTTTCAAAGATATCACTCAGAATTTCTCTTTTTTTTTTATAAGAAAGCTGGTATGTCCATTACTCTCATCCTAGTCTATGTGGATGATATTCTCATTACTGGAGATGATGCTACTTTGATTCAATATGTCATTGATGCACTACATTCTAAGTTTTCTGTCAAGAATCTTGGACATGTTAGCTATTTTCTGAGTATTGAAGTTCAACATCTTAATGACAAGTTTGCTTTGGGTCAACAAAAGTGCATTCATGAAATCTTTCCAAAACACAAATGGTGCACTGCAAATAGTGTTCTACTTCTATGACACTGCAACCAAGTTATCAAAAACCAATGCAGAACCTTTTGAAGACCCTACCTTGTATAGAAGTACAATAGGTGTCTTGCAATATTTGACACTCACTAAACCAGATATTGCCTTTCCTTTGACAAGCTTAGTAAGTTTCTTATAGCTCCAACATCCTTGCATTGGACAACTTGTAAACGGTTGTTAAGATATCTAAAAAGCACTGCATCTCACACACTTCAGTTTGTTGCTTAGATGATAGAAGATCAAATGGTGGACATTGTATATTTCTTGGCTCCAATATGATAACTTGGTTAACTAAGAAGCAAGAGGTTGTCTCAAGGTTTAGTGCAGAATCTGAGTATGTGAGCATGTATATAACTGCAACTGATCTCATATGGATAGCTTACCTTGTGTTGAACTTGGTATTAACACTTCTTTTCCTCACAAGCTATGATGTGACAATATTAGTGCTATAACTCTTACAAGCAATCCAATTTTTCATTCCAAAACTAAGCATATAGAAGTTGATGTTCATTATGTAAGAGAAAAAGTAAGTGCCAAGATCATTGAGGTAGGACATGTCCCTTCGCATGATCAACTTGCAAATATTTTTCCAAAGACACTTGCTGAATCAAGGTTTCTTATGCTACGAAATAGGTTGTTAGTTTCTGAACCTATACCCAACTAGTTTTCAACGGAGCGTGTTGGTGTATACACACCTACCATGCGCGTGCACTCACTTGCACATGCCATGCAAAGCAGTTAAACTGATAAAAGTCGTTCAAGAGGTTGCTGCTGTCGGTAATGTCACACCAACTAAGTTATTACGATTGTTAAATTATTAGCATAGTCTAGAAGAGATCCAAATTATAAACTTCTTAAAGTGTGTAGAATTTACTATATTCTTTACACTTGTATATAAAGAGCTCTTGTAGAATGTAGCTATCATGTTTTTCACTTTTTCCATTATAACTTTTCTCAGGTACAATACTTTACTCTCAACAATTTAACTCAATGTATCTTTCAATATTTTGTAACAACTCCACTTTCAAAATTATACTCCCTCATTGGTAATAATGTTTGTATTTCTTTTTGTATAACTTCTTAATGAAGACTCATTTCCTTTTTAATTAAAAATTAACATATATGATGTTCATTAATTTTTGTAATACATAATTATGTTCATTTATTAGTAAGAGAAAGAGTTTCTTTATTCAAACACATGGGTCACATGTCCCTATCACACGAACGGATATTTACTCAAACAAGAAAAACAATCACTAAAAGTACAAAACCACCATTCAACATTATTAAACAAAGGGTTAATTATTTTAAAATACATGAAATTTACACGTATTTTTAATTTAAATATGAATTTTAAAATATTTGTAAAATACATGAACTTTGATACGAGTTCAATTTTATCCAAATTGAAGTTGGCACGACGGTAATTATCCGATGTGGGCATAAGTTAATAGTTTTTAAATACACGTACTTTTGACATAATTTTAATTTTAATATAAACTTTTAAACATTAAGTAAAATATACAAACTCTGATAATTACTCAATTTTTGACACGATTCAAAATTGAAATGGACATGACAATACTTCTTTGACGTAGACATATGCTAATGATTTTTAAATACACGACTTTCGACATATTTTTAATTTTAGGACTCAATATGTCATAATTTCAAGAACATTGAATATCTGAAAGTAAAATAATAAAATTTTTGAGCTAAGAAACTGCGGGAATGCCTTCAACATCGTGGGGTAGAACCACCAGAGAAGACATGTTGAACAACATGTGTTACCGCTGAATAAAGATAAACACTGACCGAAAAAGTTAACCACACTAGTTACCACTACGGGGACAGTAAATTATATAACAATTAAAATTGTGAATATACAAACATTATAAATAAAACAATTGATAATGTAATGACGACGACATAAGACGAGCAATATTTCAAGAACTAGAATGGTATCCAACGAAGTCACCAAGCAAGGGAATGAAACAATTTCAGAGCCTAAAAGCAAATAAACATATATGGTAATTGCATTACATTCATTAATAAGAGCAAAATATGAACACATTACCGTGTCGTGGAGATTTGTTGAGGTCAATCCACTTCATAATCATAAGTACTGATATGTCAACTTTGATATCGGGTAAAATTGAACTTGTGTCATAAATTGAGTAATTATCAAAGCTTGTGTATTTTACATAATATTTTAAAGTTGATGTTAAAATTAAAATTATCAAAAGTTCGTGTATTTAAAATGTCACGTCCCCATTTCACTTCTCTAAGTAAAGTCGAGTAAAACGTGACTAAAAGGAAAATGCGGATAAAGAAATGAAACGAAGGCGTATACATGAATGAGGATCGGGAAAAATGTCTCAGAATAAGTGATAACAACATCATGAAATATGAAAAACGAGCACAAGTCTGAAATACATAGTTCTAAGGCAAGATAAATAGTTAATAAGTTCTTGGATCTAAAACAAGAGTCTGGCAGCGGAAACTGGATCAATATCTGGATTTACATGTATGACGACATATAAATCACCGAGGGTAAAACATTTAGAGTTCGACAAAAACCACCGCTGAGCCTTCCCCTTTGTCATCACGACTTAACCTGCACATTTATAAATATATGCAGGGCTGAGTATGAAAGTACTCAGTAAACACATGCCGAAATCACATTCGTACTGATATATTTGCAATTGCCGTAACACGGTGCAACATAGGGATTTTTTGTCACTAAAGAACCTATGTTCACTAAAATTCTTGTGATCTTAAAAGTTTGACTGCGCAGTCTAAGTTCTGGAGTAATCATACATATCTGTAATTCTGTGTGCCGGGAAAGTGGCCACTTTCTGCGAACACTAAACCGGCCAACCCGCTAAGATGACTCACGGTTCTGGTGTACACTAACCTTAAAAGATATAAATCTTTAAAGGTCCGAAATCGATTAAATTGATCAACAGATACGCATCATATCAAAATATAAATATTTTCGACAATGCAATACTTCATAACATTTGAAATTCTAAGCATTCTAAAACGAAAATCATACTTTGGTACAACGCATGCGATTTTATTTGTAAAAGAAAGCCTACCTGATATGCTTCCTCGTCTAACGAAAAGTTGATTTAGATCGATTGGAATTTCCTTTCACTGAACCTTAATCGCAATTAAGAGGAAAAATACTCTTCGTGAGTATTAATTTGTCTTATAGAATCAAAATGAAATAATATGCTATTATTTCATAATTTATTTGATTATGCTACTCAATTTAGAATTGAGTTTCTAGTAGTGAATCAAACTCATTATTGAAGAGTTCAAATTAATTCTCTAATTAACGAATTTTCCTTATAGCACTTTCCGAGTTGTCCTATCTAATAAATTCTAATTAGATTACTAACAGTTGTAGAGATAATTTACTCGAAACAATCTAGTTCTAAACCGACAGTCCGAATCTAGTCTCTTATAAGTTAGTATAATTAAATTAATCACTAAAGAATTTATAGGATCGAAATCCGGATACTAATCTTGTCTTTCATCTATAACTCAGTTCACTTAATTAGTTGGGGTCAACTTGACTAATCATAGTCAAACCAATTAATTCATCCCTAAATCAAAGATTTAATTAATTTAAGTAAATTCTTAATTTGTTCTAATTATTTTATTAAGGCTCGCCTTATGAAACGAAGACATTCAACCCGTCAAATTATTTGTTTCGCAACCCGATAAATTTCATTTCGGATTCCAGCCCGTTCATTTTATTCGGTCCAGATTTTATTCTCATGTTGGGCCCAAATCCATTTCTATACTACCCTAGCCCAACCCAATTATATATGCTGGCCCATTCAGAAAACAAATTTCTCGGCCCAAACGATTAATTAACAACTTCCTCTCCCAGCCCATTTGTTCAATTGCTTCTAATCCTAACCAGTTCACCTCTCTTACACGATCTGCTTTCTTCCTCAACAGACGACCTCCATCTGCTTTCTTCATCCCTCTCTCGTTTCTGCCGTCTCTCTCTTTTTCTTTGCGCGGTCCTCTCTTCACCCCCTCGATCAACAGCGGTAGCATAAGGTACTGGAAGTTTAAATCTTTTATCTCTCATTTAAAACCATTCACATAACTCCATAAATTCTTATTACTCTCTGATGCTCTGCATGTTTCAATTTAGATTCTTTTTCTGAAATCGATTAATAAAATCTCGTAATTTCTTACTCTCTGCTCTCTCTCTCGATCTGTAGCAGTGTATTGGACGGTGGGTGTTCGTCGGAGCTGCTTCTGGACTGCAGGCTTTGGCTTCTCCCTCTACTGGTAAAATCTTTTAATTCTGTTCTTATATTTTAGGGTTCATAAGGTGCATGTTCTTTTTCTCCTTCCATATTTTAGTTTCAGAAATTTGACAAGCTGGGATTCGAACTTGGGTTCAAATTTTGGAATTCTTGCATTTTTAGATTTTAATTCCCTTGCTTTCTGTATGATTCAAACTCTTGCTTTATGTTTTCTGTTTTAACCAATTTGACAGATTATAGCTTTACTCTTACTCCATTCTGCCTTCTTCTTTTTATTACGGTTTGGGAAAGAATGAAAGACTTCGGTTTATTTATGATTTCAAAGCTCTGATTTATTAAATTTTAATCAATTACTGACTGGGTTTTATTCTTGTTCTGACTGAGGAACACGATACTTTGGTTGTTGGTCTGATTTTGGGTTGGTTCGTGGAAGAGGTTCTGGGGATTTTGTTGTTGTGTGAGGTAGTTTTCTTACTCTTAATTTCTGATATTATTATGTCTTTTGAGTTGGATTCCTTAATTTGAGGGTTTAAAGAGTAGTATTTATGTTTTGGAGAATGAGTGATAAAATATAAGTTCAGTTCTAAAATCAGAATATATATATATATATATACATCAGTATATAAAGATCTAGGTGATCTGTTTTGATCCTGACTACCTAAAAACAAGCATGTGTGTTCTGAAACAGTGTATAAACTCTAAGTTCTGAACGTATTTGAAAACCTATGTTCTGCATGCTTAACACCCTCTCAGACTCTTTACTAAAACAACAAAAAAAACTATAGAGAAGCAAGCTGAGACTTAAGGTCTATGTATGTATCTTAGAAGTGTATTTCTGAAATTTTTAAAGTGGTTTGAAGGCTGCAAGTTATACATAAACCCCTTAATCCTTCTAACTTTTAAATAATAGTAAGAGAGCTTACCCTGACTTTAGTACACAGCTATGAGGTCTCCAATCTATCTTCTGAGAAGAGAAAAAAAAAGATTTAAGCTAATGCTAGAACTTGAGAAACCTGAATGCTTAACACTTTATTTACCGTGTGATTTCCTAGAACAACTTGGGGTTAGGATGACCTTGAAAGCTTCTTGTGTGGATGAGAGTTTGCTGAAGTATTTCGGTTGTGAGTGTACTGCTTTCTGAACTAAAGTCTTTGTCTAATGGTTTCTAGATGTATAAGTAGAGAACTTAAGTCCCTTGTCTCCTGTTTGCATGAGAACTGTAACTCACTCGCTTATTCCTAATCATCCATTCCTAGTTTAATTTGATTTTGATTGACATGGCTTCTGCACTCTACCTTGACTTTAGAGGTATAATAGTTAATGCTTACTCATGTGAAATGCAGGTTTTGGACGATGGAAAGGTGGAGAGGTGAAGGTATATCTCTGCAGCTGCAATCTATTCCATCCCCTTTAAGTTTCTGCAGCTTAATCTCCCAACTGCAGCTTCCATTTCTGCCCTTACTTATTTTTACACGCTTATAGACTCCTTCTTACAGTATCTAGGGTGTGTAGGAGATCTTAGATTTTGATATTGTTGGTTCTCAAGCTTTATACAATTGTGAAAGCTGTAAAGGACTTTATTATTCTTATTAGTTGCTGCACCAACATTGTACACGCAGCCATATATGTAATACTTTAATGACTGCTAGTCACTACACTCTTCTTCCTTATATATATATCTAAGTTACATAAGTATGTATATAATTCCCTATTCTTACTTACTGCCATAGTACATGCATATATATATATATAGGGCGTGTGCTCTCTTTTTTTTTTATACAACAAGTTCTAATATTAACTAATTTCCAACCTCAAAAAATAGATACTTCTCAAATCTTAAGCCATTCTTTTCAATAGTTCGAAAATTAATACTCGACATTAATACAACAGAAAGTATATGCAATGTTCCCATACTTCCTTACCTTTAAGATAATAAGATGTTATTCTAATTAACATGTTTCTCATTAAGATGTAATTACGCCATTATTCTTTATAGAATAACTTTAAGACGCTACCTAGTATCTAACTAGAGTATCTTAATCTAACAATTATTCGTCCATAAATTTCATGAGATAAAAAGATATGATACGATAGTTACTAATATCGATTAATTAACCGATCTTTAGAAATTTTATTTACGAAATTTTCTTGTTCCGATTTTCTAAACACAAACTAATAGTAGAAAAATAGCGGGACATTACATAAAAACATTAATATATGCCGACGCTAGATAATTACTGTCATATCAGTTTCAATTTTGAATAAAATCGAACTCGTGTCAAAAATTGAGTAATTGTCAAAGTTCGTGTATGTTACATAATGTTATAAAATATATTAAAATTAAAAATACATGCAAAGTTCATGTATTTAAAAATTATTAACTCTAAAATAATTATACATTAATAATTTTATGTATGTTGCAAGTCTACAATACTAATTTTTAATATATCCATATTTGAGAAAAAAATTAAGGATATCTCTTAATTGGATGATGTTGAACTTCAAGCTAGGCAAAGATTATAAAATCAACCTATTACACTTAGGGGTGTTTACTTTGTGTGATTAATATTATGAATGATTGAGTATTTAAGGGATTACAGGTATGATTAGATAATATTTATCAATCAATCCATTGTTTACTACAAATAAGTAGTAGAATTATTAAAATTGAGATAAACATATTAATCTATTGTTTACTTTGATTGATTACGTAAGGACTAAATTCAATTTGACCAAATTATCCTTCTAATTTTCGAGACTTGAAATTAATGATGATTACACTTTCCCTCTCCCTCATCAATAGGGGTGTCAACCGGTCCGGTACGGATTAACCAAAATTGGTTAACCGATTATCCGAAACCAAAAATTTGCCCTTTTTGGGTATTGGTTACCGGACCGTTTATTATACCGATTAACTGATTTTCGATTGGTTAGGTTCTGGTTCCTCGCGGAAACTGATTAAGGAACCGATTTAAAAAAAATTTATAATATTATATTTTTTTAATATTTCTAAAATATTAATATTATAAGATAATAATAATTAAAATAAGAAATATATTTAAATTCAACTTGGTAAATATTTTATAAAATAAAAAATATTTATATTTAATAAATATAAATTTGAAAAGGAAAGTGAAATTAGGGCTTAGAGGTGGAGGGATGAATAGTTTATTTGTCATTTCAATAACAATTATTTATCTTAGTCATCATGATTTTTTCAATCACATCTATTTTGGGATGTTTAAAATTAGAAGAAACTAATCTAGAGGTTTAAACTAATCAAGGGTCTTGAGTTATCCCAAAATTTTTATCCTTCAAAGTAAATATAAGATTAGGCTAGATTAATTGTATTTATCCAACATAATCATGCGAAGTAAACAGTGTCTTATAGAAATTATTCTCATCACAACTCTATTATTGTTGCACTTATTTTACACGAAACCTAACAAAGACAACCTTCATAACTAAATTGCGACCGGATCAACAAGTAGGGATTTGATAATCTCTTTGGTCTTATATCTAGAATCGCTATATCCATCATTATTTGTGTATAACACAATAATAGCACGAGAGAAATTCATTACACACCTGAGGATTGTGTTGGAGGCCACTCTTGGCTCAGCTCATTCCTCGTTTAGATCCTTCCATGTTTTATTCACTTGTTTACTAAGCTCTGCGATAGCTTCCTCCTATGTTACACCATTTCCATTCATGTAGTAGTGCACTGCTGACAAATTTTTTTTTTCAGACTGCATTTGTATAAATAAACTTATCAACGAAATTTCGATACTCATAAATGTATAGGGATATTAATGAAAAACTACCATTTATACTTAAATGTATCACTTTATATATTTCATTATTATTAATATTATACTACTTTAACTAAATAGCACCTCACAATTTCAATAAAAAAGACTAACAATAATGTGATGGATTAAGTGAGAGAGAAGACTTAGAAAATACATAATACCTTATACTTATGATAATTATAAGATAATTATCATGAGATGAATATTATATCTTAAATTGCAAGCGTAGCCTAAGTGAATAATTCTTACCCATGTCTAGCAATGTCATCCATTAATCTAGTAATGATCAATCAAGCTCTTAATTGGATCTCCAAATTCTTCCTTGTTAATTGGATCTCCAATAACACATAATGAATTTGCTGACATCATCTTGTAGCCTAAAGAGATAAGTGCCACCTCCATGGCTCCATGTACTCATGCATTGAAGCTTTGTACTTGCTAAAAGACCATTGTGCTTCTTAAATGTACATCTCAGCCAACCTTATCATCTGCATAATTATTTGACTTCATGACGACAATCACTATTCATTGGAAATTAATGCAAATTTGGTGTAATAATTAATTATTACACATGTCTATAGCTATAATGTTGGACTTAGGAGTATTAGTATAGCTATTTATGTAGTTACATGATTCATTATAGTTAGGACTGTAAGCGAACCAAACTATTTATTAACTAATCGGGGCTCGACTCGATAAAAGTTCGTTTCAAATTCGTTCATTTATTTAACGAACCGAACTCAAGCCTCGAACCGAGTTTGAAATTTTTTTTCGAGCCAAGCTCGAGCCTAAAGGTATTCGGTTCGAAAAGTTCGCGAACAAGTTCAAATATAATTTAACGAACCGAGATTCGAATAGTTCATGAACTTTGTTAACTAGCTTGTTCACGAACTTAAAAAATGAGTCAAGCTTTAAATAATTCACGAACTTTATATACGAACTAGTTCACGAATTTATCAAATTAATATAAAAATATATATATTAACAAAATAATTTAATAAACGAGCTTTTTAACGAACTCGAACTCGAATATTTAACGAACTCGAGTCAAGTTCGAGTTCGGGTTCGAATTTACTATTAAATCGAATAATTAACGAACCAAACTCAAACCGAACTCGAGCTCGATTTGTATTTATCGACCAAACTCGAGCTTGGTTTTCAAAACTCGAACCGAACTCGAGCCTTCAAATTTTTAAACGAGCCGAACTCGAGCTTGACAGTATTCGGTTCGATTACACCCCTAATTATAGTGCGTGTTGTTTTTTAGGGTAGTAGTGTATACAGGTTTTAAAGTGATACATTTGATACTTTTTTTTCTTCGTTCTCTAATGGACATTTACTTTAAGTAATAAATTAGATGGATAAAATATAAGATTAAACATTTGAATAACAAAATTGTTAAATTAGTTAATAATTGAGCAATGCATTATTTATCCATCAAAATAAATATTAGATTAGTCATAATTATTTTTATTAGTTAATCATATCATGAAAAGTAAACAGAACACTCCATAAGAGTTTGCTAAATAGAGACCATATGAGTTTAATAAGAGAGTGATTTACATGTAAGAATGTATGTGTGTGAGTCTAGTGTATGACATAAATGTCTGAGATCAAATATTTGAATTTGAATTATCCATGTTGCGATCTTTCAAAGGTCAATATATATATAAGGCTAATTGCAAATTTAACCAATTTTTTTTATTATAGTATCGTTTTATAATTTCAGGCAAATTTTCAATTGGTGCAATTGTTCGAGATGAACCGGTCAAAAAAAGTAGGTATAGGTCAAAATTTAATAATCCAAACCATTGTCGGCTCCTAGATCAACCAGTTCGACCGGCTGATCCAGTTCGACCGGCTGATCTAGTCCGATTTTCCAAACATAAAAAGTACAAAAATTAAAATCTTGTTATATATTTCAACAAATTCATACCTCTTGTTTTCCATATTTGATTGCGTATGATTTGCCTATTTTCCCCATTTCCTCTTGCATTTCAGCATATAGATCAAATAGGGCTTGAAAGCATATTCTCATGTAAAGTGGCAATTGACACACTACAACAAAAAAGGGTTATTGAGGCACTTATTTAGAGACATTTTATAGAATACCTCCTTACTTTATTATTGGGGCACTTAATTAAATTTTATAATTGTAACGCAGTCCATAACAATGTTGGAAAAATTGATTTTGAACTTGTAATAGTTCTTAATTATTTGGTGGTCGTATATTTAATTCTTTGAGAATTAAATAGTTGAAGCACGTTTCAAAATCGATTTTCTCGGTGAGTGAGAAATGTTTGTATAAAGATTTTGGAATGATTTGGGCCTTTGTAGTTGGAGGCTTTAGGCCCAAATATTGGAAGATTTGGGCTGAAAATGTTGGGTCATTTTCTAAAGCCCATGTCTTGTGCTTGAGGCCCAATGCTTGAGGCCCAATAAGTTATGGGATGAAGAAGCCCATTATGGCCTTTCATTTGCTATGAAACGGCAGTGTGACTTCATGGCATTTATGCCTTATGAATTTGAAGAGATGCACGTAGCTATATGGGCCATTAAGATAGCACTATATAAGGAGGACTTGAGAGCATAGTTCTTCACACCAAGCAATCTTGCTCTCCCTTCTCTTATTATCATTCTCTCATTTTAGTTTTGTGTTGCATTTTGTTTGTTCGGTTCTCTCCCTCGTCAAGTTCGCCGGGGCCTTATCGAATTTCAGCGTTGATTTCGATAAGGACGTAGTCGTTTTATCTTTGGGGACGATACGCCGGACCGTGAGCACTAGCCGGGACGTATCTCGTCTTGCGGAAAGAGGGCTTTCCTCGACTCGACTTATTGTTTTTATTTCCAAAGTATTGTAATCTCTGGTTCTCGATTTTAATAAAATCGTTATTTTATTACTACAAACAAATCATATCGGGACCTTTAATTGGTAAAACAAATAAATCCAAAGTAAAAAAGTGTATCCTGCAAGGTAATAGGAATTGCCATGCACTTGTGGTGGCAAGGAATAGAATCACCATTGCCAATCGGAAACAAGGAATAGGAGTGAGGGATGACTTGAGACGTTCGGCAAGAGAAGGAGTAATAAAATTGTGAGTACTGCCGTTATCAATTATTACTTGATATTGTTGTTTGAGGGTGTTTCCCCATAGATGAAGCGAGCGTGGCTATGCAACCCCGAGAGAGAGTGCAAACTAGAAACATCGCATAGAATAACACTTTCATCGAGTGAGGTATCTGAAACCTCCAACTCCTCAACAACATTCAAAGGGATATCGATACTATCATTGCTAGCAAGGAGCAAAACAGCTTCAGGGGTCTTAGAGCAATGTTAGGGATTCCAACGTTGATCACAATGGAAACATAATCCAGTTCGCGTTTTTCACGTGTCTCCGTAGGAGTGAGACGCCGAATAGGGACTACTGAAGAATCATGCCGCACATGTGGGTTAAGCGACGGGTTGGTAGTTGAGTTGGGTAATGTGGATGCCACGGTGGGAACATTGGTCGGCATCGGCGAAGTGCGCAAAGCAGGCGGTGGTGGAGTAGAGCGAGAGAGCGGATGGAGAATTACACGTACCTTAGATTGGGTGTCAAGGTATTTGCTCTCAAATACACGAGACAAAGCGAACGTCTCATCAACAGTAGAAGGCCAATTCAACTGAAGGTCGCGGCGGATAGACGGTTTGAGTCCCGAAATGTAAAATGAAATGAGTAAAGGTTCAGAGATACCCTTGGTGCGGCCCATCAGGGATCCGTAGGTTGATTGGTAATCAGCCACAAAACCTTATTGCGAGAGTTTAGCCAATGTACCCTTGGGATCATCAAATTGGGAGTCACTAAACCGAGATTTCACATGAGTCAAGAAGATTGACCAAGAAGAGAGCATATCTTGAGACTTGAGCCATTGAAACCATGTAGAAGCCGGGCCATTAAGGTGAAAGAGATAATTTGAAGGCGTTGGGCTTCGGGTGTGTTATGATAGCCAAAATATTCCTCAATCTTAAAGATCCAAGAATAAGGATCAGAGCCATCAAAGCCGGGAACGTCAAGGAGAACAAAAGGGGTGCGACCTGTTGAGGGGTGATTGGAAGAGTCACTTAGAAACGAAGATGAGTGGGTGTTCTTGAGGACGACCATGAACTCATCCAATTGCTTCTGAAAATCCGCCTGAGATTGACGAAATTGGTTGTCTAATTGAGCACTGAGGGCGCTGAATTACGCTTGCAAATCCGTAGTGTTAGAACCCATCGAATTAAGCAATGAAAGCAACAATTAATACGCACTGTATTAATAATCACGTTGAAGAGAACGTGAAAGTCCACAACTTCTCACGATCCGCAAGAACCGCCGTTTCTATTAAGAAGTAGTTTCCCAAAAGATTCTCTAGAAAGTTAAAACTAAGCCTTTATATAATAGGCGTAAGTAATAAAACTCTACAGTACTATGGGCTTTAGACATAACCCAATTAAAAAGAGATAAACCAAAATTATGAGAACCAAACATACGTAAAATAAAAATAAGAATAGAATTAAGTAGTGTAGTGTTTAGTCTTCTTGATCTCTCTGCGTTGTCTTCTCTCAGCAAGGCTCACTCTTCAATGATAGATATTAATAGCTTTGTTAGTTTTCTAGAAGTGTGTTATAAATTTTAATTATTTGTATAAATAGAATTTAATTAACAAAAAATAAAATATAAAAAAATACTAAAGTAGAATAAAATTATTCTTTTCTTTTATAACTAATAATGATATACGAGGAAAGTGGCACATAGAAATGATATAATTATCAATGGCTTTGTTTTTAACCAATCCATCCACATATTTTATATACTTTACGGGTGTTCATTTCAATCCCTCAATTATGACGTTATATGTACATTAGAATCTCTATAAAATCATGTTATATTCAAAATAAAAAATTAAATATCGCTCACTACAATAAGACTCTTCAATAGTTATATTGTGTGTAGCTACTATAGGTGTTATTAAATTTTAAATACATGTCGTTGTTCTGAAATCATTTATAAAAGTTTTGATTTATATTCCAAAACCTCCGATGAAAGATGGTGTAAGTTCAGAACCTTATGTTTAGTCTTAGTATGTGTTTCTAAAAAACGCATATATTAGGAAGTTTAGTTTACATGGTTATCTAAAATTGAAGGACTCTAGACCGGAGATTAAAGACTGGAGAATCATAACCTGAAAATTAGTAATTCTACCCCGAAGGACATTCAAATTACGGCCATACAGTAGGTCAAGACTCTAAAGTGTCATTTACTCAAAGTTGCACCGAAGTCAAGTAAGAATGTGCTTGTGATGCTCATGTATATAATTTGTTGTCAAGATGAATATTCTATGAAAGTGTTTAAATGTACTTTCCAAGATTATAATTCAACTATGACTGAAGTTACACATAATTAAAGGGGCATACTCTTAGTCAAACTTACTTCAACTTGGTAATTACACTTAAGGAAAATATTTCGAAGTCATCCTACAAGATGTTCATTGCAGACACCAGAAATTGTAAAGAGTACAAATTTGCAATGAGAAGTTATTTCATCGAATTACAACTCGACCTATCCGGTGGATATATCAATGATAGATTTCTATAAATACCTCAACACTTTATCATTTTCAAATATCGGTTACCTCGCGCTCATAACTTACCTAACTCTAAAAAATTCTAAAGTTCTCAAGCTCTCTTCCAAGTTCTAGAACACTTTGTAATTATAACATATTCTTTTAAGTAGTGTTCTTAATTAGAATTTTGTAACCGAAGAATAGATCTAATTTTTAAATGTAGTTTTGAAGTTAGAAGTGATCATACATTCATTTTATGTCAAACCTCTACAGTTGATTACTGTAAGACTAGCATATACAATTTAGTTGGAAACTCTTGACTCACATCGAGAGTTATGGACGTATGAGGTTTTAGCTCTGAACCACGCAAATCAAATCACTGTATATTACTCTACTACTATTTTTTTTTATTCAATTCATCAATCATACTAACCAAATATACATAATATATTTTGAAGGTTGATTAAAAGAAAAGTGAAATCTCTTATATCAAATCTTTCAGTTTTTTGAAACAATGACTTAACAAAACCACCAACTTTCGCACTTCAACTAAATTAAGATATTAGTCCATCAGTACAACACTTAGTGTAGACTGAAAGATTCTCATCTAAATTGAAGGTGAAAATTGAAGGTAAAAATTGAACCTCCATTTAGGTTTGACTCAATACACATTGATAAACTTGCATCAAAAATCGAATAATTATCAAAGTTCATGTATTTTATTCACAATATTCAAAAGTTTATGTTAAAATTAATAATTTGTCAAAAGTTTGTGAATTTAAAAATTATTTAACTATGTTCACAATGGATAAATACAATCATATCAACTTCAATTTCGGGTAAAATTGAACTCGTGTAAATATTTGATTGGTTTGTTAAAGGTTATATTAAAATTAAAATTATGTGGAAACTCCGTGTATTTATAAATTATTAACCATACATTTTAATGTATTTTTATAAATTATAGAAAATAACTCTTTAAAATATAAGAAGTTGAATTAGGTAAAAAAAAATGGATGTTATGATTCTGAACCATATGTTCTGATCTTTGACGTGTTAGGGTTTGTATACCTCAAAGCATGCTTTGTGCTTTGACGATGTATCAGACTTGTTTTTAATTGATCTTTAATGAGAATAAATGTTTCTATCATTGGTTTGTTATTTATTATTGTTATATATATTGAATTGCAAAAAAATTCATTTATTACAATTATAGACTATGAGGTGGATCGATAATCTCGGAAGGTCACACAGTCGGCTCATGTGTAATATAAAGTCACAGTCTAGACAGACTTGGATAGTCTAGTCGGTAAAGGCTGCGATATCATTTCGATGCGACTGACATTAGCTGTGACACCCACTTTCCAAAATCATACATGTAAGAAAATAAAGATAAAATTTTTAATATAAAAACGCGTTATTCGAATCACCACGTATCTCCACACTCCAAGCACCTAAAAAAAATATAAGATGGGGAATGAGCATACATAAAAGTATACTCAGTGTGAGATCATATGCTAAAATTGTCCAAGTTAATAAAACGGTAAGCTCATACGGTATCATGACATAACATATCTGATTCGCACTGTGTATAATCAAGGACTGTGACGTCCTGAACCCTATTTACGGGATCCTGGCGACATAACATAAATATTGCGCAATAACTGAAGTGAGAGCAAAATGAGGCAGTTTTAAAACGGCCCTACTCATCACCAACTGATTTCATAATCACACATACGGCTAAACACATAATATTGAAATGGACAATAATAATCAACTGCATAACTGAATTAGATCACCACACCTGATTGAGAATTTAGCTAAGGATGTACGATCAATACATGCCTCCACCTTTTCACCCAAAAATGATCGACTAACATCAAGTATTCTACATATATATAGAGTTGTAACTTAGTAACCTATAACATAGGTTATTAATATAGGTATGCTGCATGTAAGACAAATGCATGCAAGGTGTAAACTTTTATTTGTTGGACACTACATGCATATAGTGCGAAAGCACTCTATATATTTTAGCTAATCATTCCCCTAATATTTTATTATATTTAAGTCTTTAGTATTGTAATATTAATATTAATATATATATATATATATATAGATGTATATATGTATAAGTTTTGGTTTTGGGCTGTGACATTAGCTCGTAGAATGATGTTGGTATGTATAAGAGGTTACACATGCTTTGCGTATACATATTAAGTGGTTTCACAGTGAGATAAGTTCTAACGTGCTGATACTTAGAACGGGGTCTCGGAAATTAATTCATTTCTTAATCTGTGACGATGACATTAGTATAGGCGGTTGATTGTATGCTGTTTTGATTCATCTACGCTTGCGAGTTTTTCGTAACTCTAAATAGTGATGTCTTGGGTAGTAGTGAATGGTTTAGCCAGAAGTGCTCGACTGTTAGTCGTACAGAATAGTGTCTCGGTGATACGAGTTAATAAATCCAAGTGAGGCATTCAGAAAGGTTTATTACATAAGAAACCCGGCCGGTTGAGAATTTATTCCATATGTAATATTAAAGGTTTGAACTGGATAACTCACAAATAAATATATTAATTAATTGTGAGTTGTCAGCAAACTCAATTAATTAATGGATTTAGAAAATCTTAAACGCGAGAAAATAATTAATGACAAAAGAGTTACGTCCGTAATTCGAATGAATCAAGATGATTTCAATATTTATCTTATAGTGGAGTCGATAAATATTTATAATAGAACTGCTCTTTATTGCAATTACATAGAGTAATTAATTGGGGGACAATTTAATTTAAATTAATTAATTTAAGTCTAAAGGTTGGGTCAGCCAATTAAATTCAATTGGGCCCAAAAGGAGACTTGAAAATTAATTTAATCTAATTATGGATTTGTCCAAGCCCATATTAATTTTAGATATAATTCAAATTTGAATTTGAATTATTGTTGTAACTGCAAGAGTTAAAGAAGGGATTATAGTTTCTATTATTTGGGATCTAATTTATTCTCCTTGGAAACCCTATCCTTGTTCCTTGTTATATATAAGGAGAGAGGTGAGAGGGGACGTTTCCCCCCCCCCCCCCCCCCCTTGTTCTACACTGTGAATTTTCTTCTCCCTTTTCTCTTAACTTCTAGATAGATTCGCTCACACAATATTTTAGAAGATAGAAGGGTAATAGAATAGAAGTTACTAAGGTTGGATTTGGTGGACATCAAGATTGTAGATCCAAACGGCGTGAATTGTTGATCGATAGCTAGCGATTCAAATCGCTTCTCCACAAGCGGAGGACTTGCGTAGGAGAAGGTATAATTTATTCCGCATTATATTCTCCTATGTGGTTTAAGAATTAATTATTTGTGTGATTATTAATCTATGGATCCTACGAATAAGTGAGCCCCTTATACGGGTTCCATCATGACGGAGCTCAGTCGTTATTACTCCGGTTAAGATAAATTTATAATACATCTACTCTTCACTAGGTTCTGCTAGTGGCAAACACAGGGTCGATTTCACAGGGAGTTGGTGAAGTTCTTTCTCGATGTCACTATTTGGGGTTTTGAATCTGATTTTTGCCTTGGGCAAGAAGTTAGTAACCAAGCAGAAAGTAAATGTTGAAAAGTAAAATAACTGAAAAAGAAACAACAAAGATAGTTAATAAAGAAACTAACTTGACTTGGATTGATTCGTTGAGTCTTGACTTATGTCTTGATAATCGGTACAAAGATATTCATCGTATTCACATGTCATTGGTTAAAGGCGAGTGTAAGATTGTGGTTTTACTCCTACCAACCAAACACTTTTCCAGCTCCGAAAGTAAGGGTTACTCATTCCCTTAGCATCATTGCCTAAGATTTGGCTCAAGTCAAGCTTACTCCAGTGTACTCAAATAGGTATTAGTGGAGCAACTACCATAGACAGTTCACGCTTCTCAAGTGCCCGATCCATGGCATCTCCACCTACATCACCACACTGATCCCTCTGAATGGCATTCAGAGAGTTGCTAACATTTGGAGTTTCCAGTTCCCAATTGTAACGTGTCCTTACCCAAGATGCTACCGGCCGTTATAGCGCAAAGGACTTAATCAAGTTGTATTGAATCAGATCTAGTGTTCTAGGAACATGTAAATACGATTATAAGTTCATTTAGACCTCTCAAGACGTCATAAGTATTCGACTCAACTCATCTTTTCCAAACCAAGTAATTAAACCTAGCTACTCATGCGGAAAATAAATAACACAAAAGAAATAAATAAAAGCATACTTGAGTTTAAATACGAAATAGTAGCGTTACCAAAAGCACCTCTTGGTAGGACCAACCCTGACCAAAGCGATAAACATAAGCAGAAATAAAAAATGCCCGTAGAACTTGTTTTCGTCCTCCCAATCACTCATGAGAATTAAAACATGACCTAGACTATGGAAAATAAAGCAGCGGCCGACTGGATTTGTCGCTCACTCCCCTCCGTTTTATCTCGAATCCTAGCTTGAAGTCTAGGCTAATATAGGGGGTTTGAATGGGCATGGGCCTTTTGGTGGCAGCTTTGACGCGTCTAGGGCTATTGGTGACGCTCTTCATCTTTGGCAGATCCGTCCTTGAATAAGAGATACTCCCAATCTTCCAAATTTTTGCCGAAAGGAAAGGGAGATTTCTTTCCATAATTGTGCATGGAAAGTCTTCACTGCCACTCTTCTGCATCTTGCCTCTCGTCTGCTGCACTTCCATCGGCTGCTTCCTTCTCTTTTGTCTTGGTCATGGTGGTTCCCAAGTTTGGCTCCAACGATTGAAGTATGATCATGTGCAATACTTTGTATCGAGCTTCAGTTTGCACGAGGTACTTCGCGCGTAATCTTGTTTCTCTCACAAGATGATCTCCAATCTTGACTTGAATCCTGCCACCCAACTTTGTGTCCTCCAAGACACGACATGACACAAAACAAATAAAAAAAACTCGATCTTGACCTAAAAAATAAAACACAAAAGAGCACGAAAAACGGGCTCGTCAATGTTTCAATTTAGAATCATTACTGAACCGTCCTGTACATGATTAGGGTTTGAAATTGAACCGTCGAATACAATTATAATTGTCAAAATCGTTGATTATGGTTCATTTCAATTGTTATGATTTCTTTGATTCTTTGAATGCATCTAGCTATGTCAACTTTAAAAAATTCACTCCTTTGAGTAGATTAGCTAACTCCACCACTCCATAGAAGGAGAACCGATCCACCGCGGCAAAGCAAAGTAGCTCCGAAGCGAATAGCTTTTACGCAGACAAAATAACGACTTACGAGTTTCAAGGGTCAACAGCAGTTGTCCTTTCTTAGACTTTTATTGCTCTTATAAAAAAACAAGGCCTTGAGGAATTCGTGCATCTCTCGGTTTAGCCGTAAAACACAAACAAATCATTGATTGATGTTAGAGCACTTGAAGGTGAAGTTTGGAAATATAACAATTTCAAACTTCACCTTCAACAAGCGTAGATTTATGTTAAAAGAAAATTGAATCACGTGTCTTTCTCATAAGACCAAGAGAAATTCAAGAGATTAACACTTCATAATTTTTGTTGATTAATATATTTTATTTACTAATATTGTAGAAGATAACTCTCTTTTGAGGTGTTCAAAGGAATCGAAACTTTCGAAAGTGAATCATAATAGGTTGTTTCAAAAACAGTAACCCTCCTTGATGGTTCAATTTCAAATTTTAAAGAATATTACTATTAATTTATTTTTTTTAGACAGATCGGAGATGTAACCTGCAGTTTAGAATCGTAATCAAAAGCATCCTACTCAGTTCGATTACAAACTGTGAAATGTCGTGACAACGATTTGATTCTAGTTCTGAATTTTCATAACTGTAAAACGACGGTTCAATTAAGACAACTTTAGGTATTTCAAAAAATTAAATTACACCTTTATATTAGGGAAAATACAGTTTTCAATAATTGAAAATTAGAAATATGAATAAAGGAATCTATTAATATAATAAAACACAGTCTTAACAATCATTTGTTCATGTCAATTTTTAAATAGTTATTATATTTTAATAGTTTAAATTTAAATTGCACACCAATCACTAACCTATACAAATTATTGCTATAATATATTTTATTCAAATGTCGTCGATGTTTTGAATATATTTTTTTTAAAGTAACGAACAAACAAAGAAGAGTACCAAAGAGATTTTGTATCCCATTTTATTTATTTTATTTTAATTTTGTACTTACTATTATATTCGTGTCAATAAGCATGACATAACTTTTTAAGCACAGTTATTAAAGATAATGTATAAAATAATATAAAAGTAATAAAAATGGTAGAACGTAGCCGAATATAACTTTTGTTTGGTGAGGTTGCCGGAGCCGTGGAAACCAATGATGGTATAGGCGAAGTAGGCGTTGATGCCCATGCCGGGAGCGAGCGCCAGGGGAGGTTCGCCAAAATCCCCATGATGACACACCCTATGAGGGAGTGATGAAGCAGACATTGGTGGTGTTGTTTCAATGGTTGTTGTCCCTGTGCATGGACCTTACGTACAAAGCTGTGATGGAGAAGATGATGATATGTCATTTTCTCATTTGTTGTTTCAAGTTTATATCGTGACCGTTAGATCTTAATAATATTGAATGGCTCAGATTGCTTTTACTATCTGATAAGTAGTTAGAGCCATTTATAAAAGTGCTATTTTGTTTTCTATTTTTGTACGCTAGTTACATAGCTATATACATAGCCTCTGCTATCTTTCTTCACAATTAATCAGAATTATCTTTTTCTTCTTCTTCATGAAAATTCTTATTTTGTCTCCGTAGTTTTACTTCTAGCTTAATTACTTCAACATGGTATCAGTAATGGTTTAATTCTTCACAAATTTGCATCAATGCGGCGTTGACGGGGGAGAATTTGCGCGACTCGTCCGGAGGGATGAGGCGGCCCACGCACTCTGCGCCGGAGACATCGGCTCGGAGCAGATGGGCATGCAATCGGAGACCAAGCAGGTGCCGTCGGAATCGGAGAGGATGGAGGCGTTCACGGCTAGGAAGTACGCCATTGTCAGAAGTCATAGTGCCGGCGCAAAGCTCCGTCGTAAAAGTGGTGTTGCGCTCCGCGATCTTGAATCGCTTCCCCACACGTGATTTTGAGCCGGCTGGCGGCGGTGGACGCGGGAGGATTCCTCATCTTATTTATATTTTTTAACTTATTTGTTTGATGCATTTTATTATTTGTAATATTTTATTAGATCATATGGAGTAATATAGTATAAGTGTTCCAAAAATTTAAAACTAAAACCAAATTATTGTCATGACAATTTATGATTTAGAAGTGAATCATGTAGCACAATTAAAATTAAAATTTTGAACCGTCGTATAGCACTAGTTGTAATAAATCGAATGCGACATCAAAGAGAGAATAGTCGTTAACTTGTTATTGAATACCTAATATAATTAATTAACAACTCGAAAATTTCCCCCTTTTTCTTTTCAAAGCCCTAATTCGTATGGTGAATGGTGACATTAACATATATGCACTGTGTTCTCGAAAATACTGTTTGACATAGTTATTTTATGGAAAGGCATTTGCAACTGCACATGAAATCCGACAAACAAATGTGGACATGTAAATGGTGGTGGAGGTTGCAATCATGCATATCAATTGTTCGACGAAATGTATGACAAACAGCCATGATCGATGCAACAGTGACAAGAAAATCGTTGTAGTATGTAGTGTTTTGGTGCGATGGTCGATGCAACAGTGACAAGAAACCCAATGTAGAGGTAGATATGTGGTTATAGAATGGAGAGGTGGCAAATGAGTGCTGAATCGGATATGAGTAAATCAAGACTTCATTTTTGTGATTTATGAGTTCTTGAATTTGAACGCATTGAGCTGCAGCTGATTATTCAGCATGTGCCATGTTGGTTGGCGGTCCACTAGGAGAAGCATTTGGGTACAGCATTGGAGTTGGTTCATTCATGAAGGTGAACATCAGAATGTAATTGTTTAGTGCCACTAGAATTCTTGGAGGAGGATAATTTTGTGTGTGTTCTCTAAAAAAGCTGCTTGAGCTGACCGCAAAGAACAGAAAATGTCGTTTTGTTCCTTCGCTTTGGTATTAAAAGTGGAGTGGAGTGGAGTGGAGTAGAAAAAACTGTACTGTATTTCCTAATGAAAGAAAGTTTTATTATTTACAGAGTTAAAGAAAAGAGCTGTCCGCAGTACCTTCTGAGCAAACCTGCTTGGGATTTGCCTTACTGTAGCGGACTAAGCAAAAAAACCAGTATCACGAGCAAACTCGATCATTAGTTTGTCATGATGATGTTCTGCAAAAGCACAGCGTATGGAGACCTTTCCTCTGAGGTATCATGTTCTTGAGATTCACCACTTAAGGGCTGTGCTATTCTATTCTAGATGTATTTTCGATTTTTCCTATTACCTAGGAAGTACGAAGAAGATGTGGTGATTTTCCCAAATTTGAACAACAGAAACGAATAAGAGTGTACCTTCATTAATTATATATGTATGGCAATAAATACATAGATTTGACAAATGAGCTTGTATTGCAAATACAAGACCACCATGTAATCAATGAGTTACAACAATAAACTGAAACCAAAATTGTTTTGTTTTCTCAATATGAAGAAAATTTGTTTTATTTCTGCAGTCTATGATTCTGTGAATTCATTTCTACTAGTAAACAAGAATACACATGATTATGTGGATAATTCGATAAATAGATCTATGTAGTTTATAAAGTAGAATCTTGAGGTCCATGTTGAGTGAAGTGATCGCTGCTATATGCAACTTTAAGCATCTCTTCATCTTGTTCATATGACTCATCACGATACGTCTCCAAGTTGGTTTCAGCATTAACTATCGCTGAAATGCAGAGCACTTTCCTCCACTCCTCTAGATGTGGAAAATCAGTGTAGTCTGCATATTTATCACAGTACTGCAGCACACATGGAAAGTAGCACACATTAGTGGATTGCTCGATTTTTTAACTTGAAGTATATGACTTTTGCTCTAGATTAGCCTATTATATGTTCAGCTTGCTTCTATGCTGCACGGCTATCTAAGTAATAGTGATTTTTTTTATTCTGAGTCCGATCTTGATAATTGTTATTTTGTTGTCTTGTTTAGATCAAATTGTCTAAGGTTGTTTTATGAAAAAGCTACATGGGAATAACTGTATAGAAGAAGTAAACATATAGTAGTTTTTACCTCAAACTCAGCAATTTCATGCGTGTAGTGCTTGGGGATGCCAGCAGCTTCCTTTGAGTCATAAAACTCCTTAATTGATTGCATCATATCATCCCATGATGGCAAACTTCTTTTTCCAGACAGGAGTTGAGCAATCCATATTGCTTGGGATTCAAAGAAAGGAAACCCTATAATCTACATAATATGTAAAGAGCCAAAATTAGAACTACTTGATTAAAAATTCCTGTCAATACATTATTTAGAGGTTCTTATGAGTTGTGATGGCACTCATGATTCTCGACTACCCTCATGTCGTCTGGCGTACTATTTAAAAAAAAACATTAAGATTACAATAGAAAAGGATAGAAGATTTACCTTTCTTGGGATGCCAATAAAGGATAGAGAAGGAGCTAGTGAAGGAGGAAAGGTGTGCTCATAAAGGGGTCCCACCCTGTCATCATCTATGCTTACTATTCCTTTAGTATCAAGAAATGGAAATGAGTAAGAGTACCTGCACAATCCCCACTAGTACTCATTAGTTTTTTGTCATCCATGAAGAAGTGTATGCTTCAAGATAGATTGGCCACACTAATCTGAATAAATCATGGTTAATTTAATAATTCTTGTCAATTTCTTCACTTTTTAATCAGAACATATGGACCCTTGTGTTCCTGGTCTGCAGTCAATGCTGGATTTGGGTTTTGAATTTTTTATACTACTCCCTCCGTCCCATGAAAGTGGTCATGTTTCTTTTCCCAATGAGTGTGCTTTATGGAAAAAGGAGGACCACTTTCGTGGGATGGAGGGAGTTCTTTCTTGGAAGTATATATTTTCAGATGCTCATGATAAAAATAAGCAGTTAATTACCCTGTACAGTATATGATAGTATCAGCAATGATCCATGAGCCATCAGTGAATAGAACCTTTCCATCCTCATGTAGTGACTCTATCTGCAAGGGAGATGTAATTACAAAAATAGACTGCAATAAAAAAAAAACTTCAGTTTGAAACCGTTGATGTAGCGAACCTGTGGACAGAGGTGTAGATTATCATATTTAGCTATGACTTTGGATAAGCCTTGAGAAATATTAGGGGATTTGGAACTTAGGTAAATCTCCTTTGCCACATTCACAAGCTCCATTGAGATGTCCTGCCCACTCAAAGAACTCCCAACAACCACAACTACCTGTAAATATTTAATCATTATGAAAATGAAAATTTAGGTTACAGAGATTTGTTGTATATGTTTGAGAAGAACGTAATCAACCCTTCATCAGTAAAACTGATCTCATATTAGGTATGCATGTCTACAAATAATTGGCAGTTAAAGACTTTCCTTAACAGGAAGTGCCATCCAGGAGTGACCCCACCACATGGAACTTATGATGTCTTTTCTTTACTCAAAACATGAAACTCTAATGGCAATCTTGATGGTCACGTGCCGTGCACATGACACAGGACATAATTTGTTCAATCCAACTGATCATGAAGGTGAAGAATGATGAGAAGTTTCTTGAATGTTGTTACCTCATTCTTGAATGGATCTGGAACTCTGTAAATGTGACTGTGCATCTGCTTTTTCCTCCATGCATCCATTCCTGAACATGGTTTTCAAGATCAAATTTCGATAAACATAATGCGACGACATATATGGGTTGATTATGTACCTTTTATTGCAGGCAATCTTGGCTGAGAGTAATGGCCAGTGGCCACAACCACAGCGTCATAGACTTCCTCCACCTTCTTCTCTGCCTTGCTCTTCACCACCCACTTTAAATGTTCCTTATCCGAAACAGGGTAGTCGAGCATCTCCACGTTCTCAACACGAGTATTGAAGCGTATCATCTCTCTCAGTCCAAACTCATTGCAGAAATCTTGCAGGTAAAGAAGAAGTTCCTTATGGCCAGGAAACCTCCTCATATCCCTACCTTTCTTACCTCCAAACGGGAAATCAGTGAACCCCATGATCTCTCTAGGCGAAATCAACCTCAACGAGGCATAGAGACTGCTATGAACCTTCAAAAACCGGTTTTTTCCCAACGGGTTTTCTTCCTTGACTTTAGGATCATATAGCCATTGCCCTCCAACGTCATGCTTTTGCTCAATAACCACCACTTCATGGCCTTCTCTCCTCAGCTCTCGAGCCGCTACCAGACCAGCCGGGCCAGCTCCGATCACACACACTTTCTTGAACAAGTTCTTTTCAGAAACCATTATTATTATTACTAGTGAGAATAATACGCGTTTTGTAAGAAGATTATAAATTGTGTGAATTGTATGGGTGCATGGGAGGGTATTTATAGTTGAAAGGAAGAGCAAAGTTTGAACTAGGGAATGCTAGTTTGGTAGATAGGCGACAAACGTGACAAATTACTATGATTTTTTAATAGTACACATATGCTGTTTATTATATGAGTTGAGAGTCATCTTTTGGAATCTTAAACTGAAAGGAATAATGAGAGTTTATTTCACATCTTCCTTGTGTATGAGTCAATCGATCACCTGCACAAAGGGTGGTGATGAATCCAGACACATATATTTCCCAAATCATGTCTCGTTTCGTAAATTCATTATATTATAATGGACTAATTTAGAAATAATATATATATATATATATATATATATATCCGTACGTATTGATAGCTTTTTCACCACTGAAATAAATTACAACTTCAAATATTATTTAAACATTAATTTTTTTAGGAACATATTTGTTAATTAATTAAATTGACCTTGCTGGAAATTAAGTTGGTGAGACCGACTCTGATCTTTCAAGCAAAAAAGAAAAGGAACAAGGATCGAATGCATTTTACGTAATAATTATGCTACCTATTACATATGTAAATTATAATCGACGACTAATTATGCTTGTGCATTTAATTTTTCTCATTGACTAATAAAAAATGAAGCTAATTAATGTTACAGAAGGACTAGTTTCAATAATTGAAGATCCTCATTCCATGGTTGAAAAGAGAAAATTAGAGAAATGATAAGTAGTTTGCAAGTGTGAGTGATAGTTTGCAAATTACCTCAACATTTAGTATTTTGGAAGAAAAGTCAGAAACATAAGGTAGGTATAATAATAATAATAAAGCTGTATCACGACCGACTAATTTACACAACTGCCTTCAACTGTGTGTGCTAGTGTGTTATTTAATATATATATATATATATATATAGCTATCTAACCCTTCTCAATTTGCACCCAAAATTTCTATATGCATTCCCTTAATCTCAAGGAGCTTATGGATAATAGGTATATATAATAATACACGACACACGATCAATGACATCTATATTCGCAGGAACAAGATTCACACTCTACAACAAAAATATTCTCCTTACAAATCTCCCTATAATTTTGAGCAAAAGTTATAAAATCAACTAAACTTACAACTATTTATAGAATTGAATCGAAACGAAACGAGAATTACGCATAACAGAATAACTGATGTGCAATTATAATTGTTACCCTTAGAAATCTTTCAATAAACCCGTGCGGGGGGGGGTTTATCGGTCTAAATATATTAGGCTTGACCTTTAGATTATACAACATATATTCATTAGGCTATAACTTCAGTCTACATGCCTTGAGGTTTGACTTCATTATTGACTCGCAAACTTCAATCATAATACTTCAATCTGGGAACCTTCAGTACACAACCCTTCAGTATAACATCTTTCAATATACAAATCTTCAGAATTGAATATAATTTTGCAGTCGCGACCCTCGGATCACGCCTTCAATCCTCATGGATAAACAAATCTAATTTGTTAGTATGTCAAGAACACTTTTTGCTAAATAAAATCTAGATCGATAATTTCTTTGTTAGCACCGATCAATAATTTTCTGAATTAAGTGGAAAGAATATGAAATATTAATGTAATTCTTTCAATGGGGAAATAAGTTGGTAAACCATAAACCTTGAGATACATATCACTACATGTATTGGAATAGATTGATTACTACATAGTACATAACTATGTGATGGATTAATATATTTTTATGGCTTTAATCTTGATTCCTTGTTTAAATATTTCATGTCTTGTATGTGCTGGTTAGAAGTTCAGAATTTTATACGATAATAGACTTGTTAAAAGAACAAGAACAAGTTTGTGCTCTTTTTAATGAGAGTTTTAGTATAAGTTCCAACGATTAAGATATGAAATAATTAAAAGAAAATTTAGCTATGTAAGATGATTGATTAAGTAGGTATAACTTGATCATTAAACACAACTAGCCATATAGAAAGGTAGTGATTATGCTTTCAAAATTAGGAATCACAAGTGATTGATTATATATATATATATATATATATATATATATATATTAAATTTATATTTTTCTATAATAATTAAACACAACTAACCATATAGATTATATAATATATATTTACAAATTTCACTTTTTTGTACTTGAATCGTTATTTTGAAAGGCAAAGCCTTTAATCACAGAAATCGCTAAATCATCCAACTTATTAAAACGTTAAAGTAATTGCAACAATCCCACTTTAAGTACAAGATAAATGCACAATATTATTAATCAAATCTATTTGGATCCATGGTTTCATTAGATGTTAAATTTTATTCCATTAGTATTTTGAACTTTCCAACAAACTAAATTTATGGTGGGGTTTGGTCAAATTAAAACTTGTGAACAATCTTTCCTGTAAATGGACCACTTTTTTAAAGAGTTTCAACTTACAAATTAAGCTTTATGTGCTGCACGAACAATTATGGCATGTTTGGTTGCACTTTTTCTAGGGTTTTTAGCTACATTGTCATTCAATATTAAATATGCTTCTTTTTTTTTTACCTTTTTCATCTCCAAAAAAAGTAGACAACATTGATTAGACTTGGGCATTCTACAAATTAAAAACACGATTTTGTTATATGAACATTTCTAAATATATATAGTTACTACAATGATGTGTGGTGTATATATTATAACATTTCAACATATTTTTCGGCAATCATGATCTTCTATTGTCAAACCATGTGGCATCTCGTATTGCATTAACACGAGACTAACACATGTCATGATTAAGATTCAAGATTTAGGTATATATAAATCTTGAATCTTAATCATGACATGTGTCAGTCTCGTGTTAATGCAACACGAGATGTCACATGGTTAGATAATAAAAGATCTCATTCGATTTTTTGGAGGGGAATTGAGAAACTTTGCTCAGCAATCATGGAGGTAACCAAACTTGGATGAAGATGTCGAAGAAATCTTACCTGCATCACAAAGTTATAGTAATATGGTGCACCAGAGTTACTAACCCATCAGCAACTAAAAGGTGTGGCCGAGTAAAGGAAATCTTGAGCTAAAATCCCAATTGCCATCATCTAATGCTATCTACACTGTACTCATTCCACTTCTAATTACTTACCCAAATCACACCATGCACAAGAAATATTAGTCAAGAATTTAGTGATACGCACAGATGAAAGATCATAGAGGTTTGGAAGATGCTTCCTGTATGTAAGCTGAGGCTTCCTCTTCCAAGAGTTGATTTCCTTCAACGAGCCCTTTAATCAAGGTATTAGCATACTCTTTGCACGGTGGATTGATCGGGAACATGCCAGATATGAAATTATCCACGTCAGAGAGACTGCATCTGCATGTAGTGGGATTGCCAGAAGTGAGATAAAGATGTGAGATTAGAGTGTGCTAGCATGAGTTATTAGTGTAATAGGTGGATGTCGAAAGTATATAGGAATGTAAACTTACGTCATTGTCAGAATCGGAATATCTCCCTCCTTCCCCAAGTAAACAACATTATGATACCAGCCTCTCTGTATCAAGAAAATATCAACAATGATTGCACAGAGCAGTGTAATATGAAAGCTATGATCAGAGATGTTCCACAGAACAATTAATCATTAGGCAGAGAGCAGTAATAGGGTGTAAGTTGAGTTTTAAACATTAATTCAAGAATCCATGATTTGACATATTTAATTAGGGTAATTGTAAACAATTAACGTTTAGCAAACAGCCTGCATGCCTTACCTGTACAAGCTCCATCGATATGGATTTTTCAGTTTGAACAGTCTGTAACGTGGTCAAATCAAACAAAGGACTACTCATGTCTGGGCTTAAAACATTCTCTTGAAGCAGTACATCATTAAATTGCTCCAACCTATCACAAAGACATATCAGAAAAAAGTTATCAAAATACAGATAACCAAGCATCTTCAAGCTACCTCATCCCAAAATGATTATCAAGTAAATTTTTGTCTACAAAAGGTACACGATGATTGCAAGATCTTGAAGAATGTAGAAATAGTGGGCAAGGGGGTGCCAGGAGGAAAAGACATACGTAATTTTGTATAGGCACATGTGAGTTTTCTCCTGCACACTACTACTGGGATGAAGAAAAGCAACACCTCCTGGTCCCCATGTTGCCGTACGATCTCGAGCAAAGAACAGGCGATGATGGAAAGTTTTCCAGATAATCTCTTCGGGCTTGCTTTTGTCCATTGAACCCACACATGGCCTCATCATTCCTTCTATCTGGAAGTTGTATAACAGAAAGCAAATGAATAAATGAAACTCAAAAAAGACGAGTGAATTTCCTTTTTCTAAATTACTAAAATCATGTTCTTTTACCTGTCCACCTTCGATATAGCAGCGAAACCTTGACAAGCTCATGTTAGATCCGTAGGTTGCATACCATATTTTAACTTTTGAAAGTTCTGATCTCCATGAAGGCTTCACTGTCACTTCCTGGTCTACATTAGGTCAAGACTCCATTTCAGGCTTTCATTTCAAGAAGATGCACTCAATTTTTCGCAGAAAAAGCTTGATGTGTTTGTTACCTTCACTACCTAAGTCGACCTTCAGGTTAGAGAAAGGCTGTATAACATCCTCAATAGTCTGGACTTCTTCTGGTACAGTAAGAGTAATATTCTCAGACTCAGCTTCAGAATCAGGGCTCAAGATCTGGTATAAGAGAGTTTATGAAGACAGCATATAGACAACGTCACAACGCCTATTGAACATTGAAATCTACACAGTTTGACAAAACTAAAACATATGTAAATTTAGCCATCTTATTTATATCGAACATATGAAGTACTGAAAGGTTATTTAATGTGGACTTCAGTGCATGCGACTTCCTTTGTCCACAAAATTGTTACTTGATTCATTTTTTTCATTTTTAGTAAGTGGACCCATCCACTATATATACAAAACTCAATTAAAAATAATAAATCAAAACTCCTCTCAATGCATAATACACAACAAATCAAATACTTTCTTAAGACACATGCTGTGTCAAACCCATTAACAATTTTGTGGATGGAGGGGGTATTTTATAGGTTCCCAAAAAAGAATAGAGCACAAGAGAGGTTTCAAATGTAATCACTGAGGTAATTCTTTTAATTTCCTTGTCATGCAAGCGCATTAGTTCTAAAAATTGACAGTTCATAATCCATAAAGATTCATCTTAGGTGCGAGTGATGGGTGTTCATTTAAAAATCATATACATGTTGGATATTTTTAGTTTTCTAAGTAATGGCATTGCTTCAGAATCAATAATGGTCCGCCTAGGTAATTGAACTATTGTCATCTAAAGTTCATTAGTTATCATTTACTGATTACCAATGAAAGATGGTTCAAGTTTGCTGAATATTCATAATTCAATAATCATTCTCTCCTGCACTGACTGGGAAGGGTGAGTGGTAAATAGTGAAAATTGGATCGTTAAAACTTTTGTACTCTATTTTTTCTCTATCCAGCAAGTTGTAAGTAGAGAATTATTTTCCTCCAAGTTACATCAAGCAATGTACAGGAAAAGAATCATGTAATCCCTGGGACCAGGAAAAGAATCATGTAGAATCCTCGGCAGCATATATCAGAGCTCCTGTCACGAATGACAACCCACTTAATACTATAGAATAATTTCTTACCTCAATTTGAGATGTTTTACATATTATCTTCTCGGGTAGCTCTACAGAAAGTACCGGCCAATATGTGCTTAGTTCTCGGCGTACCTGAATAGGTAGACCATGTGAAATCACTGAAAAACCATACCAATGAGTTCCTATACATCATTTAAGCTACTTGAAAACTTTCATATTTAACTGTTACCTGTTGTATCACACGCCATGTAGAAGCAAAGGGGCAAGCTTCTGACACCACATTAGAAGGCTTGTCATGTAGCAACACTTCAACGCAAGCTCGTGCAGAACTTGCTATTGAGTTCAGATTATATCCTCCTTCAAGTGCCATAACAATCTTTCCTCCAGCAAATTCCATCAACTGCATAAAGCACCATACATAATTACAGAAAAGTGGTTAGATAAGAAAGATAAGTAATACTTGAATAATATTCAAGCACAGTGAAGAAGTGCAAGATACTAAAGACATATGTAATTACAACAAAGCAAACCAGATAACAGAACGATCAGTACAAATGTTTATTGTGCTAACCTTATCGAGCATTATTGAGTAGCCATATGGACTAATACGACAGCCCCCAAGAGGATCCCCTATGGCTGTTAATATTCACCACCACAGAAACTTAATTGCAGACAAACCTTTATTTAATGAATAAACTACATATTGAAATTTTCTTTTGAAAAGGCCAATTGACAAAAGTTCACGACATCAATTGCATGGTATGGACAAAGAATGTAAATCCACATAACAGTTTGATCATTCCAGAAAATTCAGACACCATTCTTGATAAGTTGTATCATGGTAAAATTACTAATCTTCGCTACTCTGTGACTTATATCGTGCTATGTTCTTTTTTTCAATTGAAATAGATCTCTAAAGTCGTAATTCTTTACATAAAGTTGACAAATAACAGGAAGACTTAGGGATTAAAACACACAAGTTGTATGATAAAAATAAGAAAGAAGAAGGCATATTCCATATAAATAAACACTCTATAATAACAGAGACTCGAGAATTTCACAAAGTACAACGAACTAAAAGGATGCATGATGAGATGCATAAGTATGAGCTATTAAATACATCAGGAAATTGACCAACCTGCATCAAATCCAGCAGAGATGAGTATCATGTCAGGATTAAATGCCTTAGCAACAGGGATCAATATGTGGTCCCAAACAGCAATATAGTCAGCATCTCCACATCGGCCATGCTCCCAAGGGACATTAATGTTGTGACCTGCACCTGGATCTTCCCCGGTCATGATATATGAGCCATCATGACCACCTGGATAGAATGTCCCAAAATCATACCTATGGAGATGGTAAAAATAAATAAACAATAAATATATGCAAACACGTCAAGAAGAAACAATATCAAGAATAGTACCAAGATTCTGTATCAATATGATTTATGAATTTTAAAGATTTCTTTAGCCAGTTCCCCTAATAGAAAGAAGTAAATATCTACTAGAGGCAAGCTCCATAACTTAGTTAAACTAGGGTCAGTGATCATCCAAAAAAGGCTTCACAATCTAAGACTAGCGATATTGCAAATAAATACGAAAATGAGAACAAGAGAAGATATAAGATACAGTCATGTATACAAAACTTTTTTAATTGCACTCAACTAAACGGTGTAGGTTGAACATAAATTTGATTATGGCTGGTAAATCAGTTGCAAGTGTTCTCATCCCCAAAATAACATTATGTGAGCCAGCTTTTCTGTTTCTTAATCTAAACCTCCGCTCCGCTTGCTATGATCAACTATATATATTTCGTTTCTCATATGGTTTTGGCACCCATGCTTCTATTGAAACATATAAGAAGTAAAAACTTGAGCTTAAATTTTTCATGTACCTATGCACTGAGAAGAAAAGTACTCGAGGATCTTTGTAGAACATCTTCTGAGTACCATTTCCATGATGTACATCCCAGTCAACTATAAGGATTTTGTTGATGCCCAATTCTCTCTACAATATGAAAAGTAGTCACATAAGTTCAATAACAGGCATGAAATCCTTACATAAATATGGACAATACTATTTAGAAACACAAACTGATACTCACTCTTTCATTCAGCAGGTAACTTGTGGCAATACCAACATTATTATACAGGCAAAAACCCATTGGTTCACCTTCCTCTGCATGATGACCAGGAGGTCTTACAATTGCAAAAGCCGAATCAAGTTCCCCTTTAGCAACTTTCTCTGCAGCCTACAGTAGCAAATGGCCATAGTTGGAGAGGGGGGACAAAGAAAGATGAACTTTCCAGAATTTATGATTTAACTCTACCTTCAGAAAATTAACAGACCACATTAACATAATTTTTTCATAGAAATCTCAAGGGCATTTCCAAGTTATCTTGCAAAAAATAATAAAATATTATCAATTACTAAGATTATTGGAGATTTACCGGGACATGAAACAAACATTATTATATTTCAAAAGCAATGACACCTATCTGCTACTTACAGAGATATCAGAGACATATTTTCCAAACCTTTTCAATTTATTATGTAAATTTCACAGGAAAACAGTCTACAACATGTTATATTCATGAATATTAAGAGCCATACCTCTATAACAGAGCCAGCCGCTAGATAAGCAGCTTCAGTTGAGCCTTCATTGAAATATATAGAATTAAATTTTGCAGCAATTCTTATCCTCTTTGACTCTGAGTTTCTGGAGCTAATATTCTTAATCAAATCGATATGATTCTTGGAGTGAACCAATGCTAAATGATTATCTTCTGCAGCCTTGGCGTTCAGTAATATACATCTGGAAAAGTAAGGATCCCGATTAAATTCACCCATTTACACAAGTGTAACATTAGCTAAAACTTTACGTAGCAGAAGGGTAATTTAACAAAACTACATTATCGTAGGACTTAAAAAGAGAGCATGACTTTACATTCTTTCTTAAGGCCAAAATGAATCCTAACTGAGCATCGAAGTCCAAACAAGGAAAGTTTGATATATAATTACAGGGTAAAATAAGATTCTATCCCAAACAGAAATTCAAGTGGTATCAGAAAGAACATTCTTACTGATGGCACCAAATTTTCTTAGTGTCATAGAATTCTATAAGTAGGAAACGTAAGAGCCCTAAGGAACAAACCAAAAGCACATGCTCCATCCAGTAAATTGCCAACTGAAGAGAAAGTAGAAAACCAAAAAAGCAGCAAAAAGAAACCATAAGTAAACCTTTTGGCGAGGCCAGAGGAATTGAGGCGTTCCCAGATGACCCGAATACGATCAGGGCATTCAGGATGGTCCTCTTCCTTAGGCGCGTAGTGTTTACACATCCGCTCATCAAAAATCAAGCCCACGCGCCTATCCTTACCGCCACCTCTGTCGTTACTTCTGCTCTCTGAGCTCCCAATCTCACCAATTGATTCCATTGCTTCACTCTTTGTGTTTTGTTCCACTTCTCAGTTCTCAGCTATGAAGAGAGACTGATGCAGTTGAAGTGGAAGTTAAAGAAACACCCCCTTTTTTCCTTCTTTATTGCAATCTTTCATTCTTATTTTTTTTTTTTTTTTTTTTTTTGAAGGGGAGGTAATGCCGTAATGGGAATGGATGCGATGCGAGTGTTTTGGAATTGGAAAAGTATTCTCAATCACAATATTTTTATTTAGTGAGCTTTGTGCTCCGTGCACGAATTTTAGAGAAGTTATTAATACTGTCCTTAATTTGTATTTTTATAATTTTTTATTTTTTATTTTAGATATTTATTATGTATTAAATTTATTAATTTAAATTATAAATTTAAATCAATAAATATATAATTAAAATTTATTTTTTTTATTTTAATATGTTTTACTTAATTTAAATACATTAATTAAAAAATAAAAATAAAATTACAAATGTTAAAAAATAATATTAAAATTGAAATTACAATAATTTAAAATACTAACTTACAAATTGAAATTACAATACAAAATTAAAGTCCTAACTTATAAATCTATATATATAAAAGCAAAATTATTTTGCCACTTTCTTCCAATTTTGTCATTCCTCTTTTATTTTATTTACATTATTGTCTTTTGACTTCTTATTTTTATTTTCTCTTTTCTACATATTATGAATAATTAATTTATTTAATTTCATTATAAAATTATATTTATATTTTATTAATTTATATATTTATATATTTTCTGAAATTATATATAATTATTAGCTATGACATTATAAATGAATAAAAATGTGTATACAAATATAGTTATACCTATAGTTTTATTTTTTCTTTTATAAAAATTATCAATAATTGATTTTCTTTAATTTTATTTAAAGTTATATTTATTATTTTATGAAATTATATATAATAATTGAAAATATGTATATTTTTTATTTTATTTATCTTATTATTTTTTCATTTCTTTATTTTATTTTAGTTTAAATTATGACACTATAAATGAATAAAAAAATTATATACAAATATAGTTATATTTATTATTTAGTATTATTTTTCTTCATATTATCAAAAATTAATTTTCTTTAATTCCATTTATAGAATTATGTTTATTATTTTATTTTTTTTGATTATAAATATATAGTTTATTATATTAAATAATGTAAACAAATGTAAATTATTATTATAGTTAATTAGAAATAATACAAATTAATAAATTCATTAAAGAGATAATAATTAGGTAGTGGGAGTGGAGAAATGAATAATCTCAATTCTCAAATTAATTTATTTATATTTTACAATTTTTATTTAATTTTTTTGTTATCACATTTACAAATTTGTATTAAATAAATCATTAGAAACTTAATAAAATTTAAAGGGATATTTATGAAATATACCCACTTTTGTAACTCAAAAATGAATTGTACCCATTTTAGAAGTTTTATATGAAAAGTACCCAAAAGTACAAAAATACCCCCAATATTACCTAATGTAGGCGCGTGATATATATATATTTAATATAGAAACATAACACCTAATTTCATCCACTTATAATTCGTACATCACTTGTCTTGAATTTAGCACAATAATTACTAAATGACAAAAGTAGGTGTGAGGTGATAGGTGGTGTGGGAGGTGCTGAAAAGGGAGGTGAAAAAGGAGGTGTAAAGCTGATACTTGGGAGAGAAAAAGAGGAAAAGTGGGAAAAGAAGAAGGGTGTCAGCGTGTATTTTCAACACAAGTATAAAATGTTAGTTGACTAGGATGTAAACATGCAATATATAATCTGGACGGGTTTAAGAGTTTGTGTGTGTGTTCTCATTTTGTGTTCGAAAAAAAAAGGAGATACAGACACCTTCGTGTGGGAGAAAAAAAGAAAGAAAGAGGGAAGTGTTATATTTTTATTTTGGAAAGAGAGAGAGCAGGTTGAGCAAGGTATTATTTAATTTAATTTTATGTTTAATTTTGTTTCAACTAAATTGCAATATTAATAAAAAAAATTTAAATATATTGTAGCATATATTTGAACGACGGCGTACGGATCGGCGGGTGACGTAGCAACATCGACCTAGCAATATGGACCAAAATGTTAGTATTTTTAATGCTTTGATTTTCTTTATAAAAAAAAGCATGTTGTATTTTTATATTTATTAGAGATTTATATAGCATGTTGTTTTTTTTTATATTTATTAGAGATTTATAAAGCATGTTGTAATTTTATATTTATTAGATTTATAAAGCATGTTGTATTTTTTTGTTCATTATTAGAAATTTTAAGCATGTTGTATTATAATTTAATGTATTATTTAAATCTAAAAATTAAAATATGATTAAAATTAAAATGTAATTTTAGATAGGTTAATATCATAATATAATGGTTGAATCAAAATTTAATTAGCATTGAATGAAGATAAATTGAATAAATAAATGAATGTAATGTATTATGTAAAAATAAAAATAAATATTTGATTAAATTGAAAAACCTGGCCGTAGATATGAAAACCCGGTCGAGAAATTTAAAACCCGGACGGCCGGGTTTTATATATTATGGTCGGGTTTTTGAAAACCCGGCCAGGTTTTCGTTTGCCATTAAAATTTTGAATTTTATTTTAAATAATATATTAAATTCTAGTATGTATTTCATTTCATTTCATTTCATTTAATATAATTAATACATGACATACATGAATTCAATTTCTGAATTTAATTTTAAATAATTTATTTAATTGTAAGTTTCATTTAATTTAATTTAATTTATTTAATGAATACATGATTTTAGTAATATTCATAAAAATTGAAATTTGATTATCTAAGATAAAGATTTTTTTTGGAATTTTAGATACGTTACATTAGACCTCAGCTTGTGGAATCGGGTATAGTAGCCAGTACATATTATAAGGAAACAGCACTCGATCAAATTGCCCAAACATTGAGAGTTGTAGGAGGTGAGCCGCTATTGCAGCGGTTTAGAGATGGCTGTTTCGGCCATTTCATTGATTGGAGGCCGGGTCAGAAGAGTTCGAACGCACTATCGTACTTGGTGGCGCGCATGGTTTATGGAGACGATGATGATAATGAAGGTATACACTTCGTTGTAAATGGGGGTCAATATCATTTTGGTGTTGAAGAATTTTGCTTGATTAGCGGTCTACGCTTCGGACCTTCCAATTTCGACACGCGCTCTACTTATGACATAGGGCACGTGGAGGCCTATACTGCTTTCTGTGACAGACATACCATCACAGCTGCTGGTGTGCTTAAGAGGTTCACGAACACAAGCCGAATGATTAATGATCCAGAAGGTGACTTATACCTGAAGGCGGCGCACGTGCTCATTGCCTTCTTATTTCTTCGTGGTGCTGATGCGAGTGTCAGGATCGATTCCTGGATATGGATGCTTGCAGATGACCTGGATGCGTTTAGCCTTTTCCCATGGGGGGCTATATCGTTTCTTTGGATGAGACACTACCTATTTAACATCAGTTGGAATGATGTTAAGTACAACTTGTACGGTCCAGCATGGACATTGTACGTATGGATGCTCGAGGTCTTCCCTTGGATGAATCAGACATTAGGGAGATTGATTGATACCGACACCCAACCTAGATGTTGCCGCTGGAGGTTTTCATCCAGGATTGGTGTAGATGTGATACACCGTTTTTTTACTCTCGATGAGGTAAATTTCAATTTCAAATAATTAATTATACAAATTTTATATTCTATTGGAGTTAATGAATAAATTAATTTTTGGATTGCAGATCGAGCCAATTGTGATGTATGCGAGCGAGGAGGAGCGTGCATCTCCGTACTTTCAGTCACTGATGGCGATGGACCGAACTCAGGTCCTTAATATCATGTGGTCAGCACCGTATAATGCTTTGAGACACGGTGGTCAACCACAACGACGCGCACAGCGTGCGGCCAACCTAGAGGCAGGTGCATCGCCGGATATCACACCTCAGTCTCGAGGTCGGAGAGAGGTTCCATCACCCGACTATCATCCAAACACGAGCAGGCCTACATCTTCAGCACGTAGGCGTGGGGATACGGGAAAGAGGGTTCGACCACCGACCTCATCATCCAGCAGTAGTAGCTCTGGTGGTCAATCGGGCAGACAAAGTGGGTACGCCAATATTAGCCCCCAGCAGATGGAAATGATTGCAGAGATGGCGTCCAAGAAAACTGAAAAGAGGATCTTGCCTGTTCTGAAGAAATGGTTCGAGGAGTTGAAAGAGAGTTTCCGATGTTCAGGATCACGACGCAGTCCGTCACAGGCATTTTCTCCACATCGTATGTCATCTCCATCACCTCATGTGTCATCACCTCCGAGAGCTCCATCACCCCCTGTGTCATCACCTCCGAGAGCGCAATCACCCCCTGTGTCATCACCTCCGAGAGCGCAATCGCCACACGCGGCATATTCTGGAGGTCGTCATTCGGTGCACGAGATCGGGCATTCACGAGCATATGATGATTATGTAGAGGCGCCACGATCTTCGGCATTCGAGCATAGAGAGAGGTCAGACAGTGATGTTGAGGAGGTCGTACCTATTGTAGCTACTCCTCTACAAATTTGGTTGGGTCCAGATGTGAACCAGAACCAGAACGAGAACCAGAGGCCCGACCGACCTGCTCGAACTCGTGTAGAGGCCGCAGTCTTACAAAGCCCGTACACTGCTGGGCGTTCAGATGCGTTGCCTCCCATTCCTCGAGATCTCCACATGAGGTATCTCAATTATCTTGCTCGAGGATCTAATGCGAGAGCACAAATTCCTGAAACAGGCTTGGTTTTAGAGGCTCTTCAATTTGAACACATACAGAACCAATGCATGTATTTCGAGGCTGAGGTATGTTAGTTAAATGTAATTTTAATTTGATTATTCAGCTAACACTACAATCAATTGATAACTACTAATTTTTATTTGGAATATGTTTCATGTAGCATGTGGATCTCTATATATTCTATCTAAGGCGTAGGTTGAATGCTCGAGCGGGTGTGTCTGTTGGTGTTTCACTGAGAAACACCATACTGTTGCCTACTGTATTTTATGTAAGTATGAAATTATTATTATTATGTGTTTTATTATGTCCAAAATTACAAATTATTATCATCATATTATTGCATATGCAGGTTACATTACAGAACACCTACCTCCACTTGAAGTACGAAAACGTTCAAGCTGTGCCAGATCCGCCTCGTATGCGTGCAGTGATTGAGGATTTCACTATGCCTCAATACTTGACGGCCTACGTGACTTATGATAACCAGGAGGTGTTATCGATCCCTTGGTGGGGTGCTGCTGATGTAAGTATCTTAATTATTCAATTCGTTAATTTAATATGTTATTATTTAATAATATTTGGTTTTTTTTTTCACATATCAGATTATCATACCTTGTTGTCTAGACCGTCAGTGGATCGTCGTGAGAGTATGCTTACTCGATTGGACAGCATATCTATACGACTCATCTTGGTATACCATCACCGAAAATGTGCAAATACAGAGGATCGAGGACATCAGGTGCATTATAGACTTGTTTTGGAAGTTGTTGTTTGATGCAGGGTTTTGGTATAACAATCAGAATGGAATTCCCATGAGAACCGACCCCCTGCAAATAACTGTCATGCCAAAGAATAGACAATTCAAGCAAGGGAAACAAAAAGATAATCTTCAACACAGTGGTCCATTGGCACTAATGGCAATTGAGCGTTTTATCAGTGGCAAACCAAAGCTAGCATCTGCCGGGACAAAAGTGCGTGAATATCGAGATTATATAGCTGTCAACGGTTTTTCAATCTGTAATGAATTATGATAATGATTCGATGTACTAACTGAACATTTTTCATATTACGAATTATTTTAGTGGTTATTTATTAACTTATCGTTGTCGTTTTATTAGCTTACATTCATATGTTTCTAATCGTCCTTATCTGCACATAAAGATATGGTTTTTTAATCAGGAGATTACTTGGATTTACACATATAAAAAACCCGGTCTTCAAATCTTTTCTTAAACGAAAAACCCGGTCGTGATTACCTCGGGATTTATAGTGTACGACCGGGTTTTTATTTGTGGAACGGATTTTATGGAAGGGTTTTTGATATGTTGTTAGATATACAATTGTGATGCTAAATCAATAAAACCATGTAGTCAAAAGAGATTCAAAAATATCATACTAATTAAAATCACAGCATGCTAATCAAAAAACACACAAATAACATCATTCTAATTAAAAATAACACACAAATAACAATCTTACAATCAAAATATAACAATTCAATCAGAATCTGACTGAGCCTCGTCAACGAGCTCCGGACATCTCGGACGCCTGTGACCATATTGACGACAATTACTGCACTTTCTTCGACGAGGCACATTGCTCTCTACTTGACTCGTATGTTGACGTGTTCTTTCACCCCCAGCTCGAGCTCTACTCATACTAGGTCTACCCGGCAATCGGATAATGACCGGAGGTAACACAACTCTTCTAGCAACTTCAGGTGGAAGCATCCATGCATCTCGATGAGGCACAGTCATAATAGCGCCAGCGTATGTTTGAATCAATGTGTCTCGAGTATAAACATGACTCACATATTCAGATACAGGTTCAGAATTTTTCCTGCATTATACGTCAATTAAGTAATCAATTTTTCTTAGCATATCTTCACTTTTATTTAGAAATTCACATAACTTACCTTATTGCAGCAATGGCATGTGAACAGGGAATACCGTCCATTTGAAATTCTCGGCATGTGCAAGTCCTGGTTGCAAGATCGACCATATGAGGTTGTGGATTGCTCACAACATAAACACTGTACACCAAATCCCTGACATGTCGGGCAGTATATGTCCTGGACTTCTCCCGTTGTATTTCAAGCTTCAAAGATGCTTGTGCAGTAAATATATCTTGCAATCGCACTGCGTCCCTCTTTCGGTTTTCAAACCATTCCTCCATAGCTATCCTAATCGATTCGAGCATGGAACATATCGGCAATCTTCGAGCCCATAACAATCTGTTGTTCAATGACTCGGCAGCATTTGACGTAAGCGTGCTATAACGACTGACGGGACATTGGGAACGAGCCCACTTCTCAGGCCCTACACGCATCAACTTCTCGTAGGCCTCTGGCTTAGCGGCAGCAATCTGGGACATTCGTTTTTGAAATTCTACTGGGCGATATGTATATGCTGCTCTCTGATAGAGCGATACGATATGCTTACCCCACTGTTTCATCTTGCCCATGAGATGAAAGTAGCACAAACCGTGATTGGCCTCCGGGTATACTATCTGCACAGCATTAGCTATGGACCTGTGTGCATCTGATACTATCAAGGTTTGTGGTGGACACCCGTACGCTATTCGAAGACGTTCCAGAAACCAAGTCCAACTCACGTCGTTCTCAATTGGACCAACGCCATATGCTAGCGGGTATACACCCTCGTTCCCATCTTTTGTCACTGCTACAAACAAGATGCCCTTGTTCCTGCCTTTCAAGTGTGTCCCATCCACGATAATGATCGGCCTCATCAATAATGGAAAGGCAAGACGAGATGCTCCGAGAGCAACAAATGCATACTGGAATCTATCATCGTCGCCGACATCTAAATCAGTGATTGTTCCCGGATTTGTTCGTTGAAGCATGTGCAAATACCCTGGCAACATCTGGAATGATTCATCGTACCCACCATATATCATCTCAACAGCCATTTGACGTGCTCGCAGCGCCAGATCGTATTTAATTTGAATACCGAACTCATCATGCAAGTGTCGTCTCATCTCCTTCGGTTTAATGATCTGAAAATCACGTCGAATCTTCTTCCCAAAGTAGGTAGCCACGACCTTGGAGTGAACTCTTGTCGGAGGAACGTAGTCGAAGGCCATGATGCACGTGTGCTTCTCGGTAAACTTGTAAACTCTCCAAGATTTATTTGTATCATCACCCGATCCAGAAGCTCGAAGCTCAAAAGTGCAACTCTTCTCAGGAAGTGAACACCGAAGCACTAATCGAGCATTATCGGACTTATATGTTCTATATTGCACGCCTCGTTCCATGTGCCACATGCCGACAGCTACTAACAGTTGATCCTTCGTGTCATATAATGCACCTTTCCCTAACTCTGATATAAGGATCGGGTCTTCTTCACATGCCACAAGTGAAGCTCTATCCGTCAACGGAATCACAGGCACCAACCAATTTTCCAGTTCATCTGGATCCAATTCCTCTTCTTCATCACCCCCTTGAATGTTCGGTGTCGGATGCACCATTTCTATCAGTCTAGCAAAACCACCATGTTGTCGTATCCACGCAGCACAATCAGCAAACGTAAACTTGCGTATATTCTCTTCAGAATCTGTATCTGATGCGTCGGGTTCTGACTCCGCTGAGTGAATATCGTCGATGTCATCATCCTCACGATCTCGATGCATCGAACCGGATGGAGCATGATCTTCATTTTCAGGAGCCCGTATAGGAGATTCCGGCCACCGCCGCCATGAACCGAATGGAACATCATCTTCGTTATGTGGGATGTCACCGAACCAATTTGATTCGGCCATCTGATTGATAACATCAACTCCATCACCATGTTGAGTACTATATGTCGACGTCCCCATAGATTCAACTCCATCACCACGATCTCCATGCATCGAATCTCTACTCAAAAATCCCACATCGTGTGTGTCATTGCTTATCTCCACATACACCACCGGATTCCATTCGTCCCGAATCAAACTACTGAAAGAATCATCATTAGACAATCGACGCTTACTTCCATTATATGCTGAGATACGGTAAATCTCAAAATTTGTAGGCATCCCAGAATCGCGCAGCATCTGTTGTATATTGTATCTCAATTCTTCAAGTTGAACTGGATCTGTGGAAATAGGAGTTGACCATTCGTAACCGCCAATGTAATCATCGCCTTCCCAATAACCATTGTACTTTACGTTTATATACCTCCACCCGTCCATCTAAACAATGAAACATATATTTAAAGTCAGGAAGTCATCAAAATATAAATGTACTAAAATCCGGTCGTGAAATTATCTACAGAACACAAAACCCGGTCGTCTACAATAATTCATGTACATATCACGACAGGGTTTTCATATTTCTTTACTTTTTGACGGAGGGGTTTTTGAGCATGTACTCTACGTGTTATTATAATTCTAAAACAATAAAATCCCGTCGCCAAAGTTCATATAAATATATAAATCCGGACGTTTGAAAGTAAACACGCCATGTTTGCATAAATAACGACAGGGTTTTGATATTTCTTTAGGTTTTAGCGGAGGGGTTTTTG
>JAPKLX010000066.1:940950-973238 GCA_026898415.1 Leonotis leonurus | reverse complement strand
ACGACAGGGTTTTGATATTTCTTTAGGTTTTAGCGGAGGGGTTTTTGAGCATGTACTCTACGTGTTATTATCATTCTAAAACACTAAAATCCCGTCGTCAAAGTTCATATAAATATATAAATCCGGCCGTTTGAAAGTAAACACGCCATTTTTACATAAATTACGACAGGATTTTTAGAAAAAAATATGTTTTCACGACAAGGTTTTAGCTCGTTAACCTCATAACACATTATTCTTGAATACTACGAGTTTAGATTTTGCAATACCTCTTTCGGTTGGCCAAACAAGCACTTCGTGTGGATTCTTCTTCTCTCCTTCTCTCCTTCTCTCCTTCTCCTTCTCTCTCTATATCTCTCGTTCTTTCTTTCAAGTCACATATGCAATGACTCAATTATATTGTATAGTTTCTTTTAAGATTCATATGCAATGACTTAATTGTAGGGAGCTATATGAAATTACGTGACTCAATTGACTCAATTCATATGCAATGACTCTCTATTTCGTTTAATTGTATTATAGAGTTTCTTTTCGTAAATATAGTTTCTTTCGAATGTAATATATTTTTTTAAAAATATTTTCTCGATAAAAAGTAATATTATTGAACTTTACTTATATTAATTTGAATTGTCATATTAATTACAAAATAAGAAAAGGTCTTAATCAACGTCTCGGTTACATTTTTTAATTTCGAAAAATTTATGAAATTAAAATAATATCTTTAACACAATTTCTCAATTAAATGTAATTTAGTTGTATTTGAACTATATTAATTTCAATTCCTATATGAATTCAAAATAAAATAGTAAAATATATAATTAATACTAAAATAAATAAAAAACATAATAATTACCAATCATTGGCATTATTTCACAAAAAACAAGATAAGTCCATCTTTGACTAAGGGCAATTTTGGTAGTTTACCTTAAACTTGGGCATTTTTCATATGTTTTTTACAAAATGGACATTTTTCATTTTTAGCTTAGGAAAGTGGGTATTTTTCATATAGCTCCCAAATTTAAATAAGAAATATATTTCACAAATGTGCTGAAAAAACTAATTAAATAGTTTGAATTCGATTTTTCGCTTAAAAATTAGGAAATACACATCCTAAATTAATTAAGTAATTTTCAAATCGAATAATATCTAATAAGCAAATTTTTATATTTTTGTTACATTAAAAAGAAAAACTAATATTCACTTCGTTTTTTAAAAAGATGCACATTTTGTCATTTTGGTACGTTCCAAATAAACATGCACTTTCTATTTTTGGATATGGTCTCAACTCTCACCTTTAATACCACCTTTTGTGGTTCTCAACACTATCTTTCAAATCAACTATATTTTAACACTTAATAACATTTTTTTGTGGTCTCAATCTTTAATACCATTTAATTCAACTATATTTTATTAAAATCCGTCGCATCAAATGGTGCATGTTTTTATAAAACGCATGGAGTGTATAACAACTTATTTACAATCTTTACAAACATAATATGTAGACTTAACACTTATCATGTATAATAAGATGATTTTTATTTGGATTGTTTGATTTCATTAAACATTATCAAAAATATTTATATTTTAAAATAATAAAATTATATACTAAAAAAGATAATTTTTCGTGCAACTGCACAGTTAAAAATACTAATAATTATAATAAACTAAAAGACAAAAACATACTATGTATTGATGTGGATATGGTTATATAGAAGCATTTTCTCCCAATGCGTAATTAAATTAGCCATTTTGATGGTAACCAACTATATTAAATATTTATATATTTCTTTATGAGTCCATCTGGAAACTAATTAAATATTTCATCCAATCCACGAAGTATATTTATATATTTCTTTATCAGTTCATCCACGAACTATCTTTTTATTTTTATTTTTTATTTTTGGCAATCACTTACTCTACTTATTACTCAATATATATCATTATTAATGTGAGTCACTCACTACTCACTACACACTACACATCATCAATAACGTGATCCTCATTCTTCACTAACTACACACTTCTCATTACATTTTACACATTACCTGCCAAAGTCAAACTATTTATTAAAACTCGCGCCCGATCAAAGCGGGAAGCTACTTTATGGACGAAGAGAGTACAAAATAATGATGTAAACAAAAAAAAAAATTGTATTTTACTTTGTGATTTTGTTTAAAAAATTCATTTGCATCGATAAATTAACTGAAACTTATACTCTTGCAAATGCAAATTAACCATCCACAGCAAAGGTTAATTAGTACTGTATAATATATACTCTGTGGTTCATGAATTTATTACTGATCATTGTCATTTTCAGTGGTCTACGAATATTTTATCTTATTCATTTAAATTTCTTTAATACAAGAGTGTATCATATTTAAATTTGAATACAACAAATAATTTATATTTTTTTTATATGCAAATGAGGAGATAGTATTTAATCATTTTATCCACATCCTAATTAGTCTCCATTTAATTTATCTATAATTTATTAATAAATAGATTAATTAATTTTTATTTATATATTTATTTAAAATACAACTATATTTATATTTTTTCTTTTCATCATATTATAAGTACTAAATTTTATTTAATTATATCTATAAAATTATATATTTTATAATATATATATATATATATATATATTAATGTGAGACTATTTATTCTCCACTATCCCATTACTTAATTAATATTATTTTTAATTATTTTATTAATTTAAAACTATTTATTTCCCCACTATTTCACTATTTAATTATTATTTCTTAAGGAGATGTTTTAGTGTTTAATTACAAAATTGAAAAATTAAACTTATAGTAAACGTATGATCAAAAGTCCTATAATCTGTTTCTACCATTTGCATGCAACTAATAATTATAATTTGTTAAATTATTTATTTAACTTTTATTGAAAATGATGAGTCATATTTTCAATTATTTAAGTATCCGTACCTGTGCACAAATCACATTTCCAACTATCTATACTCTATATTACATATTATTTTCATTATTACATATTTTTGTCTTTCATTTGTGTCATCATGATTTCTATTTGGTCCGTGATTCAAATTTTGCATCCTAACAATGTCACGTATTGCATTAAAGGTAGAGTCGTACGTTCTTACGATACTACGTTCAATAACAAAAGAATTTCAAGCTACGACTGCGTGTTTCATGATCGTGAGATATATTTTATATATTTCTTATCAACATATTGTACTAATAATATCACGTATTGCATTAAAGGTAAAGTCTTAAATCAACATTTTGTAATTGTAGTAGAGTTTTATTTTTAAATAAACTATTATAGAAAAAATTGTACTAATATATATATATATATATATATATATATATAATTCATGTTATTACTAATTTAAATTGATTTGTTTAACAAGTGTGATTGTATCCATATGCAATGATCAATCAAAGTTGATTCAAACATTCAAGCATATTTTGAAGGAAGATTGTGTTTATGGAATTGAAAAATTCATGGTGATGGCCAACAACGAGTACAAAACAATGTCAAACATGTATTACATCAAGATCATTAGTAATACAAATATTACACGGATATATGATGATAATCCATGAGAAAGTTATGGACACGTTCAATAAAGCGGAAGTCTTTCGATCCCAATTTTTCAAAACACCTATTTGAGTTCAAAAATTTTGAAGATGTGGCCACAATTGAGAATGTGAATGATCATGTTTCATGTATTACTAGGTATTGCACCCGTGCTATGCACGGGATTATTTATTTAAATAATTTATGCATAGAGATATTTAAAGAAATAAAAAATATTGCAATCCGATTTTATTCGGTGGTTTTAGAACCGTAATCGATAGTCCTATTCTCAATTGTGACTATGTTGAGGACAATTCGGTTACAATTTCAAAACTTAAAAACCGTGATCAGCAATGTGAAATAATAATTTCGCTTTATTTTACCTTATTCAATTTATTTCTTATTTTATAAAGGGTCATTTTTTTATTAATTCATAACAATACATTAAAATTAACAAATAAGAGGATATTACATAACTATTTAAACATATGTGTATATTGATAAAAATTCATAATACATATATTTGAAGTCATTATTATTTGTAGTTAGATTTTATTGTGAAATTTTAATTTTATTATGTAATAATAAATATTTGACATGATTTTATATAACAATGAATTAATAATTTGAAGTCAACTACAAAGTTATCCTTAAAAATTGATTTTAAATTTTAGTACAAATTCGTGTATTAGTTATTGTTTAAAAATTTGTTTTAATATATTAAATTATATTAATCTCAAATATAATTTTGATCAAGTTAGTTATCACAACATATAGTACCACATTGTTATATATTTTTCATATATCACAACCATATTAATAATTATATATTAATTAATTTTAATAATATATGTATTTTAATTTTAGGAGGCAAAGGTTATAGGAGAGAGAAAATAAAAGTAGTTATTTGTTTAAATTTTAAAAAATATATAATTTAATATATTTAATATTTATATAATTTTGGCCAATAACGTTAAAATTATCTACAAATAAAGCTAGTAAATTAATAAAGTTGAAATTATTTAATTCAATATATTTAATATTTATATATAACTTGTATCGTGTAAATTAATAGAGCTCTTAAATAGAATGACCATTTGTATTCCACTCTATGTTTTACTATTAAATTTAGCATTTAATTAATATTTATAATAATACATTATAATTAATATTTTTTGAAAAACTATACTCCTTCCGTCCCACTTATTTAAATTCATTTACTTTTGACACTCATTTTAATATTTAGTTGTAATTGAAGAACATGGTTTGTGCTTTAAAATTTGCTAAACAAAGAAATGTGTCTAAATAAGTGAGACGGAGTCAGTATATGTTAGTATTGAATTTATCAATTATACAAATTGATTATAATTATTAGTATTAAATATAAAAAATAATTATAAACTCTAATCAAATAGGACAAGTTTTTAGTACTAAATAAAATATTAAACTTAGATATAAGAAAATAAAATTAAGAAAACATATAACATTGAAATTTTATAATAAAAATAGATTGAGACACTATATCTAATTCGCCCTTTCTGCATAGTATTAAAACATACTATAAAGAGTATTCACCTTCATAATTAGGAACATTATATATATATATATATATAAATTATATGTATAAGAATATGTATATATATAATTATTTTCAATTTATTAATGTATTATAATTTTTATATGAATTTTATATTTTATATAATATATATCAAATTAAAGGTATTGTCAAGATTTTTAATGTAATATGCATAATATTGTAAATATTTTTACGAACAAAATAAAATAATTTTAGGAGAAAAGTGTTATAAGAGAGGGAAAATAAACCATAAAGTTTATAAAATTTAAAAATTAATTTATTCATAATACGTAAGCTAAACCCTAAAATAAACAATAAAATAAACCGTAAACCCTAAATCCTAAAATAAATTTTAAAACCTAAACCGGATTCAATTTGTACATGTATGTTATGAATTGTTTAATTTTCAACTTATCTTGCTGCTTTATTGGCTCATAATATAGTCTTTGTAATGAAAGGTACTAAGATCAAATCCTAATAATGTCAATATTTTTAATTTAATAGTTATATAATCTTTGCCATTAAAATTGAAGTTATTTACAAAATCGCCATTAAAATTGATTTGCAATTGATGCTTCCTGTTTTATATATACTAGTTTGTGCACCCGTGCTATGCACGGGAATATGTTATTCATCAATAATTTATGCATAGAGATATTTAAAATAATCGAAAATAATGTAATCAGATAATAATCGGTGGTTTTAGAACCTTAATCATAAACGATGGTTCGATTTCAAATCATGACTGTGTAGAGGACGGTTCAGTTATAATTTCAAAATTTTGAAACCATGATCAGCGATCCAAACCAGTAACTTCAATTTATTTTATCCAATTCAATTTATTTCTTATTTGTAAAATGTATTTTTATATAATTCACAATAACACATTAAAACTTATGAATATATTAATAATAAAATAAATTAAAAATCAAAATTTAATTTTGGAATTTAAAAATTAATAAAACTTTATGATTTTATATAATAATATTTAAATTTTATTTTTATAGTCATTCTAATTTTAAAATTAACAAATAAAACGATATTAAAATTTTGAAAAGTTAAATGATAATATAAATTATTACGTAATCATAATAATAAGAATTTTTAAATTTTCATATATATTAGTATTAATTTTTTGGATAGTTCATAAATATAATTCTAGCCGTTCTATATGGTTCGATTCCAAATCGTGAACTATCTTAAAAACGATTTGGTTATGATTTTGAATATTCGAAGGAGTTAGGTTCCAAACTACAATCATGAGCACTTCTACTTCTGTAATTTTATAAATTTTAATTGTTTTAAATACTAATAATAATTAATTGATCATATAATAAAATTAACATAGTCATATTTATAAGTGTTATAATTTTTAGTTGTTTGAGCAATTTTTTAATTAATATTGATCTACATATAATTTATCTCACAAAGAGTTGATTGTCTAAAAATATCTCTTATTGTGTTAACTAAAAATAAATATGAACGATTCATATTTTTATATTATATTATTTTTTATTATTTTATATATAATAAAATAAAATAATTTTAAATATTTTCTCTAAAATATAAAGACATCCATTAAAAAAAACTTTATAATGAGCTTCTATGCATGGTCTTAATTTATAATGGATTGAGTTTCAACTTTCATGCATAATATTAAAACATATTATAAAGAGTATTCAACTTTATAATTAGGAACATTATAATTTAGTAAAATATATTATATGTATAAGAATATATATGTATACATATAATTATTTTCAGTATATTATTTTTTATTATTTTATATTTAATAAAATAAAATAATTTTAAATATTTTCTCTAAAAATATTAAGACATCCATTAAAAAAAAACTTTATAATGAGCTTCTATGCATGGTCTCAATTTATAATGGATTGAGTTTCAACTGTCATGCATAATATTAAAACATATTATAAAGAGTATTCAACTTTATAATTAGGAACATTATAATTTAGTAAAATATATTATATGTATAAGAATATGTATACATATAATTATTTTCAATTTACTAATGTGTTATAATTTTTTATATTAAATTTATATTTTATATAACATATATCAAATTAAATGTATTGTCGAGATCTTTAATTTAATATGCATAATATTGCAAATATTTTTACGAAGAAAATAAATAATTTTAGGAGAAATGTGTTATAGGAGAGAGAAAATAATCTATAAAGTTTTAAAAATTAATAAGCTAAACGCTAAACATAAACCAAATTCAGTTGTACATGTATATTATGATTTATTCAATGCTCAAGTTATCTTGTTGCTCTATTGGTTCACAATATAGTCTTTTCTATGAAGGTATAGAGATCGAATCTTGTTAAGGTTAATTTTTAAATTTAATAGTTGTAGGATTATATTTGCCATTGAAATTGAAGTTATTTACAAAATTTACCACTCAAATTGATTTCAATTGGAATGCTTCCTGTTTTATATATATATAAATATATAGATTTGGTAAGATCAACTTTTCTTAATTACACTCTAATATAAATATGTTTACAAATATAGTCAACCATAGTTTTTTAAATTTGGACTCCGAATTTTGTAGGATTGTGGAAACAATTGCAAAGATGATAGTTTTTTAAATTTGGACTCGAATTCCCTTTAATCAGTACATTTGTAATATAACTTTTACATTTCATTTTTTATATTATGTTAACTTATTTTATTGATATCGGTCAATGAAACCATACATGAACACGACACTCATGTACCAAACACCAAAGAGCACTATAATGATATTGAACTTATTGATGATGATTTGGTTAAGAGAACTCATGATGCCGTATTTTCTTCTTCATTCTCAAGCAACAAATCCAAAGTTTGAAAATGTCAATAAATAAAAGTCAAGGACAACCACTGTTTCATGTAGGTTTATTTTTAAAAAGACCCATTTTAGTCTCGAGCAATTCTATGTAGCTTTTTCTAGAGTTACATCTCGTAGGAGTTTAAAAATTTTGATATATAAAGATGATGTAGATTGTAAGTCTAGTACAAATGTAGTTTATAATGAATTTATTCAAAATTTATAAAAAATAAAAACTTTGATTTACATTATAAATATTAATGTAAATGTTAAAATAATGAAAAGTATACTTCAAAAAAACATTCCCCGTGCAACTGCACGGGTAAAAACACTAGTTAAAATACAACATTAGAATTGAAAATTAAAATAATTAAAATAAAACTAAACTAGAAATCAAACCTACTTTTAATTTGAGCATACATCGTGTTATTAATTTAAATTTGTAATATAAAATAAATTAACTATTAATTTTTCAATTAATATATTAATTAATTTAAATAAGAGTGGATGAAAATGTATGAAGAATGAAATGAAGTGTGATATTTATAGATGTATATAATTTAAATAATTAATAACTTTAAAAAATTAATTTAAAAACATCGAACTTCTTGTCCAACATTATTTGATTATCATCTTTTGGTATATTTGAGTTCATTCCCTTCAAGTGACGAGACAATCATTGGGGCAAAGTGAATGTTATTTATCAAAAGTATATTTTTTATACAACCTTATTCAAATAGATTGACCGGTAAAAAGACATTCTTTATGAATGTTCTCGATCTGCTGGTCAAGATGCTAGTTAGACTTATTTAAGTCTTTCAATTCAAAATCTCCGTCATAAGACATGAATTTAACATTCTCAAATCATTTGTGTGTTCCAATAATACAAAACTTCACACAAGCAGAATTATTGGTAATCGCATAAAGATACACTTTATTATTATAAATATTATTCTAGAAGAATTCAATTAGATGAATTTTCAACTATAATAAAACATATAGTGATCTTATTAAAAAACATATGTTGCGATTTTTTTTAATTACAAGAACTATCATGTCCATCAGAGACTCATAAGATATTTGTCTAGTGACTTTTTGCAAGATCATGGTCGCGACATATATTAAATGAATATTTATATCCATGGGTACTGCTAGAATTATTTGATAACGGAATATTTTAATTCAATAAGAGAGTATGTGTATTTAATTTAGGATTTCTGCTAAATCCTTGAGTTAATCTCGCTTTATTCATCACCAATCAATTCATTTCATTTATCATTTTGTACAAGTACTTATACAAACATTCATGTGTCGGGACCATATTCTATTGTGCATGTACTACAAACGACTTTCGTCAATTTAGCGAGTTAACTCCGCCTCAATTGCTTCTTTTTTTTTCACTTTATTTAGTGTTTCTGACACTTATCTTTCAAGTTTAGCTTTTGGATCTAATAATCAATTTGAAAGCAATTCTTGAGGCAAAATTTGTTGTCGACAACTATAATATATTTATTTTACTCTCTTTATATTGAAAAATTTCAAGTCAATTTCAATATAAATTTAAATCAAATTTATTTCATTTCCCATAATATTTGGATCTAGTTGTTCCGTAATCACAGTATTATGATTATTTTGTGCACTTGCAAGTATACTCTGATTCTGGTCTTCAAGACGATCCTCTTCGGGAGGTTTTTTGGAGTGAAGTGATTTATTGACTTTGTATTGACTCATATTTCTAGTATTATGCTTCTACCATACAAGAGAGATCTCATTTAGAGATATACATATCTCACACTTCTAGTATTATGCTTCTAGCATATAAGATATGATCTCATTAAGAGATTTTCGATTCTTCATGGTACATTTATAATTATCATGAAAGATTTAATCACTCATTTGACAGTTAAGAATATATTGAACATATGTATTTTAATCATTTAAATTCAACAATATTTTCACGGCATTCTTTTATCATATTATATTATCCCCTAATGCCGAAAATATTATGTTTAGTTGGATTAGAGAATAAACATACTATTTAGAAATTAATCCTCAATTATTGACTTTAGATAATTCTTTTCGACGTAATATAAATTTATTTTTCTAGAATGTTTTTATGATGATAAATTAAATACATGTATTTAATAAATATAATAATATTCTAAACAGTAACGTTCACTAAATAATAATATTTATAACATAATTTACCCTTACTTAGTTATTAGGGATAGAAGCTTAGAATTCGTGAGTGAATATAAACCAATTTACTCAAAATTAACGCAGCACTCCATTTAAGAGGAATGGATGCTCAGACTCCTCCATATCAAATCCGTCCACAGAATCAAAGCTTCGTGCCGCCGCCGCCGCCGTCATCATCAGCCGCGCGCCTCTGGAGACCAGCTGCTCAACGAAATGTAAGGAACCAGTGGTCTCAGCTCAATTCTCTCCGCCATGATTGGCGCTCTGCCGCCTCCGATGGCCGCTCACACGCCACCGCTATCGTCAACTTTTACCTCTCTCAGAAGTAAAGCGCACACTATTACTAGTCTACATACGCGATTGTACATACGGTTTAACAAATTAGGCAGGGTTATTTATCAAGCACTAACTAATGTACACATTTTGGTGCTTGAGCTTACCGAGCGGCAGTTTTGTTCTTATGTAAAACATGCAATACCTTTTTTTTATTGCAAGTCATTTATAATAATAAGAAAGAACTACACTAGGATGTCCTCTTAAGAACCTCTAATTAAAAAAAATTAAGCTTTCATTCTATATATTGTTAGAAATTCTGTACACGCGATTAATGGGAGATTTCATGGCTTGGCTTTTCTTTCTGTAATTTGTTCTATGCATGATTGTTTCTTTAGTTGGAGGGATTGATTACTCAATATTCACAGGTATATGGATGCGATGGACTTTGGTGTGTTGAGTGACATGCCTAATATTCGAAAGAAAGCTTGTTACAAGTTGCTCAGGCAGCAGGTTTCAACCGGTTCTTGCATTTCATTTTCTTTATTCTATTTTCTTGCGTGATTGTGACTTGTGTCAATTTTGGCCTGGTCTCGTTTTCGAGATTTTTGATACAGTGCCATTTTGATATATGGGTATTAATATTTCCAGCTAGATGTATATGAAAGAGTAAATAATTAAATTTCTAGTTTATTACTGTTGTTTTGCATCTGAGCGACTTGTTCCAGTGAAGCTGATTATTGAAGTTCATGAAGGTGGAATGCACTTATGATACTTAGGTTTAATCACAGATCTAAAGATGCTCGTGATCTTCAATAATTGATGGAAAACAGCATCTTGGTGGAAATTTCAAATGAGTTAAAATGAGATTTATCAAGTAAACATATACTCCCTCTGTCCCGCTATTTATGTCCCATTTTAACCAAAAAGCTTTAAGAGTTTTGGTCAAAACATGACATAAATAGTGGGACACATGGAGTATATGGTAAACGTTTGGTGCCATCATTCATCATGTTTTTTGTAGCAGTTCAACAGACAAGAACTCTTACTATTTGTTAGCCTCATATGATAACACTTCTTAAGCTATACATTATGTTAATTCATGCTCCTCGGAGTCCTCACTAATGATGATGGCATAGAACTAGTAGTATTTCTTCAATGATTAAAAGAAAACAAAAATAGAGCAAGACTTAGGTTATAAGGTTAATTTCTAACTCTGCCAAACTAGACAAATGATTTATATATCTAACACTCCAGTTTCTTGTTTAATTATTTATTTATTTGTTGAAGAACCGAGAAATTTGACTGGACTCTGATGATGGTGATATGTATCAAGTTGTGACTCCATTTATAAATGATCACTATGAGTCATACTCAACAGAATTTGATCAATCATTTTTTCTATCGTTAAGGCAGAGAACTCAACCAAGAATTTTCTTTTTTCATCATCAATCCAATCATTGTTTGCAACCCAAAATTCTATTTTATCATCAATTCAACTCCCAGTCACGTTTTTCTTTTTCTTATCACGATGCTTTAGAGTTGTATTAATTAATCTTCGTGAGATTTTTTGGGATTTAGATAAAGCACTGCAAGTTTCTAAATACTAAAGAAATAGTGGTATTTAACATGTCCTTTGAAGATGGATATTGCCTACATCACAAATGTGCTTTACCTGGTTAATTCGTTGTATCAGTAATTTTGCATCTTGCTTAATTGTTAAAGACAAAATTAGCACGCTTTTTCTCTACTCCCAAGTTAAATAGTAATTATGAGATGGTTCCTTTCTGCAGGAGCTTTATAGAGGGAAACTTTTGTCATCGTACAAAGATATGGTACACATCCTTTTTTTGTGAAAAATTATATGATCTGGATTTATGTAGTTTATTACAGCTCATCCAATAGGAAACCTCTTATTACTTTGTCTATCCAGAGCACTTTTTTTTTCTCATAATTGTTTTCAATCTGAAGTGCATGAGCAGTTCTTTTTATTATTGGCCTTCTTCATGTAGAATACATTACCTGGAATTAATTCATTTGAAAACTGATATCCAGGTTAGACTTCTGACTCGTATGATGAAGATATGTAAGTCTATGAGGTGTTATTCCAGAAACACAATCAGTAGTCCACTGGCTCAGTTTTCTCTCTCTTCTGATGATGGCAGTGACACCGGCGACTGTGGTGGAATCCCTGTTTTTACATTTTTTTCAATTGCTTCGTTTGGTAGGTGCATTCTTGCAACTTCAGTATTCTTTAGGCTTCCAGCACGCATCCTAAATTTCTCAAGACTATGAAAGCATGGTCTGAATTAGTATAAATTTCTCAAGCATGCAACCTAGGTTATACTCACTCGATGATATTCAGGTAATATTATCTGAATAGTATATTTCATTATTTTGTTGTCAGTAAAAAGCATTTGGCATTTTGAATGAAGTAAATCTTTTCTCAATTTTATTCAGTTAATATGTCTACCCGTGGCACAAAAATTGGCGCAATTCTATTGTGGGTTTGGGTGTAGGTTTACTAACGGAAACCATACATAATACAAATAATGGAAATTAGACAAACAACTTTTGCCAACTTTTCTCATTTCAAGTATCTTTTGCCTAAATTCTTGAACTGTAATTAAAAAAAAAATCCAGCTTGAAACATGTTGCACTATTTTTTGCAGTTGTTATGATCATATCCTGAAGTTCTTATCACAATCCTATGTTTTTTTGAAATTATTACAGAAGAGTTAGCATTGGAGATTGCTCACATGTTCATATCAGAATTAAATTTGAAGGTATACTTAATTTGGTAGATCGCTTGAAAGGTTCAATTTCCTCTCAGTTTGATTTCAGTAATTATAGTCTGAAATGCTCTACTGTAGCGGTTGCTTGTGATGGAATTCCAGTCTATCCATGATGGAAAAGTTGCAGAAGCCATTGAATTGCGATGGTCTGATGAACTCTACGAGGGAGAATTTGATGATTTGGCTACATTGAACTTGTACTCAGAAGAAACTCGCAAACCAAATCTCCCATCCCTTAGAAATTGCAACTCATGTACTTTGAATATGCAATCCAAACAGCAGCAAGACAGCAATGTTTTACAGGTGCTAGGTTCACTTCAATTTAGCCGTGATTTCTCTTGGCAAGTCCTTGCTTGACATGTTCTCTTAATGCAATTAATTCATTCCCTTACTGAACTTGTTCCATATTCAAATTCTTTCTCCATAATGGTTATACCAAGAGTACAAGAAATGTATCTCAGAGTTACTGGCTGACGAGCATATATACCCTAAAATACTTTGCATTCGTTGAAAATTTTATTTCCTTGCAAGTGTCTGGATAGTGTATATCTTCAAAAGTCATCAATCCAGTACATATAATTGGTGTATTATCCATATCTCACTTATACGTGTGAAATTTGAATATCTATGTTGCACATGTACGTGTCTATATACTCACATGGTCTGAAAAATATATGTCATGTTATTCTTATTTAATATCCGTCTCTGTTATACAGGTTTACATAACAACCTGGTTGGCTGAGGTGAACATAGATAAATGCAGGTAAAATACCCTCAACCTTCTCTACTCCTTTAAATACATGATATTAATTGATTACATGCTTAATGCTTTTAGTATATATCGTTTCAAATGTATTCTTTTTAAGTTTTTATGTAGGTTTATGATGTGTTTGTATAGTAGTCATAAAGCATGGATCAAAACATGTACTGCACAAATGCGCATTTTGAATATGATCAAAACGTGTAAGGGATGAGTTGGCGACTCAGCATTGATCATCTAGAGTTTAAAACACCCTTTTTCCACTTATTTTGTTTATTGCATTATCCCTACTACCCGAGAAGATGTGTGATTAAGAGCTCTTATGTCACCATAGATAGGAAAGAGAATGCAAAACACTGGTCTATGAAGAATCTTTTTGGTTTCGAAGAGTTATAACTATTTCCTTCATTACAGGGTGGACGAGATATTTGCTATTGTAGGAGGGGAGATGCACGTTGACTTTGTTGAAACATGAATTACTCGATTTTACATCTAAACGAAGTGAAGACTCTGAATTAATGGATATGATTTCTTCGTGATACACACCATTGGGAAATCCCTAGAAGATTGCCTGAAAAACAAGGATTTCAGCAAGCCAACCGTTGGGATTATAGTTTATGTGCAAGAATGTAATAGCTTGTTGTCTTATTATTCTGTCGTTCATAGTATATTATTTGACACCACTAAGATTATCGAATTTAAGATAGCCATCATCATTTGTTTGTACACTGCTTTAGATCATCTTTGGGGTTGGTATAGTGGATAAAGATTAATACATCTCACATTCCAGAGAAATCCAAGAATGCAAGAATGATAATAATATGCCAGATACTATCCTAAGAAAAGGAGAAACAAAAAACGACAGTAGGAATGGCAGCTGAACCATTAGTCTTTCGGGTTCTATCGATCATCGATGCCAGCAACATTAGTCTTTCTAACTTGCGTGTCTTGTTGTATAGTGATAAGGTCGATGAGATTTTTAAGTTGAGGAATGTTTCAAGGGACGCATCAGCATCAGTGGATGATGCAATCTTTAAAAAAAATTGGATTACATTGACATTAAATAACAGTCGTGTCATGGAGTATTCGAACCTGAGACTTATTGTCTTGGACATTAACCTCATATTAAGTCAACACAAGCAACATGACTTGATTCTCAAGCTTTTTTACCGCTAGAAGATGTTCTTAAGGTTATATGTCAAATATACCAAACTTGCTCTTTCCAGAATTAATATATTTGTAAATGATTTTATTTTGTATAATGATAATAAATTTGTCTTGTTATTGACTACAAATATGATTGTTCTAAATCTCATCTCGTATTTAAAAAAAAAAAAAATTAAAAAACTTACTTTTTTATGGGAAAGAAAACTCAAAAAATATAATATACATAAAATTTAAAATATTAAGTGTTTTTGTCTAAAATGAGTATTACTACTCTTTTTTGACCTTGGACGAATGGGATAGACAATGAGAAACAAATCCGTTAATAAATTGAAGTTACGATAAATAAAGGGCCAAATTGCGTAAACGGATAACTTGATGGACTGAAAATTTAAATACTACTTTACTCATTCGTATGTTTCTGAACCCTTTTCCGATTTGATTCTAAATTCAGATACAAACCCCCAATTCACACACACGAACACACATAGTTACACAGAAGCTTTTCGATCTCTCCTCAAATCGTCCTTCCCAACGCTCTGAATTACACTTAGAGGGCACGCAGTAAGGATGGTGGGGGAGGAGAAACGGCATCAGATGATGCAGAATTTGTTCGGCGACCAATCGGAAGAGGAGGAAGAGGAGGAGGAGGTTGAGTCAGAACACGAGTCCAATCGCCAACCTGATTATGCCTCCGTATGTTAATCAGTCAAGAGATAATTTTTATGGACTTATTATATTTAGAGAATTAAATTACCCCCCATTATATTAGCTTGTGTTTTGATGGGTGTATATATTATCATGCACCTTGCTGTACTTATTTCTAAAGCTACTTGCTTTTACTTCTTTCATTTTTCCAGCTCAAAATGCAAAAATATTTGTTTGCAATATTGTATATCGTGCAGTATGTGCTGTGGCCATATAGCATTACCGGCATTTTAAAGTTTTTGAATGCAATCAAAGTTCCTTTGATTATTGTTGATCTTTATCAGTTTACCAATATGAGAGTCACACTTTAATGCTAATTTACTATCATCAATGTTTACTCCCCCATCTTTTAGCAAATATTTGTTTGTAGTTCAATTATTGTTATTATTTCTTTTCCATTCAATTGTTGAGTCTATGGTGATTTGTATATTTAGATCTGCATGTGCAAAACTGCATGAATTCATGAATTGGGTTCCAAAATTACCTAAATATATGTCAGGGAAACATTGATATAGCTTTGAGCCTTTGAGTATTTATCCAGCACAGCTTGTCAGTTGTGGTTTGCTTAACTTACCTATAATGTTTTTCAACTATCACTAATATGCATTACATTCCTGAAAGGTAAATCATATGCACTCCTACTCCCTGCTTCGACTTCATCATAATTGTGGTACTATCTTTTCAGGATGAAGGGGATGAAGGACCAGAAGCTGAAGGTGAAGGTGAAGTCGAAGGTCAAGGAGAGGTAGAAGTTGAGAGTGAGGGCGAACCTCAGGATCTTGACCCCTTGCAAGGTGAGAGTGAGGGTGAAAGAGATAAAAGTTCTCAAGAATTGGAGGAAGGTAATATAAGGGAGCAAAGTGAGGAAAGGTACTCAGAGAGTGATGATAAGGAGGATTACGAACAACGGGTTGTTAGTAGTAGAAGACATGATGCAGTTGAAAGTGGGTCAGAACGATCTGGCGAGAACCACTATGCTGCTCATGAAGATGACGAAGTGAATCAGGCTAGGAGTCACAGGTCCCTTTTCCGCCTCATTCTTCTGATCTCTTACTTTCCTTTCTTTATTAGGGAATTTATTCTTCGAATTAATACTATTAATATTGAAGTAGAATGTTGGAAGTGGTCGTATCAGGAGAAAGATGTATTTCAAGCTTTAAATATATTTAGTTATGTTTGAAAATAAATCAGTTTGAAATAAATCATCAGGTAATTATACTAAGGGATTATGAATTATCACAGCCTAGTGGAGGGGATTTGAGTCTAAAATTTTATGATTGAAGGAGACTAGGCAAAAGTATATTCTGAAGTGACAGCATTAGCTGAGAACACTTTCTACACATCTGCAGTGTATCCGGTGATGAGAAAGACGAGGATCAGTTTTTGCAGTCAGCACATGAGATTCGTGATGTGTTTGGAGATTCTGACGAAGAAGAAGTAGAATACAAAGTTCAGAATCAGACTGAAGAAGATGAAAATGTTAGCATATCTGGATTAAAATGCTAATGTCGTATTCTCTCACACTGTTTTGTTTTCATAATGTAACATGTTAAGAAGCATTGTCCAATACAGAGATCACCAATTGAAGAAATGGGGAGTTACGGGAAAGAATTGAGGCCGGAGGATATGATGCCTGATGAGGATGCACCATATTACTTTGAAGAAGAGCATATTGAAGCTAAAGCTAAAGAAAAACCAGTTGGCCCCCCACTGGAGCTGGAAATTCCTCTGCGCCCTCCTCCATCTGAATCTGATAAGGTTCACCTTCAGATTTTGTTCAATTTCCTCTGATTGGTTTTCAGATTCTCAAGTGAAATTAAATTTAGGTGGAAATTATATCTGGTTCAGTCCTTCTATGAGTTCATTATAGCTGCCTGACCTCAAACTCATATTGGTCTGGAGTTATTTCATCATATATGAGAAGTATTCTCTTTAAACTTTTAACATTTATTGTTAGTTTTTACTTTTAGAAGAATAGTGCTAGCATCCTCATCACTTGCATTTGGGTGGTGTATGGATGGGTAGAAAGTATATTTTAGTTTGTACCTTTTTCTCAAATTAATGATTTTTGTAAGAACTTTTAAATTTACTAAAACGAAATGACTCAATGAGAGAATTTTTTATGAATTTGGGACATGTATTCATGGAGAAGACAATTTAAGTGAGTAAATGGTATAGGATGTATCATTATTTGCCCTTCTTTTAGTAACTTCTTGATATCCATGCATTTGATTTCTTAATTGCCACATACCACATTCTAATATGGCTAGTCGTTGCTATTTAATTTAAGTAACTGGATCAATGGTGCAAAAAATATTTTTTCTGATTACTAGGTAGTAGGTATCAATACTTGTGTATATGCTATATACCTAAGGTTAGGGTTGCTGTCCATTTTTATTTTCCTTCTAGATGATGCTATTCATAATTTCATAGTGAATCTTCATGGTGTTTCTTATGTTGCAGATGAATATGATTAAAGTATCTAATATAATGGGTATAGATCCAACGCCTTTTGATCCACATACATACGTGGAAGAGGACCATTATGAAACAGAGGAATCTGGATCAAAAAAGAGAATACGATTGGAGAACAATGTTGTTCGTTGGAGAAAGGTCAAACACCCTGATGGCAGAACATCTGTAAGTGAATTAGATTATTAGACAATTGGTTAAATCATGCAGTGTTTCATTTTAATGGAGTTCCTAGCTAGTGATATCGTTTGAGACTGGAGTATCAATTAATAAAAATTTGTATTGTACTTTTGTGAACTAACAGTTCTCTACATCTAGTAACATAGGTTCTTCTTTTATAAAACAATCTATAATTCTACTGTTAAAGAAATTATTTTTCCATAGTGAAGTGTGTATCTCTTGGTTACTACAAATAAAGATTGATACAGTGGCATGAAAGGTTTGAACTTGACTCCATTGGAAGCATAGAAGGATATTTCTTTAACTGGCCAGGTTTGACTTATTTAGTTAAATTTCATGTATTAAAAGGAAATCTTATCAACTAAACAAAATTTGAGAAATGCATTTGCAACTCTAGCCGAATAGTCTTAACTCTTAAGAACTCTCTTGAGATCTTTCTACATCCCTTAGGGCTGAGATCAGACTGCATCATAAGTTGGGTATTTCCTCTATGTGCCCCAGCTGTTAGATTCTTATGTAATAACTAGTGATTATAATATTGTATCATATATTTCTGTTTTGGTAATATTTTTGTGGAAGCTTAACACTTACTGGGTTGGAGGGAATATAATACTGATAGATTTGTTTGCCATAGAGGGAGTCTAGGTAGTGGAGACTTGAACCCAGTTCTTCTAGCCACTGAGAAAATTTTGCAGAAAAGAGTTGTGCACTCCTTGTAATTTTATTATTAATAATAAATAAACATTTATGAATAAAAGCGTATTTTGAGCGTATTCGCATCTTGGATTTTTGAAAAATTAATGTATTTTTTGTATCGTGTTCATATTTTGTCCCCATACTCATGCTTCATAGCTTGTTTGTGGTGCTGAGGTGACTACACAAGCAAATAAGATTTCTGAAATTATTTAATAAACAAACACATTCAAATCTAGTGCACCATTAAGGAAATCTATGCGACCGAAATTAATGGATATGCTATTTTGTACTTATGCACCTCAAGAATACTTTATTGTAGACAAATATTTTACATTTGACATATTTTCAAGTATTTGAACCCTTCTTGCCATGCTATTTAGGTGAAATTTCATCACTAATAAAGTTTCATATTCTTGTTTAAAGTGTAACAGACTGATAAATCCCACCATCTCTGGATTTTCTTATTCTTGTGGTCATTTTGCAGTCTAGATTTCATGTTTTAGCATAGACTCGTCAAGATTTCATCCTATTTGCTCCAGTTGCCATTAATGAATGGGTGGAATGTCAGATGCTTGGATGCAATCTATGCTTAACTTTAAAATAAATCTGACACTATTTTGTGTAGATCGAAAGCAATGCTCGCTTTGTGGAGTGGTCAGATGGTAGTTTGCAGTTACTTATTGGAAATGAAGTGCTTGATATATCTAAGCAAGATGCCCAACATGAACATGCTCACCTTTTTGTTAGACACGGAAGGGTAAGTTTTTCTTTATTGTTGAATTACCCTCCATAGTTCCTTGTACATAATTTACAGCAATTTGCACTAAATATTTTTTGCATCAAAACTTTAATGGGCTTGGGATCGGAAACTTATTTTCTCGAATAAATCTCTATGCTGGGTACATTGAAAAATTCTGATGGCTCAGCTGTTAACATTCTTTATTTGTCTTCCCAGGGCATTCTCCAATCCCAGGGTCGAATTTTGAAAAAAATGAGGTTCATGCCGTCGTCCTTAGCTTCAAATTCTCATCGGTTGTTAACTGCTCTTGTTGATTCACGACACAAAAAGGTTTACAAAGTCAAGAACTGCATCACTGACATTGATCCTGAGAGGGAGAAGGAGCAAAAAGAGAAGGTAGATCAATCATCTATATGATATATCTGGTATAGATAACCTAGTAGACAAATTTCAGTTCATTTTATCTATGTGGCTTTTCAGGCTGTCAATCAGTCAATTAAAGCTAATGAACTTCTTAGCCGGAAGAAGGAGAAGGTAAATCGCAAGTATACTCAGCCTATCCGCAGGGAGCGCCAACTTTCCCCTGGTTTCTTAGAGGATGCCCTTGAAGAGGTTGGACACACTCACTCACACATTTTATTTTTGAGGATTCATGGATTATCTTTCGTCTTTCTGCAGTGTTTTATATTTGTATTGTGCAATGATATTCATTTTCCTTCCATTATGTGACTGCAGCAAAAGTATACGTATTATGATGTAATTTCTTGTTCTTATTGTTAAATTAGGAGGATGAACAAGATTATTATGAACCTAGGCGTTCTGCTGGTAAGCGTCGTTTTGATGATGACATTGAAATGGAAGCTCGAGCCGAGAAGCGTATAATCAATGCAAAGAAGGCATGTGATTACTACCACTATCAGTACCTCCTCCCCCAAAGCTATGAAGAAAGACATCAATGTCTTTTAGTCCTTTTGTCAGTTATTTATAGCTGAATATCTTCTGCTGGATTTTGCTTTCAGGGATCGAAGGATATATCTCGCAAGTCAACTTTTCAAACTTTCAAATCATCTAGACGTCCAGTGGACTTCTCTGATAGTGAGAAAGAAGAATCCGAGTATGAGACTGAGGGGGAGGAGGATGAAGGTTCACCACCACGTAGAAGACATGAGGAAGCAGAGCAAGAATATGGGGATGAAGATGAAGAACCAGATCAAAGAGAGGAAGAAGCCTATGATGAATCAGAAGAAGAAGCTGAGGTAAGAGATAGTGTTTCTAAAATCATTTCTGGACTGATTTCAGATGGTGGAGGCAACTAACTAAAATTACTGTAACAGCCGACCATTTTTCTCTAAAATAAATAAATAATTCCTAACTTTCTATACAATGCACTAGTTTCTAGGATAAGGAAGTATGCTGAATCGAAAAGTGCTTTAATCCTGTTGAAGTACCTGGTTCTACTACCACTATCAATAATTTGATATATGCAGTTAATTGCTTTTATTTGATATCTTATTGATGAATTGACCAACTTTATTTTCATTTATGTACTTATTTTTTCAGGAGCCAAAACAGAAGGTTAGAGATTCAGGTGGCAGCCTCAAAAGGAAGGGTTTCGAATCTGATGAGGACTCACCACCTAGGAAAGCGGCAACTCATCGGCGGATGAAAATGGTATACGAGAGTGATGAGGACTAAAACAGGACATTGGTTTTGTAAAAAGTAAGTTGTTTTCCCTCTATTTGTATGATATTGGCTTCAGTTTTGCCTGAGCTGACATGTTCTTTCTGTACAAGTATTTCTTGTTGGATATTCTCTTTTTTCGCATTACATCTCCACTCATGTTAATTAAATAACCATAACAAACAACTCTGTGCTGAACCCAACATTGTACGTTTTGAATGCTCCCATTAAGATTCGGTCGATATATCTCGGACTGCTGCTGTGGTATATCCTATCCTACGTTTCCCCAAAAGTGAAACTATGTTTATTATCAAATTGCTTCATGGTTCCTTAGATTTATTTGTTTCTGGGATTTTGCAGGAGAAGCTCTCAGTGCATTGGCTAACCTTTTCTTGAATCTTTGCTAGACAAGCAAATAGATACTTCTTCACCCCAGTGCAAGTTTGTGTGGCAACGATTCATGAACATTTGTCCTATACTATCTTCGTATCATTACCATCAACTTTTCTGCCAAATTTAAGAACATTCTTGTAATGGAATTTTTGCTTCTAATTAGGTTTTTATAATTGTAAATGATTTGTAGAACTGCTGCTATATGTGTACACTTTGTGAAGTAATTTTTTGGTCCCGAGTTAGATCGTGGTTACATGAGAATACATGGGAGTGAAGGAGCTACTCTTTGATCATTAATACTATAATTTGAGTTTCATATGAAAATCACACTAAATAAATTAAGTTTGTCGAAGTCGAATGGATCAATGAAAAAGACACTACATGATTAGTGTTATGCTAAATTAATTTGAGTTTGTCGAATGGATCGTGTACAAATTCTCCATGTAATGACTGGTCTTTAAATTGCAAATTTCTCATTTGGCGACCTAGCCGTTTTAGAAATCTGTGATTCTAATCTAATGTAAAAGAGAATTTTTGAAAATTTAATAATTATATTTTTTTATCATATTAATTTTGTTAATTATGAAAATAAAAAGGGAATGCTTTTTACTAGACTTAAAGGAAATAAGAATTCAGATATTTTTTCAATTTATATTGGTTTTAAAAATACCATCTTTTTTTGATATATGAAGGAATAACCCTATTCCATATATTCTAGGTTGAAATTCCATATATTGAAAAAATAATAAGATATTTAATTCCACTATTTTTGGGCTTGTGTGTAATATAATTACTTATTTAAAACAAATTTAAATAAGCTATCTAACGGGCCGTCCAGAGTATTAACTTTTAGATTTCATGTTCGATTTGTTAATCCCAATTAAATTATTAAAAAATACATATATAATTATTTAATGTATTAATTGTTATTATAAAATGTATATATATTTAAGTGTAATTATTATAATTATTGAGAGCTGACTAATAATTATAATAAAGTTATTCAATATAAAAGGATGAATAGTCCCCAGAAGTTAGACGTGAACTTTACGCTCTATTCTTCCCCATCGCAACAGACGTTACAGAAAAGGGTCGTCTGATCTTCTAGAAGAATCATCTGGCATTCAACCCCGTTGAATCCTTGACATAATCCATCAATGGCGAATCTTGGTTAGTTTTCTAATATTCGATCTTCATATAATGCTTCAGTTTATCATGCTAGAGATTTATGTACTACGATTTACAACTTTTCTGTTCATGTATGTGAGTCATAGAACTAACAAGTGGTATCAGAGCTACTCTAAGCATGATTCTCTTAGATTTGGTCATTGTATGAGGATATGATGTAGATCCCTCCATTATTTACCGTTCAGAATATAGAAATCATGTTTTCTGTTCAGTTCCGCTGCGTAAACTAGGGTTTCATGCCATTCATGATGTTTATGTTGATTATGATATGAATCTATGGGGTGTTCTATGGGAGGAGAGTTTAATCATGTTTATTATGCGATTTATGCTTGGATTTCTTGTTTAGTGCATGTAATTTGACATGAAATTGCGTATTTTCGCGTAAAACTGACATTCCCGCAGCGGCAGTGAGTTCGGCTACCCCAACCCTTGGATCACCAAATTTTGTTCTTCACTTCGGCGATCGCCGAACTTGCGGGAATGCCTCGGCGACCCAGACGACGATCGCCGTTCTGGGTGTAATTTCCTTCACGACTTCGGCGATCCGGCCCGGGTCGCCGAAGCTGCTGGACTCGCGTCCCAACTTCGTCTTTTAGGTGCTTTAGTTGAAGCAAAATATCGTCAAAGTAATTGCTTTTGTGTAGACTACTGTACCTAACCATATATATGGTTGTTGTGTCTACAATTCATGCGTTTGCAGACCGACCCAAATGCCGATCCGCATCTGATTGAGTTGTTTATACATTATGTGAGGATAAACGTGTGACAATTATCAAGTAACCTTGTGTGAGTAATACATCAGTCCCAACATTGATTATTGCTTGACACGACCTTATTGTCAACATTTGATCTCTACGTCGAGAGTACCGCTTGCAGTCGATGTTGAAGCCCAAAGGATAGACATTGATGTTACGCTTGGTATCTCGGGATGTATTTAATACCTTGACCATTAGCTAGGACCTAAAGTTTTCGTTGTGCATAATATAACTTTAGTTCAAATTCCAATTCTCTTCGTATTCCGTGTCTTTTGTTCTAATCAATTAATTCATCATCTGTTGCCTCAATATCATCTAACATCAACCAACTACCCATGCTCAATGGGTCAAATTTCAAGGAATGGAAACAACACTTGAAAATAGTGATGGGTTGTATGGTCTGGACCTTGCATTCAGAAAAGAACAACTTGCAGCTCTCACTGCAGAAAGCACTCCCGATGCTATAAGGAAATTTGAGAGGTGGGACCGTTCTAACCGCATGAGTCTCATGATCATTTGCATAACATTTTGGAACCTTCAAAGGCTCTGACTTTGAGAACATCACTTCGGCTAAGGTTTTCCTTGACGAGATCGAGAAAAGTTTTGCAAAGAACGATAAAGTCGAGATGACGTCACATCTATCGACTCTTGTGTCGATGAAGTATAAGGGTCATAGAAATATCAGGGAATACATTATGGAGATGTTCCATATTGCTTTTAAGCTCAAGATCCTAAAGATTGAGCTTTCAGAAGACTTGCTTGTTCTTATGGCACTTATTTCACTTCCGCAGCAGTTTAGCCAGTTTAAGATTAGCTACAACTGTCAGAAGGAGAAATGGACTCTCAATGAGCTCATTTCTCATTTTGTTCAGGAGGAAGAGAGACTGAAGCACGAAAGGACTGCAAGTGCCCATGTGGCAACTACCTCTAAAGCAAAGGGTAAGAAAAGGTCTTATGAAAAGGAAGTTGCTAAAGCTCTAGCTCAAAAGAAACAACATCAGGAACATAGCTGTTTCTTCTGTAAGAAGTTGGATCACATGAAGGACTCTGCAAAGTATCACGTCTGGCATGTTAAGAAAGGTATTGTTCTCTCTTTGTTCTGTTCTAAGGTTAATTTAACTTCAGTACCAAGAAATACTTGGTGGATAGATTCTGGTGCTACTACTCACATAAGTATTTCTATGCAGGGTTGCTTGATCTACCGAAAGCCAAGTGATGGTGAGAGATACATCTTTGTTGGCGATGGCAAATCGGAGGAAGTTGAAGCTATAGGGCATTTTAGATTGTTATTAGGACCTGGCAGTTATTTGGATTTGAAAGACACCATTGTTGTACCGTCGTTTAGACGAAATTTGATTTTTGTTTGCTTGTTGGACAAATCTAGTTTTTATTGTTCATTTGGAAACAAACAGTTTACTTTGTCTTTTAATTCAAATGTTATTAGTACTGGTTATTTGAATTCTTTTGACAATCTATATCTGTTGGAAACCATTGCTTCATATAATGAAACCTTGCATGTTGAATCACGTGGTACTAAAAGAAAGTTAAACAAATAAAATTCAGCATCATTGTGGCACAAATGCCTAGGTCATATCTCTAAAAATAGAGTTGAACAACTTGTGTCAGATGAAATTCTTGATTCCCTTGATTTCACAGATTTTAATGTCTGTGTTGACTGTATCAAGGGAAACAGACCAAGAATAAGAAATTAGGAGCCTATAGATCTACAAAAGTCCTGAAAATGATACATACTGACAAATGTGGGTCTTTTCCTTCGGCATCTTGGAATGATCAACATTATTTCATTTCCTTTGTAGATGACTATTCCCGCTTTGACTACCTTTATCTTATTCATGAGAAGAGTCAGTCCATAGACGTCTTCAAGACTTATAAAGCTGAGGATGAGAATCAACTCAACAGAAGGATTAAGACTGTGAGATCTGATTGTGGTGGTGAATACTACGGTAGATATGACGGATTAGGTGAACAACGTCCAAGACCTTTTGCTAAGTTCTTAGAGGAATGTGGAATTATCCTACAGTACACAATGCATGGTTCGCCCAGCATGAATGGTGTATCTGAAAAACGTAACAGGACTCTTAAGGACATGATGAGGAGTATGATTGCTCATTCTACCTTACCTGAGTCCCTCTAGGGAGAAGCACTTAAGACAACAACTTACATACTGAACAGAGTACCAACTAAGGCGGTTGCTAAAACGCCTTATGAGCTTTGGACTGGCCGGAGGCCCAGTTTTAAGCATTTCCATATTTGGGGTTGTCCAGCTGAAGAAAATCCTTACATGCCTCATGAAAAGAAATTGGACCCCAAGACAGTTAGCAGCTACTTTATTGGTTACTTTGAGCATTCAAGGGGCTATAAATTTTACGATCCACAACTAGAAACATCTTTGAGACGAGAACTGCAACTTTCTTTGAGGAAGTTGAGTTTGGGGGGAGAAATAGGATTAGGGATATCACTTTTGAGGAGGATTCAAATTTGAATCCTACTGCTGCTTCTAGTAGTGATCAGACTTCAATTTCTGTCATTACTTGAGAAGCAAATTTGTAATAACCTCAATCTGATATCATTGAGGATATCCCCCTTCAAAATGATCAAACTCAACCACCTCAAGAGAAACCTCAAGAACTGGTGTAATTAAGGAGATCCACTAGAGAAAGGCGGAGTGCCATTTCCGAGAATTATGAAATCTACCTCATGGAAGCTGATGAACACAATGAACTAATGGAAAATGATCCAATCAATTTCCGTCAGGCTGTGTAAGATGAACACTCCCAACAGTGGATTGATGCCATGAATGAGGAGTATAAGTCTATGCAAGACAATCAGGTTTGAGAAGTTGTCCCATTGCCAGAAGGTGTAAAATCCATTGGTTGTAAATGGATTTTTAAAACCCAAAGGGATGCAAATGGTAATGTGGAGATGTATAAGACTCGTCTTGTAGCTAGAGATGGCAAAATTGACCCGAACCCATCGGCCTGCCCAAAAGCCCGGGGTTGGGCGGGTTTGGGCTTAGAAAAAGGAGGCCTGAAAAAAATGAGCCTAAAAAGCCCGCTCGAAAATAGCCTCGAGCCTGATGGGCTTTGGGCTAAAATGCCCGGGATTTTCGGGCTAAAAGGTCCGCCCGACAATATATGATAAAATACTTTTTTTTTGCAATTTTTATTTAATTTAATTATTATTGTAATCTTTATATTTTGTATGACTTTGATAGGTAATGAATAAAAGACTTTTAAAATTTTAATTGTTTATTTTTGGATTGTTATATAATTTAAATTATAATCTTATGATGTTTATATTTTATGTTTCTTAATTATTTATGCATAATTTTATTAATATTTAAAGATGTTAATTGCATAGTTTAATTTTACGTTATAAATGTTAAAAGAAAAAATCAAAAATATTTTTATTTTAAATGAATTGAAGTTTGGACCCGCCCAGGGTTAGGTTGGGCCTCATATTATGAAACCCAAAAATATTCGGGCGGGCTTGGGCGGGCCTCAAAATTATGAAAAGCCCGATGGGTCGGGCCGGGCGGGCCCAGCCCACTACTTTTGCCACCTCTGCTTGTAGCTAAAGGCTATACTCAGAAGGAACACATTGATTATTTAGAGACTTTCTCTCCAGTATCATCGAAAGAATCTTTCAGAATAATCATGACACTTTTGCTCATTTCGACCTTGAGTTACATCAGATGGATGTCAAGACTGCGCTTCTCAATGGATACATTGAGGAAACGATTTATATGGTGCAATCAGAGAACTTTGAATTAGGAGACTCAAAGGACATGGTTTGCAAACTCAAGAAATTCATCTATGGGCTCAAGCAAGCTTCTCGTCAATGGTAACACAAATTACATGAAGTAATTATCTCATTTGGATTTGAGATAAATATAGTGGATGATTGTGTGTATCACAAGTTCAGTGGGAGTAAGTTTATGTTCCTGGTCCTTTATGTGGATGGCATCTTGCTTGCCTCAAACGATCTGAACTTCCTTCAGGACACCAAGAGATTTCTCTCGAAGCACTTTGAGATGAAAGATCTTGGGGAAACCTCTTTTGTATTAGGAATTCAGATACACCATGACGATCTAAGGGTGTTCTTGGATTATCACAAAAGAATTATATCGATAAAGTACTTAAGAGGTTCAGGATGCAAGATTGTAAAACAGGAGATACCCCTGTTGCTAAAGGAGAGAAATTTAACCTTAAGCAATGCCCTATGACTAACCTTGAAATTCAGGAAATGCAGAACATTCCTTATGCTTCGGCAATAGGAAGTCTTATGTATGCTCAGGTATATACGCGTCCGAATATTGCGTACATAATAGGGATGTTAGGTAGATATTTGAGTGACCTGAGATGATACATTGGATAGCAGCCAAGAGGGTTATGAGATATCTACAAAGAACAAAAGACTACATGCTAGTCTACAAAAAGTCAGATCACTTGGAGGTCGTCGGATACTCAGATTCTGACTTTGCTGGATGCCAAGACTCCACAACTGGATGTCTTTCTACTGGCTGGAGGAGCTGTGTCATGGAAAAGTGTCAAACAAACACTTGTGGCTTCTTCCACCATGGAGGTGGAATTCATAGCATGTTATCAAACTACAAATCACGGAATCTGGCTGCAGAACTTTGTCACCGGGCTGCGAATTGTGGATACAATTGAAAGACCACTCAAGCTTTATTGTGACAACAAGTCTGCAATGATGTATTCCAACAACAACATGAGTTCTTCGAAGTCAAAATACATTGACATCAAGTTCCTCGTTGTGAAAGAGAAGGTGCAGAGTAAACTCATATTGATAGAGCACATAGGAACTGACTCCATCATAGCGGATCCGTTTACTAAGGACTTGATGCCCAAGATCTTTCATGAGCATGTTGCTAACATGAGTGTGTCATCGTTGGATGACGTAGTATAGATCCAGTGGGAGTTGTAATTTAGTTGCTTTTTGATACTTTAGACATTTTTTGTGTAATGAATTCATTTCTTATAATGAAGTTATTTTTCTTGATCAAGAATAAAGTTCAAGTTCTTTGCTCTGCATTATGTAACATTTGCCTAAAGTTTAGGTCTAAAGATGACCATTCTAAAATAGATGCTACATCTAATTTTCGTAATACCATCAGATCTATGTCATTTGACTATGTTTGTGCGTGTGATTACTGTTGGTTTAGTCGAGCTACTTTGATGAACGCTGCTTTATTCCTAGCATGAATGTGGTCAATGGACGAGATTGTTAAAGATATACAAAACTTATAATAGCATATTTTGTTTAAGCGCTTATCCGGTAATACATTATCAAGTTTTATATATGGAGCCTAAGTGGGAGATTGTTAGATTAATTTCATCAATCTCAATGTGGTCACATATATAATTATTTAATGTATTAATTGCTATTATATAATATGTATATACCTAAGTGTGATTACTATAATCATTAAGGGGCTGACTAATAATTACAATAAAATTATTTAATATAAAAGGATGGATGGTCCGGAAGTCATACGTGAACTCTACGCTCTATTCTCCCCCATCGGAACAGACGTTACAGAAAAGAGCCGTCTGATCTTCTAGAAGAATTATCCGGCATCCAACCTCGTTCAATCCTCGACATAATCCATCAATAGCGAATCTTAGTTAGTTTTCTAATGTTCGATCTTCAGTTTATTATGCTAGAGATTTATGTACTAGGATTTACAGTTTTTCTATTCATGCACGTGAATCCTACTAAATCTAACACCGTCAAGAGTATTAACTTTTAAATTTCATGTTGGATTTGTTAATCCGGTTTAGTTTAAGGGTGTGTTGGATTTCATTGTCGTTACAAAAGTTCGTTTTAAAATAACAATTAATAGACAAGAAGTTCTATAATCATTGATATTGGATTCTTTACAAAATACTGCACTCGCTCTGATCTAACCATTAGTCCTTACTCTCATAACCAATTTGAGCTCATCAAGTACCAGCACAGTGTACTCTACGATAGATTTTTTTTATATAATTATTTATGTTCAATATTCTAGGATGCTATCAGAAGATCAAAGTTGTGAGAAATTTGGAGATTATATGTTCAGACATAAATGAAGTCATTTAGTAGCATTGTGCATGTATTGGATTGACTTTGCATGTGCTTTATAATTTTTCCAGTGTCTTTATAATTTTGTTACACTTGTCTTTAAGATAATATTGAACTGATAATGATTCGATTTTATGCTTAGCCTGAGGATATTTTTTAAACTTAAGATTGTTTATTTGCATAAGGAATCAAATCTATAAGTTGCAGTGGTTTTGTCACTATTAGTCCTGGCCAACATTTTCCAATTTCTCGTATGCATGTGCACCTTTTTTGTCTTGTTAGAAGCATCAAATGTTATATACCGATCGATTTGATAAGTGATAGGACAAGCTTTTCTTGTGAAAACTAATTATATATTGGTAGTAAATGCTAAATTCCTAATAAATGGAAGTTCAAACTTGGAAATCATATGAAAATTGCGTCTGTTATGGAGTATATTGTATCTTGGATTGTAAAATTAATTATGTTTTAATACCAAAAATCATGCTTTGCATCATTCATATTTATATTAATATTTTATATACAATAGTATATAATTCAATGATTTCGAAAGAATTATTTTAGGTAAGTGTATAATTAATATCTTATATAATTAATTAGTCATGATTATAGTCATATTTAATTAATTATTCAGTCAAATTTGCAATATATAGTTGAATGTATACTTTATATATTATATAGATTAAAATAATTTTGTTAATTATAATTTATAATATAGATATGATAGTAGGTCCCTACAATAAGCTTTGTTCATTTATGATACGAAAATATATAGCATTCATCAATCAACATCATTTACTTTTGAAAATTGGATAATATATTTAATTAATTACGAAGATTGATGAACTAGCTAATTAATTAACTATTCATTTGTTTCTTTTTTATTCAGATTAAATGGTCTTTTCCCTTTATAATTTTTAATTAATTTTAATATTTATTAAAATTTACTATTTTTTTTTATCTCAAATCTATACATGTATCTTAAATCTCAAATTTTTTGATTATTAATTATAATATTTACTATAAATATATATTCCATGTTGATTTAATATAAGATCCAACAATTATTGAAACTATATAAATACTAACAATCTATATATACATCACAATTTAATTGTCCAATTAATTATTTAATCAAATAATAATTATATTTTAATTAAAAATTTTATTTTTTTAATATTAAATTTTAATAATTTAAATTTTAAATAATAACTTGATTTTTGTTTAAACATTTAATTTAGTAAATTATTAAAAAAATGTATATTAATTTGAGATGAAATATTTTTGTTATTAATTAAAATTTCAGCCAGTATTCATCTATAATATATATATAATAATAATAATAATAATAATAATAATTAATACAAATACATTTGAAAGTTATCTTCTTAATTTATGGTCCTATGTGACATCACCATAATTATTCATTTTTATTTATCTTAAATCTCAATTTTATTTTATGAATTTTAATATTTATTAAAATTTTGACTAATATTAAATTGATTAAGATTTTAAAAAAATAACATAATTTTTTATTTTTATTGAAAAATTTATTATACTAGATTATTAGATTATCAAATATATATTTGAGCAATTTAAACTTTTCTATAAATATTATATTATAATTTTATTTACAACAATTAGATGTCAAACCATATGTAGAATTTTTCATGTATAAAGTAAATAAAATCTTAATTTTTTCCGTATCTTTTTATTTCATAGTATATTAGTTTAATATAAATTTTGTAGATATTAAATTAATAGTGTACTGTTTTATATGTTTTTGGTCTCGTTTCTAATACGCTTTTGGTTTTCAAATGCTTAGTTTATTGTTCGAGTTGATACTTTGATTTTCCTTATGCTACATTGTAGGTGAGAATCAACAAAAATGACTTCCGAGAGTTCGATAAAGGAAACGAGACCAAAAGACGAAGAAAAAGGGCAAAAATGTGCACTATAGCTAGGGATGGGCATGGGCCGGGCTGGGCCGGGTTTCTACCTGCCCAGGCCCGGCCCAAGGTTGCTGTAATCTGGCCCGGCCCAGGCCCGTGGCCCGGGCGGGCCAAAATATCAAGCCCAAGCCCAGCCCGACATGGGCCGGGCGTGCCTGGGCCGGCCCACTACGGTTTTTTTTTTCTAAAAAAATATAAATTTTTAAATGTAATTACATATACAAAATTATAAATATAATTACATATACAAAATTAT
>JAPKLX010000066.1:911977-930950 GCA_026898415.1 Leonotis leonurus | reverse complement strand
TCAAATTAAGGAATGTTTAAATTCAGTTTCTTTAATTCTTCGTTCTTAGATTTATGATTTAATTCTTTATTAATTTTCGCCTAGATAGATTAATTAGATTAAAAATCCAAAACCCTTTCTTTTTAATTGCTTTCTGGTCTGCAACATAGATAAAGCCCTGTTTAGCCTTCCTTGAGAATACGACTTAGGGTTAACTTATTAATATACATCGAACTCGTTCTCTTGCGAGCTATTTAATAATAAATTAGAAGTATATTGGCTGGAAAAATTCCTCGTGCCCGATACTGAGTCCCTTTATCGGACAGTGGGTCTGGTCTAAACAACGCCACATACTACAGTTTAAAAATAAGTTGGAACATGTACTTTAAATATCACTAAACTAAGAAATTAGTCTATCACACATTGAAAACTTAGTAAACTTTATTAATATGAAAATTTTATGAAAAGAAAAAATGTGTGTATAATTGAGCTTAAATAGAGCTTGAGATATTGAGTCAATTAAATTACGTTAATATTTCTAAATATTTTATATTTTTATAATATATAATCGTTGGGTTTTTCCTATCGATTTTAGTCAATTTGATATTATTTTATGATTCTTTAATTTGTGTATGATAATTTACGGTAAAATTGGTCGAATTGATCAATATTTTATAAATTATAATTTGATTTAAACGATTGATTGTCAAAACATATATATTAGACTTTTGAGTATTAAATTTAAATATGAGAGACATTATATATAATTTTAGATAAAATTTATACACAAATATAGTTCATATAAAGTGGGCCGACAAATATTTAACGTGAATTTATATAAAAATATAGTTAATATAAATGTGTTTCTAACTCACATCTATTAGTGTCGGTTACCGGAGGATAAATTTTCATCACTACCCTCATGGATATGGATATAGATAGCCAATGTTCATGTATGTCGTGGCCGATTGTCATCCCTACTTTTGACTCACCAACAAAATCTTTTTAATACATATAACATTAATTATTTGAATTGATCAAATAAATATTCATGATTTTATTTGGTCAAATAATTAATTTTTATCAAACAAAAAATAGTCAATTTTTTAAATTACAACATAAAGTGATTATATACCAACAAATTTTTCACGAGATAAGTCTTCGTTTAACACTTATATTTTGCAATGATATAGTAATTTTTAAGTAACACAAATTTACAATTATGTTAATAAATCATAACATAACATGATTTTTTTTCTACGCAATCTACATTAGATAAATTAATGAAAATAACATTTATTTATAATAATTTGTCAATTTATACCACCTCTAAATATTATAGTAAAATAATAGTCATTATGTATTATATAAGAATATATAAAAAGAACAAATATGAGTACTATCAAACCTACCACTCATCACCTTTTGGGTATTCATCATTCTGCCACTTGTGGTTATTAATCACGTGTGAAACATATAATATTAATATTTAAGAGATATTATATAATTCGTCCGTCCCACTAAACTTGACATCTTTTTTTTCTACCGGCACGATTAATTAAGTTAAGTATAAGAAAAAGTTGTATTATGTATTATTAAATATTTGTATTGTCATTTGATATTGACATGTTCATACCTATATATTGGCATTGACATATATTACTAAGTTTTAGTATTAACTGAGTATTTACTCTAATATTATGATTTTTAATAATAAGTGGTGATTAAAAACGTCATATATAATGCTTAATTCATGATTTTTGTTGATTAAAGGTTAATGATTATATTTAGTAAGTTACGTGATTATATTTTATGTTTAATGTAATATACATTTAGTGACTTAATATAAATGAGATAGATGTAGTTAGTTATGTATACTTTGTCTAAGAAAAATTTATGAATAAATTTGATTTATTTAATTTAATATAGCAAATGTTTAATCCTAATAAATACAAACATATTTTTATTTTTATGGTGATTACTAATAATACAAAGGAATAAAATGAATTGTAATTAACTGAATATTATAAATCAATTATATCGTATTGATCTCAATAATTATAATAATTATCAGAACTTCTTATATGTAATATTATGAATATAATTTAGATTTTTTTAATAATCAATTTCATCAGTTTAATTTAGTTTATTTAATTTTGAAGACGTTTCAGAAATTGAATAAATGATAAACTACATAAGATAATACTATTAATTAATCTAGAATTAGTATACAAATGATTATAATTGATACAAATTACTAATTATGAATTAATTAATAGTACTATGTTATATTTCATATAGTAGTGTTATTAACTAATTGAAATTTAAATTAATTTAAAATTAGTATGCATGTTATTATAATTGATACAAGTTATATTTATTTAAAATTAAATACTTCATTTATAAATTTTATTCATTTGTATTAATCAGAAAATATTAACGTACTATATTAAATTATTTTCTTGTATTAATAACTATATACATAATCTAATCGAATTAATTGAATATTGTTAGACTCGATTTTGTCTCGATAAATAAATACCAAGCTCAAATTTTGTTTGTCTATTATTCAATTTAAAGTTTCGGAGCTCGAAGTCCCTCACGTTTAATTCGTTAAGTATTTGATTTCAAGCTCGTTAAAAAGTTTGTTCGTTTATTCAATGGTTGATAAATTTTTATTTTTTTTGTAATTTACTACTATAAATTAATTATTTTCTTAATTTTTACAATTAAAAAAACTTGGTATATTTAAAATTTATACACACACATTTTAAAAAAATATAATAAACCAAATCATGCACACACATGTAACTAAAAAAACTTCGTATATTTTTTATTTTTTGTAATTAAAAAAAATGTATGTTAACCACATACACAATGTGTCACGCCCCAATTCCCGAGGGAAGGCCCGTAAGCCGGGGTAAGACTAGGGGTGGGATTTAAGAAGCGGGGAAGAAGGGGGGGGGGACATGTTTGACTTGAAAAGAATCATGAATAATACTTCAAACATAACAATTCATAGATAAACGAGAAAACTCGCAATTTAAATCGATGCAAAAGGTTATTCGATGTCAGAAGTTGAGGTTCACAATCCTAATTCTATCGAATAGAAGAACATAACTAGAGTGGTTAGATGTTATGGATCGACCGACGAACTATACTTGACAAAAGATAATATCATAGCAGAAGCAATTCATAAAAGCAATCAGATGACAACAACCACGCCTCAGTCAACCCGTCACCACTGGTACTTAACCTGAAAACATTTGAAAATAATTTGTGGGCTGAGTACTAGTGTACTCAGTGAACTATGCATTTTATAAGCAGTTTTATAAAATCTAAACATTTTAATCCATTCATGAACAACATATTTTAGAATGTTTCAAAACACAAAGTATTTCTAAGCATGTCAAAGCATTTATCATTTTCATTAGTTGTGCACAGTTATGTACGTTCTAAAGTTACTCTTACTTTGGCCTTGGACCTCTTGTCACTGTCGAGCACATTTACATCCATACTTCGGGTCGAAACCCAGAGATTTGAGCATTTAGATTTTGGGTCGAAATCCAGAGAATCCTTTTCTGCATTTGGATTTCGGGTCGAAACCCAAAGAATCCCTTTAACATTACAGCAGCACACAATGGAGATCAACCCATTGCACTACTACCCATTCGTGTACACAGTTTTCAACTAACGTGTTAGGTAAAACCGAAAATCTCGATCGATTAACTTCAGAGCATTAAACTTAGTTGAATGTACATTAAAACATGACATGGATAACATTTCATTTTGCAATATCAGAGCTTATATAACTCAAACATAATTTTGAGAAAAATAAACCCACCTCTTGGAATAAATCCGTTGATTAAACCTCCTTTGAGTTTAGAAAAGTCGAGCTAATAATCCTCACGTTCAATTTGGCTTACACATTGTATTTGACCTTCATATAATACTTAGAAACCTTAGAATCTATCTATCTCTAATTAAAAGCTAATCATTAACTTTTAGAGTTTCATATCCATTCTATTTTTTAAAAATGAAATGTTGATCGTTCACAAAGTTCTTAGCTCGTTTTATAGCATTTAATAAATTAAAGTTATAATTACTCGTTTGAAACGAGACAATTAAATCATATAATGATTTGATAATTAAATATTAATTTCCCACTTGTAATTGTTATTTTGTTAATGTTTGATTCTTGATCATTTTATTAATGAATTATTAGTAATTAATTAATAATATAAAATAATTATTCTCAATCAGTAATTATTAATCAATTATTTCCAATTTAATTAACCAAGATTAATTAAACTAAATAATCCCATTAAATAAATTATGAAGTCAAGTATTAATTAAAGATCCATTAACTTATTCATTTAAGCCTATAACAAAATAAACTCAACCCATAATAAAAGATGATTGTAATTTAATTTGGCCCAACAAATATCTTCGGGCTAGGCCCGTAGCATAAATTATCACGGCCCAATACCCGGCCCTATTTCCTTTTAGTTATTTTCCCTTTTATTTCCTACTTAATTTTATTATTATTAATTTATTCTTTTTCATTTTCTTTCTTTATTTCTTAGCAACTAGCCCCACCGCAAGCCCGTCTCTCTCTTCCTCATTTTCTCTTTCATTTTCCTCTTCATTATTCTGCAAATTTTCTCCCCTCCCCCAAACGTTCCTCTTCCCCTCCCATGTCTCTTCTCTTATTTTCGTTCTTTATTTTCCCCTCTTTTTTTCTCTTGCCCAACATCATTCTCTCTCTCTCTCCCCACAAAAGTCTTGATTCCAATTACTCATTAACATGCAGATCCTTAAAGTGTTTGAGAATAAACTGTGATTTGTGATAAAATGAGCTAATATTTCGTTACGTTCCCTAAAGTTCGAATTTTCTTTTACTATGTTATCTATGGGCTAGACGTATAGCGTTTGATGGTAGATTATGAGATTCATTCTTAGTTTAGACTAATTCTTCAACTGAAGCTATATACATGAAACATAATTTGAGTTCTTTAAGAAAACTTACTTGATTGACTGCGGTGGAGGATGATGATATGGTTGTGAGAAAATTTGTTGTGGAAAACCTTCTAACTATTTTCTCATGTCTTCTATGTTTCTCTTCCTATAAATTTTCTTTTAGGTGGACTACTGCTTGATATAAGGGTAGCGATGTGGGATGGTATGGGAGAAGGAGTTGTTGAAATGAAAAGGGTAATTTGTGGTTGTAAGTAGAGCGACCGACACAAATGAGGAAGCTTAGACTAGGTAGTAGTCTTTTGAGTATAGATATTAGTGTAATGTTGAATTTTGTAGTAATAGTTATTGGATATTACTCATTTATTCTTATTTTGATTGGGATACAACATTATATTGTCTTTTATTTTATTATAACTTAAATTTTGTTTCTTTGCAATTAGATAAACGTGTTAATTTAGTTTATTTAATTAGTACGATCATTTTACTTAAATCAATCCGTTTTGAATTTTGAATATAAATCGTTATCCGATTTAAATTAATAACCTAAAATGAAACTCAACATCGGAGTTTTAAAATTCTTAATGGATATGAGAACTCTAATATAATAAAATTCGATTAATGCTATAATTAAAAGAGCGGGGTATTACACAATGTTGAAAATAATTTCAAAATTTATAAGATGAATTAATTACGTTTAACATTCCAAATTAGTTCAAAATTATTTGTAAAAAACTTCGTCAATGAAAAACGTACATAAAAAATTTAATTCTCAAAAACATATTATGTTAAACTATAATTCTAAAGTTAACTATGTTTTCATATATCATTTAATATAAAATTACATAAAAATATGATTACAAAAATTAAAAAATATATATAATTAAAAGAAAAAATAGATATTTATGAAAAGTACTCTAATTGTAACCTTAAAATGAAAAATGTCATATTTGTAATTTTTAAATGAAAAATACCCTTAAATTTACTATTAAATCATGATGCATTCACGTTATATTAATTTTTTTATGAAAGTATGTTGTATTGTTTTTGTTATATTGTATTTATTTGAATTGTATATTTAATATTTAATTTAATTGAATTTGATTTAACTAATACATGATTTTTAACGTATTATTTAATTCAAAAAAATTAGGAAGATACACAAAAATAAAAACCTAATCGGTTAAACAAAACACAGTCATATTTAACCAAAACCTAGTCGGTTTATGCATCATGTATGAACCGACCGGGTTTTGGTATTCGATATTGGCATATTCATATTATATATTGACATTGATATGTAACTAAAAAAACTTTGTATATTTTTTATTTTTTGTAATTAAAAAAACTTTGTATATATTAACCACGCACAATATTAAACATAATTTCAAATTTATAAAATGAATTAATTATGTTTAACATTCCACATTAGTTCAAAATTATTTGTAAAAGACTTCAACAATGAAAAACGTACATAAAAAATATGATTTCCAAAAAACTTACTTTGTTAAACTATAATACTAATGTTAACCATCTAATTTTCATATATCATTTAATATAAAATTACATCAAATTATGATCCCAAAAATTGAAATATATATATATATATATAAAATTAAAAAAAGGATATTTATAAAAAATACTCATATTGTAACTCCAAAATGTAAAATGTCATATTTGTAATTTTTATATGAAAAATATTCAAAAGTTTAAAAATGCCATTAAATTTACTATTAAAAATGTAAAATATCATATTTGTAATTTTTATTCAATATTTTTATTATTATTTTCCATCCAAATACTTTACACACAACATTTGGAGATTATATTAGTTTTTCTTTTTCTAAGTAATAATTTATTCATAACCACTTTACAAAAATCAGCACACATTTGGATATTTCGGTTTCTAAAAACATAACTTAAGTACATATTACAATGCTGCACCAATTTTAAAAACATAACTTTAAATAAATATAGAGACTATAAATAATCAATTTTAACAATCTACATATAATATATTAAAAGAATACACATTAAAGTTATCTCCTTAATTTAAGACTTACGTGGCATCACCAAAATCCTTCATTCATATTTATCTTAAAACCACAATTTTTTCCATCAAAAACTAATCTTTTATATATGATAATTTATTTGTTTAATTATTCGGTCAACATTTCAGTAGATATAATTTAATTAATTTGGAAAGAATCTAATCTATTTTAATATAACAAATCACTTTTATTTCAATTAAAATATATATTATTTAATTGTTACAAGATTATGCCGTGTAAATAATTCTAAGTGTTGCAAGTAAAATTATTTAATTGTTATCGTTATTATTTTTATTTTTATTAATTGAATATTTGAAACAATAATTAGATTGTGATTTCCAAACCAAAAGTTTGAATTCCTTTAGAATATATCAATTATTGTACAAATTATAAATTACTTATTCTAATACGTTAATACCTAGATGTTTACATATATAGTTATGAATAATTATAGAGTATATTTAAGAGTAAATGATATATCACGCAAAGTGAATGAATATACTAATACTAAATTGATTAATAATTAAAATTTTCAAATGCATAAATTTTAGTTATTTCCGCCCTTTTATTTTTACAAAGTCAAATGTTATTAAAATGAGTAAAAACAGCAGCCTTAACTTTCCTAAGAACATTAACGACACATATTTTGTAAAATATCATTACTCCAAATTGAATCTAATTTTTTTTTGTTATTAATTAATGACCCCGATTTTGTAAAGCTCTCCACTTAATTTATAGTTTATGTGATATGAATCTCATTTTTTTTTTATCAATAATTCTAATATTTACAAAAGTTTTTTTTTCTATTAGTATTGATTTTAGATAAGACTTCAACAATTATTGAGCATATATAAATACTAAGAATCTATATATTTTATATCATAGTTTAATTTATCAAATTAATTAATTTGTTGGACAAATAATAATTATATTTTTATTAAAAATTATCTGATTAATTTTCAATTGCTTAATAATTAAAATTTTAAATATATAATTTGACTTTTGTTAATATCTAAATATAGTCATTTATTAAATTTATCAAATAAATTGTTTTGTTAATTGAAATTTTCAATTAAAATTCATATATAATTTATCGACATATATCTATATAATTTATCTACTTACTTCATAGTCCTATGTGACTAATATAAATATTTACTAAAAATTTGACTAATATTAAATTGACTATGATTTTTAAAAATAATAGCATAGGTTGTTATTTTTGTTAAAAAAATAATTTACTCGATTATTAAATTACCAAATAAATAGTGGATTAATTGAAAGTTTCTAAACAATACTAAATTATAATTTAATTTAAAAAATTGGTTGACAAACTATATGTAGTGGAATTTGCATGTTCAATTTATATTTAATTTTTAAGAATCGTGTTGTGTGAGTAATATTGATCATAATTTAAATAAAATATATAATAATTATTTCCATATCTTTTTAATTTCATATTTTATTAGTTTAATATTTATATTTATATAAATTATATATAATTGTTTAATGTAAAACATATTTTATGTATTAAAAAGAAAATTTTTTCACATAATCTTTAATTTTTATTATAGTGAAATTTCAAATTGAACCGAATATTAATGAATCGTGTCAAATTTTGAATTTAATATTATTATTTAATGTATTAAAAAATTAAAGCAAATATTCGATTCGAATCGAATACTAGAATATTCATAACAAATCGAATACGAATCATTATTTAGTATTCAAAAACGAATCGAATGATTCGAATAATTTCAAGAATCTTATCGAATACTATGATATTCAGTTTGATTCAATTCGTTGACATCTCTAATTGCAGGTATGGATATGGATAGTCACTATCCATGTATCTCATACCCAATCCTCATCTCAAATTTTGACCGATCAACGAGATAATTTTAATGCATAGAGCATTAATTATTTGAATTGATTAAATAAATATCTTTTACGAATAAAAATTTATTATTTAATTTAACAAAATGACTATTTTTTATCGAACAAATAAAGAATTAATTTTTGAAATCTCATATGTTTAACGACATAAATTAATTATGTATCAATTTCATTGATATTCTTTTTACTCTACATATGGTATACACTTGATACTTATTTATAATGATTTGTCATACACTATTTTATTTTGCTAACGAGATAATCATTTGTCTTATATAATGGAGTATTGATTACATGCAATGATTTTTCACTAACTATTTTAATCATGCCAACGAGATAATCTTAAATATTTTATATAATATTTATTGTAATTAATTATTGTAACAGACCACTTTAAGCAAAATATTAACTTATTAATTTAATATCTAAATTTTTAATAATATATTTATTACGCCACACAAACGGGTTGATAATTCATAAAACTTAATTACAATTATTTATTAAGAGATATATTGAAGAAATTAATTAAAAGACAATTCAAGTAGTACCAATTTAAATGAATTCAGATCGACCAGATAATCATTTATGTAATACTTATTCACAATTATATTTCGAGAACTATTTAACCCACTAACAAGATGATCCATCATTATTTAGAATAATAAAAATATATCATTTTAAAAATTATAAATTAATGTTTAAATTTATAATAATTACAATTTTGAATTTTTTTTATAATCAATTTCATCAATTTAATTTTGTTTCATTTCACTTTGAAGACTTTTCAGAAATTGAATTAATTATGTTTAACATTCAAAATTCGTTCAAAAATTATTTATAAAAAACTTCTACAATGGAAAACGTACATAAAAAATATGATTCTAAAAAACTTGCTATGTTAAAGAATAATTCTAAAGTTAAACATGCTTTCATATATCATTTAATATAAAATTACATTATAAATATGATTCCCAAAAATAAAAAAAATAAAAATATATAGTATATATATAATTAAAATAAAAAAGGTTATTTATGAAAAATACTCATATTGTAACTTCAAAATGAAAAATGTCATATTTGTATCTTTTATATGAAAAATACCAAAATTTTTAAAATATCCTTAAATTTACTATTACATCATGATGCATTCACACTACATTATTTTTTTATGAAATCATGTTATATTTTTTGTGGTATTTTGTCTTTGAATTTTATATTTAATACTTGGTTTAATTGAATATAATTTACATGATTCTTAACGTACTATTTAATTAAAAAAAATAGGAATATACAAAAAAAAATAAAAACCTGGTCGGTTAAAAAAAAAACCCAGCCATATTTAACCAAAACGTGGTCGGTTTATGCATCATGTATGAATCGACCGAGTTTTGACAATCAATATTGGCATATTCATACTATATATTGGCATTCGATATTGACATATATTGACATATTTATACTATATATTGACATTGATATGTTTTAATAAGTTTTAGTATTGGTTGAGTATTTACTCTAATATTAATAATTGGTGATTAAAAACGTCATATATAATGTTTATTTGTCATATATAATGTTTATTTTATGATTTTAGTTAATTAACGGTCGATAATTACTTTATTTTATGATTTTAGTTAATTAACGGTCGATAATTACAATTAGTAAGTTCCATGATTATATTTATGCTTTATTAGTAAGTAAATATAAACGACATAAATATAAAACCCTACGGTAACCTCTCGCTTCAGTTTCTTTGCTTTTCTTATACTTCAATTCAATTTCCTATATTTATAAATGTGTTTCTTGAATTGCTGTACGTGGATATTAGCAATTTAAAAACCAATCTTTACCTAATCACTAGGACTAAGAGCATGCGCCTGCAAAGTTAGATAAGAATGCTATGGAAATTGAATGTGTTTCATTATGTTCAGACGGCTGGAGTTTATGGTTCCTCAACCAGTCCCAACGTTAAGATCAACTTATACTTCCTACTCAAAGTTCTTGTCACAGCTCAGGCAAACCAAGTCTGCAAATGAAGGCCTTCAAATCCATGCCCAGCTTGTTAAACTTGGATTAACGCAGGATCCTAAACACCGCAACCATTTGATAAGTCTGTACTCCAAATGTAGAGTTTTTTCTAATGCCCGCAAGCTGCTCGAAGAAAGTCCTGAACCTGATTTGGTTTCTTGGTCCTCACTGATCTCTGGGTATGCTCAGAATGGCCTTGGGGGGAAGGCCCTTTTGGCTTTTCACGAGATGCATGCCTTGGGCATTAAGGGGAACGAGTTCACCTTCCCCAGCGTGCTCAAGGCATGTGCAAACACACCGGATTTTACACTCGGGAAGCAAGTCCATGGAATTGTAGTAGTAGCTGGATTTGAGTCGGATGTTTTTGTTGCAAATACTTTGGTGCTTATGTATGCAAAATGTGGTAGTATTTTAGACTCCAGGAGGTTGTTTGAGGATATACCAGAGCGAAACGTGGTCTCTTGGAATGCTTTGATAACATGTTATACTCAAAGCGATCTTTTCGGGAAAGCAATGGGATTGTTTCGGGAAATGATTGCCAGTGGGATTAGGCCTGATGAGTATGGTTTGTCAACTGTGTTGAATGCTGCCACAGGTCTGGAAGATATTTGTGAAGGGAAGAAGATTCATGGTTATCTGATAAAGCTTGGTTACGATGATGATCTGTTCTCAGTGAATGCGCTAGTAGACATGTATGCAAAAGCAGGAGATCTTGGAGATGCGTTGACTGTTTTTCGAAATGTTCCCAAACCTGATATTGTTTCTTGGAATGCTCTCATTGCTGGTTGTGTATCTCACAAACATCATGTTTTGGCCTTGGAATTGTTAGATCGTATGAGAATGTCAGGGATAGACCCTAATTTATTCACCATGTCAAGTGCTCTGAAAGCCTGTGCAGCATTAGGTGCGAATGAATTGGGTAAACAGTTTCATGCCAAATTGATAAAGATGGAGAAACTGAAAGATCCTTTTGTGAATGTTGGCCTTATTGACATGTACAGTAAGTGTCGTTTGATGAAGAATGCAGTAACTGTTTATAGTTTGATGCCAGATAAAAACTTGGTTGCAACAAATGCACTGATCTCGGGATTCATACAGAGTGGGGAGATACAGGAAGCTCTTATCCTATTTCAGAATATGCATAAGCAAAGTATGGAATTCAACCATGCTACTTTACTAGTAGTCCTTAATGCACTTGCTAACTTGGAGGCTATAATCCTCTGCAAGCAAGTTCACGCGCTTATAATGAAATCGGGTTACCATGCTGATAATTTCATTATCAACAGCCTCATTGATTCATATGGAAACTGTAGACAGGTTCATGATGCAGCTAGAGTTTTTGAAGAATGCCCAGGTGTGGATCTACCATCTTATACATCTATAATGGCAACATATGCTCAACATGGACAAGGCGAAGAAGCTTTAAAGCTCTACTTGAGGCTACTAGGAATGGATATGAAGCCAGATTCTTTTGTTTGCAGTTCTCTTCTCAATGCTTGTGCAAATTTATCAGCGTACGAGCAGGGGAAGCAAATTCATGTCCATGTCTTTAAAATGGGGTTTATCTCAGATGTTTTTGCTGGGAATTCGCTTGTCAACATGTATGCCAAATGCGGAAGTATAGAGGATGCTGGGCGTGCTTTCTCTGAGGTTCCAGAGAGAAGTGTGGTTTCCTGGTCTGCAATGATTGGTGGCCTAGCGCAACATGGCCAGGGTAAAGAGGCCCTAAATTTGTTTAATGACATGTTGAGAGACGGTATAGCTCCCAATCACGTCACATTAGTCAGTGTACTCTCTGCCTGTAATCATGCTGGTCTAGTTAATCAAGCTAGATGGTATTTTGAGACTATGAAGGAGCTATTTGGCATAGAACGAACACGAGAGCACTATACTTGTATGGTTGATGTCCTTGGGCGAGCTGGTAATTTGCGGGAAGCATCTGACCTCGTTAATAGTATGCCATTTGAAACTAATGGTGCCATTTGGGGGACACTTCTTGGTGCTGCCAGAATGCACAAGGATGTAGAGCTAGGGAAACATGCTGCCGAGATGCTTTATACTCTCGAACCAGAAAAATCCAGTACTCATACTCTCCTGGCTAATATTTATGCTTCCGCAGGATTATGGGAAGATGTTGTTAAGGTACGGCGATTAATGAAAGACCGGAAAGTGAAGAAGGAACCAGGGATGAGCTGGATGGAGGTGAAAGATGAGATACACACATTCATAGTTGGAGACAGAAGCCATGCTAGAAGCGAAGAGATATATTTAAAACTGGAGGAGTTGGGACAACTCATGGCGAAAGCTGGTTATGTTCCTATATTAGACATTGATCTTCATCATGCAGAAAGTAAAGAAAAGGAAGTTCTCCTCTCCTATCACAGTGAAAAGCTTGCTGTGGCGTTTGGACTGATTGCAACCCCACCAGGAGCTCCTATTAGGGTGAAGAAGAACCTCCGAATCTGTTTGGATTGCCATATGGCATTCAAGTACATTTCTAAGATAGTGTCGAGGGAAATCGTGATTAGAGATATATACCGTTTCCACCACTTCAGAGAAGGAACGTGTTCGTGTGGGGATTATTGGTAGTATCTATTCCTTGAGTCTTGAATGAGGCGAGAGGCATTCTTTTCTTGTGCTGCAAAAGAAGAAAAAAGAAAAAGATTATTTCACTTACTCTGCATCACTTGCTTTGAAGTGGGGGAAAGTGCTCTTTCTATTTCCTTCTCCTTGAGACTTGAGAGGTGTTAAAACAAAAGAAATTGAGCCAAATGGTGAGATTGCGAGTTCAAAGAGCAGAAGCAAGCTAGCAAAGAAGATGTGTAGCAGAAGAACACGGTGGTTACGTGGTTCCATCTTTCGATCTACGTCCATGGGAACAATCAAGAAATTATTTCACTATTCAGAAGAAGTTACAAATTCCAAAGCTCAAAGAACATTCAAGGATCTATCACTTGCAGAAGCATGCAAGAACCCTAATTCTAGTAAGTCTTTAACTGTGATTTTATATGTATATTGAGAGTGAAAGAGAGAGAGAGAGACTTCTTACAGATGCAAACTACAACTAACATTATATGAATACAACCATTCAATTCATGAAGACATGACTTCCAACTAAGTGCATATCCAAATAGACTAAACACATCTTCAGTTTGAAACTCTATATTATACTATATATTAGCAACATAGTCAGAATCAACGGAACCTTTCGAATGATTCTGTGCAAAATCAGTAACTCTTTCAAACAGAATGCCATAGTGAGTTCCCTTCACATACCTCAATATTCTGTTTCATGAAAACGGATCGAATACGGGCGGATGGTGCTTGTCCCGTATCTTAACCCATATTTTTTTTTCGAATTCGAAGTCTGATACGGAAAAGTCGGATTCGGATACGAATTCGCAATATTCGGAATACGGACACGAGACGTATATGGTACGGATTCGGGTCGGATTCGAATAAATATAATCAGATAATATGTTTCATACAAAAACTGTTGACACAATATTTCATAAAAGAACTAATACAAATTATAAGAATTGTATCTATTAAAATAAATAAACCCATTATTGTAGCAACCTCTTTTCAAAATAGATAAATAAATGTATTATAAATAAATTAATATATCTTTAGATATTTAAGTAGATCTAATTATTATTATTATATTATAATTTTTATGCTAAATATATAAGTTACGATTTAATTATTAAATTATTAATATAGTAAATTAATAATATATCTAAGGGTGCGACTTAGACTATATTAAAACTCGACAAATTAAACTTTCCACACATTCATAATTTAATAAAATAACATTTAGCAAGTAAATTAAAATCAGATTGTTACATATATATATATATATATAAATAAAATATATTTAAAAAATTCGGATATCCGGATTTGTTATGCGGACAATATTCGATAAGATATGAGAAATTTCGAATATGCGCGGATATTATATAATTGGAATCGGATCCCGGATCCAAATTCAAATTCTCGGATTTAAATTCGAATTTGACTGAATACTGATTTTTCACCCCAAATTAGATCATGATAGAATACAACTCCTGATCAAACGGAAAATATCCGCCTGGATTTCACCCCACCGCACTTATTACATGAGCCAAATCTGTAAGAATTGAAAATTTACCTCCCACAAATATCACTTTCAAAATTATTCATTTTTTCCTTCAGAATTGCACGAACAATTTGTAAGAATTGAAAATTTACGTCCCACAAATATATAAATAAAACATATTTCTTCTTCTCTCCAACAAAAAAAATGGATTAATTTTTTATGAGATGCTTTATTTTTATTTTTTGTTATCTAGATAATTTTTGTTTTCCTTGTGAATTTCTTTATTGTTCTTATTTTGATAATTATCTAATTATATGGATCTTCATGAATTATTCTTTTTTTAGGGTGTGATAAAAATAACTGCATGTATCAAAAATAGTTTTATATAATTAGAGATTAATTATGTAGTGTAGGCCGAATTTGAGAACGGTGTGACATATAAAATTGTGGAATTCCTAATTATCAGATGCAATATTTTTAGGTTACAAGTAATAATTGAATCATGCGTAAATGCAAGACTATTTAATTTAATTATTATTTTTCTATATGTAATCATGTTCGATTATCTTTAATTATCAAACCAATGATTCAATTATTATTTTTCTAAATAGTACTTAAAATAATTATTAAGTGAATTATGAATAAGGTTATTAATGGTGTATTAATAACATGCGATACAAGTAAATTATAATGTGTAGAACAATCAATAAGTAAAATATTTTGAATATAATTAATAATAAAACCAAACAATAATAATATTGCTAGTAATTAATTATGAAGATATAATTAATGGTGGCAGGGGATGATGAGATCTTATTGTAGATGTGTAATTGAAAATCATTTAGCGGGAGTTTGCTGTTTTCATGAAGAAATTTATAATCTTTCTATAAATTAAGTCAATTAAGCTATTATAACGAGACATGCATATTATGTTTTTATAGTATGGTAATTAATAAGTATGTTTAATTTATGAAATAGTATATTTAACATTATTTTAAAATATTATCATTTGGAGTATTGATATTTGACCACATATGTAGTTAGGTCAGTATAAAAGGAAATAAATTTATAAAATTCTTTTAATTCTAAACACTATATTCATAAATGAAAATATAATAATTTATTTTCTATAAAAAAAACTTATCTGTTTTATATATGGCTAGCTATCTGTGTAGACTTTATTGAATTGAAATAAAACACAAAATAAAGATCAAATTTGAATAAAAATTTCATTAATGTACCATACTAAATTAGATTAGATAATATCTAATATTAAATGTATACAACAGATAAAAATTGGTATGGAAAAAAGAGAAAAGTTTGAAATTAGAATGAATATGTGCATATTTTGGTGAAAAAGATTTGTTGCTTCATCGGTCCCCCTAAAAGTGAACATGTTTTCTTATTAGATCGTTCCATTAAAAGAGGTCACTATCCTAAAAAAGAAAAAATTTTACCATTAAAATATTTCACTCCTACTTTTTTAACATACAATATTTTACTTTCTTAATCTCCGTGCCAGATCCCTTGTGGCCACATTTAGCGGGACAGATGTAGTAGTTTTTATCGTATGCTCTCTTGGAAAGTAATTTACATGTTGCTATTTTTGGATGTGTATAGAAATATTTATATTTCAATTTTCTTTTTATAACATACTAGCACTTTCTCCCGTGCGTTGTACAGTAATAATTATTTTATTATATTTCATTATAAAAAATTATAATTATAAATATATACGTGGAAATAAATAGATTGAAACATAAAATGAAAATGTGAAAAATTGATGTTTAATGTCGAACTTTATGTGAAAAATTAACTTGAGAATTCTTGAGAATGTATCGGTTCGGTTCAGTTTTTAATATTTTACCAAATTTTGTTCATCTATATTATCACTATAAATGTCTCATTTAAACAAAAATGACTACCTTTTCTATTTATGCAAATTAATTTCTATATAATTTATTAAGTTCGAGACTCAAAATTAATTTTTGTTGCAAACATTCATATGTATTATCACAATTTTATTATTATATGTAGTTGATAATTAACCGCGAAATAATATTTAGTTATTATTTTGAATTATTTGTTTGAAAATAATATTTATTTATTATCTTTAATTATTTGTTTGAAATAATATTTGTTTAATATCTTGAATTATTTATTTGAATAGGTATATGTATCGTTTGAAGAGACATTTAAAATAACTGTTAAATAAAACTGAAAAAAGTGGTTAATAGAATCAGTTAGTTTTGTTATTTTGTTTTAATATGTATATAGAATATAGATATAGATAACCGTCATAATTAATATTCATAATTTAATTAAAAATAATTTAAACGAAATCAAACTAGATTAAGGCGCACAAATTAATTTAAAATAATAAATATTATATATATATATATATTGGCTCGAATTTATGTATCGCTTTCCACAACTCCTGCCGGTGCTCCCCCCCTCTCTCTCTCTCTCAAGACTCAAATGGCTAGAAACCGTCAGTCTGTGAAGCCAGTGGAGCTCCAATCAAGCGAGGACGAAGAAGATGATGATGCCTCTTCCAAGGAAACCGACTCTCAAGGATCCGACTCCGAACCCCAACAGACCCACGCCCTCTCGCTGAAGCCGACGCCAAAGAAATCCCAACCTCAGATTCCCCTATCTACACCCACCAAACCACACCATCCTCATTCCGACGAAGACGAAGACGATGATTCCGGATCTGAATCCGATTCCGAATCCGATTCCGACGTGAGGCCACTAGCGTCCAAACCGACGAAATCTGGTGCTGCGAAGCGTCCTGCTCAAGACACTCCTCATACGGGTGCAAAGAAGAAGAAGACCGCCGAGGTGGAGTCTTCGGACAAAAAGCCCAATCTGTTCCAGAGACTTTGGAGTGAGGATGACGAAATCGCTATCTTGCAAGGGATGATCGATTACTACTCTAAAAACAAAGTTTCTGCCTATGCGGATATGGACGGTTTCCATGATTTCATTAAGTCAAATTTGCAGACCAATTTCGCTAGGAGTCAGCTGCAGGACAAGATGAGGAGGCTGAAGAAGAAGTATGTAAACAATCAGAAAAAAGCGAAGAATGGTAAAGAGAGGACTTTTTCCAATCCCCATGAACAGAGGACTTATGAGTTGTCGAAGATTGTATGGGAGGGAATTACCGCCGCTAAAGTAAATAATGCTGCTAAAGTGGCAGGGAGTCCTAAAGCAAATAGTATCGTGGTCGCCAAAGAAGCAAGCAAGAAAGTTAATGAGGTGAAGAATGCGACTTCCACAAAGGAGAGGATGTTGGTAGCTGGTAGTGTGTTATTCCAAGGGGGGCGAGGACTAGATGGGGAACAAGAGTGGGAGAAGCTGAAAGTGGAGGAGTTTGAGCTCTATCTGAAACAGTTGGAGTTGAGGGCAGCGCAGACAAAGCTTGTTCTTAATGTTTTGACGGGAGGTGATCACTGAGGCTCATGAAGGTTACACTTTCTAATGACTTGCTGCTGTTATAATCGTAGGATTTCCGATCTGTGCCCATGCTATGGATTTAATCTGTATCAAGTATTCTGTCAAGATTTAGCTGTTTCTTAGTTGGCTTCTAGCTTACCTTTCTCTGCCCTATGTGTTTTTAAAGAATGACTACTTCGGTATCTCTCACTATTGTTGGAGTAAACCAAAAGTTTTGAATAAAATTTGTTCAAGTTCTATCTTTTATGGATTCTAGTTCAAGAGTCATCTTGTTTTAAGTATTGTTATTTAATGTTCATGTCATCCAAGTTGTATAAATATGTAAATTTGGATTGACAATTGCGTAAGGTATAAATCACAAAGAAATAAAACTCTTGTTTCTTAAAGTCTATCAAATACTTTCTTCAAAATTTTTTACAAACTGGTATCAGAGCCGATCAAAAAAAAAAAAAAAATATAATGTCAAACAATCTTGTTTCCCTTGTCCCTCGGTTCAATGGTGAAA
>JAPKLX010000066.1:884714-896977 GCA_026898415.1 Leonotis leonurus | reverse complement strand
TCTCATTTATATGTTATAAAAGAGGGCATATTTCATAAATAACTCTTTTATTTTTATACTATAATCATTCTAATTTTAAAATTAACGAATAAAGAACATTGAAATCCTCAAAAGTTCAAATAATAATATACAATAACATGTAATAATAATAAATTTTAAATATATAAATATTAAATTTTTGGACGGTTCAAAATCATAATAATAATCTTTCTACACGGCTCGATTTCAAATCGTGAACCATCATAACAAAAGTTTGGTTATTATGATTTTGAATTTTCGGAACAGTTAGATTTCAAAATGTATTCAAGAACACAATCTACTTATGTAATTTGATAAATTTTAGATGATTTAAACAATAATAATTTGATTTTTTATATTAAAATAGATATTCATTTTTATGGGGGTATTTATTATTTTTAGTAGTTTAAATAATTTTTATTAATATTAATTTACATATAATTGATCTCTCCCATAGGCTTGTCAATGCGCGGGTAAAACTCGGACCAAAACTGTTAAAATAGTTACGATTATGGATCCGGAACGAGACCGTTAAATATCGGATCCAGACTCGCATCGTTAATTAATTATAAATGGTTATGGGTTGGGAGAATATGGTTTTACATGTATAATATGTGGCTTTTTAAATTTATAAATTGAAATTAATTTAATCTTAAAATACAAATTATTTTATAATTTAAAAATTAAATTTATATTAATTTTGAAAATAAAAAATTTCAAGTCTCGTAATTTTTAAAAAGTCCAATCCTAACACTGATCCAAAAAATTATGAGATATTATCAAATATCAATTTTTTTAAAATAAAATAAATTCAAAAACAAAGACTGGAAAAAATGATCGGTTCGGGTTGGGCTAGAACATGTAACTAGCAGGTCGGATTGGGTCCGACCATGACCGGTTTGAACGGGTATGAAATTGAAATCGGAACCACAACTTTAAAATGAGTGGTTTTGATCGGTTTCAGGTTTTACCCGCCCATTGTCATCCATGCTCACACATATACTATAGACATTCGTTAAATATATATCATTAATTTTTTAAAATCATAATAATTATACAATACAAAAATAAAATTATATAACTATTTAAACATGTGTGTTTATTGAAAAGAATCTATAACCAAGAATCTACAGTTAAGAATGAGATATGATATATGAAAAAGATTGTATTTGTTGTAAATATTATTTTATGTGGATATTACTATTTAGAAATTAGTGTATTTATTTTTGAATGTATTCCTATATATATGAGAATGTAATTCTAGGGTTTTCACGCCTACAGTTTCTTTTCTATCCGCAGCTTCTTCTACAGTTTTCTCTTGTGTTCTATATTGTATTCTTTCTTCGTTTACTTTGCTCAATCGATGATGGAATCAAACCATATTACAACACGTTATCAGCATGAGTCTCCAACCAATTGAGTTCGTAAATTAGTCTCTCGAAAGCGTCGTTCCCCTGCAACCCTCGCCCTCTATCTCTCTCTGGATTGGCTCGTATTGCTTCGGGATTTTCTCTTTGCTAAGTCTCCACGCCCTTTTTACTCAAATTATGTTAAAATTTGTATTCCTAATTCTATACACATAATTGCTATCTATGGTGCGTGCAATGTGTTGAGTATTAACATTGGTAAAATTTCCCCCATTAATTGAAAGAATCAAAGTTTTAAACTTTTCTCGAATAGGTGTATGAGTAGTATATCCATATGAATGAATCTATTTATGTGATTAGTGGTATTTAAACATATTCTTGTTTCTTTAGTTGTCGGTGGTGTACTGAAATGTAAAATTAGGCTTGCGAAAGATTGCTTGCTTGGTTAAATGAATTGATATTTAGTTTGAGGCTAGTTTTTCCAATGTGATGATAATTGAAGATTGTTTTCATGGTTACAATGTTTCTATGCTTAATTTAGAGAATTATCCACCAATATGTGTTATTTGGATGTTGTAATTCCATAATCAACGCATAGGGAGACCGCAAGCTTGTGGTCATTTATTCCACTTACAAATTGGAATGTGCATTGATAGAGAAGAACATGTTGCAGTAACTTGAGTTGAAATGCTAAATGAAACTATTTATTTTCTGGAGATGTAGCATGATGTACATGTATATTTTGACTATGAGAAAAAGCAATCACGAGGATGGAAAGGATCTGAGCATTCAAAGGGCTTCGTGTGGTTCATTCTCAAACTGAAGAAAAAGATGTACAAATAACAGTTTGGCCAATTTGTATGGACCCACTGACCCACATGATTTAATATGGTGCTCCCACAATCGTCATCTACTATGACAAGTATCTTTGAAGAAATTTTCTGGTAACAAAATTTCATTTTCTTCTTTAGCATTTATCATATCATATGTTATACTTGCTATTAGAGTTCATATCAATTTATCCATGGGACTTGAGAAAAGATAAAAGAGCATATCCTGTTGGCATTAAGTGGGTGCATACTAGAGGGGAATTCATCCCCTTACTTTGTATTTTGTATGTGTGCGTGTGAGTGAGAATGAGTGATGTGAAGAGAGAAGAAGAGAGTCTCACTCCCACCTTACCTTATTCTATTCTTCTAAATAAATTAAAGAAAATTATTTATTAATTCCTCTGCCTCCATGGTTTCCATTCATCATTTCATAAATTCTTCCATCATATACCACATATAATTATATCCGTATTATATTATACGTTTACTTTTGTGCCATCACACTATTTTTCTAGGCCTATTGTCTTATTTTCTTTAAACAAAATTATAATCTTTGTTTCTTATACTCTCATGTACACAATTTGTTGCCTTTGGAAACAATGTAGTTTCCACCTACACATTCTACCAAAATCAAATCTTTTCCTTCGCCTCCCTTGTCATCTTGACCCGAAACATGAAAACTTCGAACTAAGCTTTCTGTTGAAATTATCACGCAAATAGAAACACAAGGTGACTGCTTGTGGTATAATATTTTACTTATTCATTGATTTTGTTTCTTAGTTTATGAAGATCTTTAGTTATGGATGGTAGAGAGAGCTTTGGATTTTTCATCTACCTACTTTATTTTGGTTAAATATTTTTCTAATTCTTTGTTGTGGCTCGTTATTTGTTGCTTCGTGGTCTAATTATTTGGTGATTTGATTCTCTTTTGTGACTCGTTATTTGTTGGTCCGTGACTTGATTATTTGGTGATTTGGTATGACTATTGTTATGTTCAATTTGTTGAGCTACCTGCCATTCTTTTACGAATCGTTGATATGACCTATCTAAATAATGGCACAAACCCACTATCAGAACAACGACACGACCCTTAGCATCTTTATGCTAGCAATCCTTGCTACCTATTACCCAATGTGGGTTTTAAGCTTTTGCCACTATAAATTAATTATAATTAGTGTGCAATTTCTAATATTATAAATTATTGTTTATAAGGTAGTACAATTAATATTCTTGAAGAATATTTGATTATTTTTACTTAATTGTTACTATTGAAATAACCTAATAAATATTTTCGAAGAATATTATATTTTGATAATTTTGAAAATTATTAATAGAAGGAGCAATACAACATTTGCAGTAACAATTTTCAGATTGTTGGCTCCTGAAGAGCTTAGTAATCTAATCTATTATTTTTTTTTATCTTTATCCAAATATTTGCATATCGCAATCAACGAAAAATTATAATAGTAGACCGACAAACCAAAAGCAATTGAACTTAAAGGTCACATTTTAGAGTGATACTACATTATATTGTGTCTAGCTATGTAGCGATTAGACTGAAACACTCAATTGTGGCACAATCAATTCAAACTGTTTCAAATGTCAATGCTTTAGAATATTCAATTCTCGTAGCGGTGACCGATCCTGCTCCTCTGTAGCAATTCCTAGCCCCATATTATTGGTGTGTCATGGGGAATATTCCCACAATAGTGGAGCCTCTGGAAAAGAATCAGGGGCTGCCATTAGTTGATTAACGAATTTAGTTATAAAGGTTATTTAATATCATGTTGCGAAATTAAAGACCCAACTTATTCTCACATTATAAAGGCATGAATGCTTAGGTCACCCCGTTATATAATTAGTGTGTGATATAAATAAATCATTTCCTATCTGCTATTTATTTTATCATCACCAAAATGTACCGAACAGACTCTAGAAAAATAAATTGATACTCCATCGAAAAGAATTATCTAGAGTCAATAATTGAAGATCAATTTCTAATGGTACATTTATTATCTAATCCAACTAAAATAATATTTGCGGCATTAGGGAGAGAATATAATATGATAAAAGAATGCCGTGAAAATCTTGTTGGATTTAATTGATTAAAACACACACACTAATGAATATGAACCAGAAGTTTAATATATTCTTAACTGCCAAATGAATGATTAAATCTTTTATGATAAATATAAATGCACCATTAAGAATCGAAAATCTCTAAATGAGATCATCTTCTATATGCTAAAAGCATAATACTAAAAGTGTGAGATCGATATGTATATCTCTGAATGAAATCAATTCTTATATGCTAGAAGCATAACACTAAAAGCATGAGATCTCTAATGAGATCAATCACTCTATGCTAGAAGCATAAGAATACAAGTGTGAGATATGCATTGATGCTAAAGCTTATAATCCGCGAAATAATAAATTAACAAATTACTTCACTCCAAAAACCTACTGAAGAGGATCGTCTTGAAGACGTGAATCACAGTACATTTACGCGTGCACTAAATAATCATAATACTGTGATTATGGAACGACCAGATTCATATATTATGGGAAATGAAATAAATCTGGTTTAAATTTATATTGATATTGGCTTGAAACAATATAAGGAGAGTAAAACAAATATATTATAGTTGTTGACAACAAATTTTGCCTCGAGAATTGCTTGTGAATCGATTATTTGGATCCAAAAGCTAAAGTTATAGAATAGTGCTAGAAGCACTAAATAAAGTGAAAAGAGCAATTGAGGCAGAGTTAACTGGCTACATAGACAAAAATCTTTTATAGTAGATGCACAAAGGAATGTGGTCCCGGCATGACATATATGATTGTATAATTATAAATAAATAATGTGGTCCATGTAGGACACAATTGAATACAATTGAGTGCTTGTACAAAAAGATAGTAAATGACATGAATGTGTTGGTGATGAATAAAACGAGATTGACTCAAGGATTTGAGTAGAAATCCTAAATTCATTACATATACTCTCTCGTTAAAACGAAATGTTTCATTATAGAATGTCTATGGAAATAATCTTGGATACATATATCCAATTAGTATAAGTTGTGACTATAATTTTGCAAAAAATCACTAGACAAATATGTTATGAGAGTCCCTAATGGACTTGATAGTTCCTATAATTAAGAAAAATAAATTCGCAACATATTCTCTTAAATAAGATCAATATATGTTTTATTATAGTTGGAAATTCAACTAATTGAATTCTTCCAGGAGAAGATGCACAATAATAATAAAATGTATCTTTATGTGATTATCAATAATTCTATGTGTGAGACTTTGTATTATTGGAACACACATAAGATTTGAGAATGTTAAGTTCATGCCTAATGGCGGAGATTTTGAACTAAAAGACTTAAGTAAGTCTAACTAGTATCTCGACCTGCAGATCGAGAACATTCATGAAAGAATTTTTTTTTACCAGTCGATCTATTCGATAAGGTTCTATAAAGAACATATTTGAATAAGGTTTTATATAGAACATACTTTTGATAGATAACATCCATTGCCCCAATGATTGTCTCATCACTTGAAGTGAATGAACTCAATTATACCAAAAAAACATAATCAAATAATGTTGCACCAGAAGTTCATTGTTTCAAGTGCTAGAAGCACTAATTAATATATCAGGCTTGATTCTAGAAAATTTGATTTTCTAGCAAAATATATTATCTCTCTCCTTAAAGGAGACATTGAAATGATATTTATATATATCATTAGTTATCTTCAAGATATACAAGTTGTGTGTTTATAATGGTACAAAGATTGAGATTGACATTGATGTGCTACTCGGATGATGATTAATTATTTGATCCTCATATAATCTTCATCCGAGACATCCGCCTCCGCTCCTAAAATGTTGTTGTCGCTGCAAGCCTACCACCATTGCTCGAATCCCCAAAGCAGAGAGCAACAAGAATCGTTCTTCAATTTTCTCGAATACAGTCATAGTGAAACATCCCCAATGTACTTTAATGTATTGGTAGTTTATGCTCTTCTTTTTTTCTTTATTCACTGATGTGAATCGTTCTTTTTTTCCTTATTCACTGATGCGAACCGTTCTTTGTTTCCTAATTCACACGAGGCACTAAAATAATGAAATTAGTATATAATAATATATAATGCTTATGTTTCTTTTCTTATGATTTATAGTTTAATGCAAGAAGTGTGGCAAGTTATGGAATTTGAGTTATTATGTCTACAAGAAGTGAGACCGAAGGAATAATTTTTTAGTTTAATGTAACTCCTAATAAATGTTTAGAATTGATAAATTCAAAAATTGTTGGTCCCGAAAAAGAAAGATTGGTGTATGTGGGGGGTTAAAATACACCAATTCAAACTTTTAGGGTTTTCTTGTTTTCGTTTAATGAATAAGACTTAAGCACACTTAATATTTTAATTTAGTTTGAGTAGTAAGTCAAGTTCTTCTTGTTAGAAAGAACGAAACTCACTCAGATAACACCTTATTATGTGAATCACTGAAATTAAGAATAACTTAACGAGTTAAACTCAAATTGAGTTGTGTGCGTAATTTGATGGTTAATGCTCTTTTTAATGTGAAAACAATTTTCTTACTCAAGAACTTTATCAAGTAGATTTATGATATGATATGAAGAAGATGATAAGCAAAAACAAATAAGAAAGTAAAAGAACACAAGTAGTTAACGTGGTTCGGAATAAACTATCCCTACGTCTACAGCTCGATAAAGAACTAGATCAATAATCCACTAAATTTTCCTTTCTTTTTACTCGTTGAGTATGAGCCACATTGTTTCAACTTATTTTAAATTGTCAGTACGTGGCATTGTTTAGACCAGACCCACTGTCCGATAAAGGGATTCAGTATCGGGCACGAGGAATGTTTCCAGCCGATATACTTCCAATTTATTATATTAAATTGCTCGCAAGAGTACAAGTGTGTTGTATATTAATAAGTTAACCCTAAGTCGTATTCTCAAGGAAGGCTAAGCAGGGCTTATATCTATGTTGCAAACAAAAAGCAATTAAAAAGAGAGGGTTTTGGATTTTTAATCTAATTAATGATCTAGGTGAAAACGAATAAAGTAATTAAATCATAAATCTAAGAACAATGAATTAAGGAAGCTGAATTGAAACATGATTTGCATTGATTAATTAATATGATTGAGAGATTTATATTACTGAATTGGAAATTAATCAATAAAGAATGGAAAGGAAATAAATCATAAAGCAATGAAAAAAAAAACAGTAAAAGAACTCACGAGTAGAAAAGAAAAATACTGCATTAAAGTACTCCGGGTTTGAGTCACGAACGAATCCACAACTGAATTAAAGAAAGAACAAGAAATTAAATCTAGACTAAGTGTTTTCTCTCGTGGTCTAAATCCTAGATTAGAAGTACAAAACGTGAAGGAAGATCATCTGAAGAATCACGCATGGGCATTTAAATAGGTGAGTAAGATCGCGCCAGGGTAGCGCTCGCTAGGGGTCAGCGAGCGCTACCTTTATTTGACTGAAGCAGGGGGATAGCAAGCGCTGGGGGGTAGCGCTCGCTACCCCTACGTTCTGGCTGAGGTTTGGCTGCAATGGGGTAGCGCTCGCTGGGGGGGTAGCGAGCGCTACCCCACTGTTCTGTCTTCTAAGCGTTCCAGGGGCCAGCGGTCGCTAGGGGGTAGCGACCGCTAGCCCCATGTTCTGTCCTTCTCCAGCCTTTTCTTCATCTTTTCACCTCTTTTCGCCCTCGTTTCTCTTCTCGAACATTGTCAACTTCGTGTGTCGATCTTTACCTAAAATGTAACATATAGAATACCAAAGCATCAAATCGAACGACAACAAGCGATAATGTAGACTAAATTACGAGAGAAACGAGACCGAAAATAGATAAAACACACATGAAAATATTAAAACTAGATATTATCTTGCGATTACACTTCTTCTTTCGAAGATTCATAACTACAATCTAAGAAATAACTTTACTTGGATCTAAACTCGACCCTAACTTTGGTTTTGAAAATAGTTTTCCAGAAACACAAATTTCAAGTGACTGTAAAACACTCAAGAGAATTTTGGGCTGGTTGGAGTGTTTTTGAACGTTGGAAGCTTGAAAAATTTTGAGTAGAGTAATAGGAGTATATCGTTTTAATTCTTGTACTCAAATCTGGAAGTCAAAGTGGTTTATATGGCACCATTGCTGGAATTAGCCGTTGGAGAAGATGAAGAGTCCTTCTTCTTTGCATTAATTGCAGCATTAAATGCATACCACGTTTGTTGTAGCACACGCCGCTTGTAATACGTCGTTCCACCTATCACGCGATTCCCCAGTGTTTTGCCATACTTAGAATGATTTATCATACATTTAATTTGATATTCTTGTACTTTATTCCTTATAATATTCCCTTTGAAGTGACAACACACTGAGTGGTTGACTTATGACAAATTAAGGTATGTCGGAACCGATTCTTATTTTCATTAACATTTTGGGTATGGTTCTACCCAATCGGTTCCGAGTAGAACTGAAAGAACCGATAATTCTAATGCTCAATATTAATTTTATATTTTATTCTGTCATACATTATAATGTTCTAAATCTCATACTAATTCAAGTCTAAAACCTAACCCCTCTCTTTCTCTACACCACCAGTGCCTCTTCCTCCAGCCGCCTGAGCTTGTTTGCACCCGCCTCCACATCTGATCGTCTGCACTCGCCTGTGCCGCCTTCGACCGCCTGGGACTGCCTTTGCCTCTACGCCTACCTCCTCGCTCTTCTGCTCTCGCCTCCCAGAGTACACAAATCTAAACTCTCATGAGAACAAACTTTGAGTTATATTAGTTAGAAAATGAGAGTGATAGTGGAGTTGAGTGAGCTTTTCTTCCACACTCTTGAAAGATACATTTTACAAAGTTTGATTTCTTGGAGACTTCAAATATTAATTCTTTCTCCTTGGTTAACTGCTCTATTTGGATATTTGTATTATATTTATCCCACAAAGTTTATTACAAAACGTGTTACTGTGCTTACAATCACACGGCTCCTTCAAAAATATTATTCTATATTACTTCACAATCTCTTCCAAATATATCTCCATTAAAAATTGAAGACAAAAAAAAGGTTATAACCGGTGCTAACCAAATCGAACTGCATAACCAAATTGATTTTTCGGATACCCAATTACCCGATCGATTTTGGAATCATTTTCTAAAATTTGGTGATTTTCGGTTCGGATACCCGAAATATCGATTTTGGGTAACCAGCGCGGAACCGATTATCACCCCTAGTTGTAAGAGATAATGTAGAGATATATAAGTGACACCATGTCACCATCAAATAAAATTGGGATGTTTTTTTTTTTGAAATAAAATTGAGATGTTTTTAGGTAAAACAATTATAATCTCGTTTCCTTTCGAAATATAGTTATTATAATTCATATTCAGTTCTATCAATTGAATCGTGTAAATACTAATGAGAGAAGAGCAAATTAGATATTAAAGGTTGACAATACATTTACAATTAAAACTGATGGAGAAAACCATGGTGAAGAAAGAAACTACTCATCTCTATTATATATTAAAGGTTGACAATACATTTCCAATTAAATAAATGGAATAAAACTTAAAATGCTCAATATTTTAATAGTACATGTAAAAAAATACTCGCTATCTAAGTAAAAAATATTCATTCCCATTGTAAAATTTATATACAACAACCTATTAATTAAAAAGTCAACGCAACAACCAACATTAATTTACCCATCCACTACCCCCCTCTCTCCTCCCCAATTTCACCTTCATTCACTTTCACCATAATTTTCACCCTAAGTTGGAGATTCTTCACGACGCCACCATTGTTGAATCCACCAAATTGGAGATTCTTCACGACGCCACCATTGTTGAATCCACCAAGTTGGAGCTTTTTTCACCCACTACCTAATGGCTTCTTCTCAATATATAATCACCGAAGTATTCCAATTTCAAGGTTTAGCTATAAGTTTTAATTTTAGTTTTTAAATTTATAAAAATATATGAAATTGTGAAGCATGAAATATATGAAATTTCAATTTGAAATAGGTAAAAATATATGAAATTGATATGTGAGCGAAGAAGAAATGCTTTGTGCTCGACATTTATATGAAGCAGTGATGATTTGCGCTCAGTTCTGGTGTTTCGCGCTCGAGCGCAAAGTCTTGTATCGAGCGCAAACCATAGTTTTTTTTTTATTATTGTTTCACTCAAATATAACCCTAAGTACGTGGCGTTGTTTAGACCAGACCCACTGTCCGATAAAGGGATTCAGTAACGGGCACGAGGAATATTTCCAGCCGATATACTTAAAGGAATGTGTCGTGCTTAATGAACTATACTACTCGCAATTTGGACGAGATCATTGTTATTAGTGTGATTAAGCATAACCTAAGTCGTATTCTCAAGGAAGGCTAAACAGGGCTTCATTCACGTTGAAGAACAGGAAAGCAGTAAAAGAATGGGGGTTTTGATTTTTAACTACTCTAATTAATTAACTAGGCAAGATGGATTAAATGAATATAAATGCGAACTATCTAGGCAAGAATGAAGAAAACAATTAAATCCTATTTCTAAGAACGAATAATTAAATAAACGATTAAACCCTAAGTCTAAGAACGAGGAATTAAAGAAACGGAATTCAAACATGCCGTGAACTGATTGATCACCATAATAGAACGGGTTGGATTAATGATTTGATAATTAATCAGAATTAAGGCAAGAGAACAAGAACGCATAAAGCAGAAGAAGAAAGCAATAAAGAACTCACGGGAATGAAAAAGTAATACTGAATTGAAATAAATCTCCGGGTTTGAATCACGAACGAATCCACAAGGTGCAAAGTAAAGAACTAGAATTGAATGGAAAGCTAACTAGAAGTGTTTTCTCTCGTGGTCTAAACCCTAGACTAAAAATAAAAAATGTGAAGGAAAAATCGTCTCTGAAAAATCACGCGAGGGGTTTAAATAGGCGAGGAAGAATGCGCCAGGGTAGCGCTCGCTAGGGGTCAGCGAGCGCTACCTTGGCTCGCTGATGAGGTTTGAAAACAATGGGGTAGCGCCCGCTAGGGGGGTAGCGAGCGCTGCCCCACTGTTCTGTCCTTTAACTTTTTCAGGGGCCAGCGGTTGCTGGGGCATAGCGACCGCTAGCCCCACGTTCTACCTTCCCCACGCCTTTTCTTCACCTTTCTTCGTCTTTTCGTCTCGTTTCTCCTCTCGAGCCTTGTTAGTTCTTAATGTCGATCTTTCACCTACAAAGTAGCAAATAACAGACCCAAGCATCAACTTGATCGATAATATCAACCAATACTAATCTAAATTACGAGAGAAACGAGACAAAAAACGTATAAAACAATTATTTCAATAATTTGTTATGTTGCAAACATGTATTTAGATCTTAAATCATGTGTTTAGAAATCGAGCGCAAACCATAGTTTTTTCTTTTTATTTCAATAATTTGTTATGTTGCAAACATGTATTTAGATCTTAAATCATGTGTTTAGAAATCAAAATGTGTATTTTATTATTATCATTATTGTGATAAATGTCTATTTTATTTATGCTAGTAATTGGATTAAATTGTATTATAGATTTATTTATGCTTATTACACACAATATATTGAATGTTTTGCATACTAGTGATAAAAAAATAAATGATTTCCTTAAATGATAATTATATTCTTTAACTCTCGTAAATTATAGATTGATTATCCTACTAATTAGTGCATGTTAGTTCTTTCAAATGAGACCCATTATTGAAAGCAATATAATCTTACTCGAATATTCAAATTAAAGACCTTTAAATTGTGGCTGTATTTAATTAAATGTATTAATTACCAAAGAGACATAACCTGTCACTCCCATAATTAATTACCTTTAATTGGACAATTTATTAGATATAATATATATTTCCTATTTCCAAATATTAAAATTATTAGAAAGTAAAAAACAAAAAGATATGCATGTTATTAAATTAAGAGTTATTTATGAAATATGCCCTCTTTTATAACATATAAATGAGA
>JAPKLX010000066.1:763194-879714 GCA_026898415.1 Leonotis leonurus | reverse complement strand
TTTCAATTTTAGTTACAAAAGAGGGTATTCTTCATATATAGCCCTTAAATTAAACTGTATTCTAATCAGTTTGTTAAAATTTTAAGTGTTCGACGGTCCAAAATATCATAGGCCAAACACATTGAATCAAATGACTATGATTAGTGCATATTATAAGATCAAAACTTTAAAGCAGATTAAGAGTAGACTTATAAGTTTGAGTGGAGATATTTATTATGTATATTCGAGGCGGGGTCTTTGGTCACCTTAGCTCGTGGACATCGGGAATAATGTCAGGGTAGGCAATGCAAGGATTGGTATCTCGTGCGATTGTTAGTCCAAATGGGATGTGGTTCCACTTGTGTGGTAGGGTTATAGAATTTAGTTATCAAGATTATGCTTTTATCATTGGTCTTAGATTTGAGCATACAGATTTTGATATCACAGTGCCGCACAATGCCAGTGGCGTTTCCGTATATCAAATCTTTTGTAACGGCGTGCAGATTATGGAAAAGAAGTGTTAGATCGTTCTCTAGACACACATAACACTATTCCTGATCCTGATGGATCCATATACTTGCGGGTGACCCACGTGCTGATAGCTTACATATTTTTGTTAGGTTTAGACACCACTAAGTTTGTGCATGAGTGGTTGTGGGTACTGGTGAATGATTTTGATTGTTGGCATGCATTCCCATGAGGAGCATACACGTACAAGTTGCTGGATCATTACATGAGAAGGACTCCAAACAAGCTTCTGTATCATTTTTACTGGCCCTCGTGGGCTTTGCTGGTGTGGGGTTGGAGGTGGTTCCTTCAAGCAACACTGTTGGGAGATTTTAGTGCATGAGATACCCGAGGTGTTTGAGATGGACATTTCGAACGAAGTAGAATTTCGAAAGAGGTTTTGATAATCTACAAGAGATATTTGGACAAAAGGTAAATATATAATTTAATTAGTATTTAAATAAAAACATTACATTGTATTAGTAAATATAATTTTTTTTTAATAATTGCAGGAATTTACTAAAAACAACATAGTTGTTGATGATACATAATTTTTTTGTACCATTTGTGGCGCTAGTGAATACCTTAAACGAGGGTGAACAATTCCCTCGTAAATATCGTATTGCACGGTCCCCCGGTGCAAGTCCTTCTGAAATTGTTGAATCTCGACGTGCGAGACGAACTACTAACCATCCTGATGTAGACCATACGCAAGATATTGGAGCTTCAGGCTGTAGTGTTCATAGTATGGAGCCACGTCGTGGTCGTCGTGTTACTAGAAAACGTGCTAGAGAAGCACATGTATCCTCTAGTAGTGGAGGTCAGCCACCAAACAGGTAGTATGCTCGTGATTGTGATCCATTAGTCGATTTAAAAAAACTACTACAAAAATGAGATAGATGCAAGTGAGAATTGATTTGTTGCAAAGATAGAAGTTGTAGAGTCTCTATTGGTAGCGAAGATAGAAGCTGGAGAGGAGCGATTAGGGGCACTGTGAAAAAGTGGTTAAATGATTTAGCCGATACGTTTCGTCGCTCAGGATCCCGACGTAGCCCACCGGTTATGGACACACATAGACGTAGTCCACCTATTACACAGTCGGCTCGTGAATCAGATATCAACATACTGTCGATCTTGCTCCTTAAGTTGTGAACAGATGTCGTTTGAGGATCAATTAAGATAGTCTCTTCTAAACCTCCAATATATATACAATTTGAAAATTTGTCTTCATAATACACTGTAACATTTTTCATCTACAATAAAAAAAATAAATTTCAACAATTAATTTTATAAATAATCAAAGCCTAAAAACTTCTAAACTAATAGCAATAAAGATAAAGAATATAATGTAGGCCCAATAACTACAATTACGCTCTAAGATTATACATTTACCCTCCAAAATTATAGAATTACGCTCTTACACTATTAATTTATAGTGCAATAGGGATAAAAAAAAAATTGTTTGCGCTCTCGAGCGCAATTCGTCATATGTAAAGCGCAAACCACGTACTTCCTGTAAAATTTCATGATTTTTTTATTTATATATCACGAGCATTGGAACAAACATACATTTGATACACAAACACACATAAATATGAACATATTAAGATATTAAGGATAAAATAACTATAACCTAAAATAATAATTACATATTTTACTTACCTTGTAATAATCTTTTAAATATTAAAATTATTTTCTATTCATGCTCTTGCTTTTTGAAAATTCAAATAGATTAGTGTTTGATTTTGTGAAGAATAAGACCAAGAAGAAGATTAAGAAGAGTAACGAAGAAGGAGATGATGGTATTTATTATATTTCATCACGAAATACAAATTAAATAATTTGTTTATTTTTGTATCATAAAATGCAATTTTAATGTTCTTTTATTTTTTAATTAATTACATTTTATTAATTCATCACAAAATAAATTTTAAATAATTTATTTTTTTTATATCACAAAATGCATTTAAGGATCTTTTGGTAATTTAATATGTGAAGTAGTACAATTTAAATTATTTGTTTATTTTTATATCACAAAATGCTTTTTTAAGGATATTTGATAATTTCATAAGTAAAGTGAATATTTGAAGTGAGTATTTTTATATGTTACCACTAAATAAATAAATTGGTGTATTGGGTTAGGATTTCATATGATTTTAAAATCCGTTGGTATTCAATTAGAATTTTATGTCACTTAAAAACAATCTACTGATATTCAATCTAAATTTTTTAGATTTTTTAAAGAGTCCATTGAAATCAATTGATATTCATTAAGACTTTTTACTATTTAAATAAAATCAATTGGTATTCAAAAATATAAAGATTTTACAGTATTGTTGTGTTAGATGGATTTTGAACGATTTTTTAGTGTTATTTATAAATACTAACAATAACAATCTGATACAAGTGCATCAGATTTTAGAGGACTCTTGAAATAATTCTATAAATACCAACAATCCCTATTCACCTCACTGCATTAATTTCTCATTTCCTCTTCTTTCTTCTTTGATCGATTCTCTCTTCCAGTCGAAGCTGGAGTTCGTTTAGCGTTCCGCCTCGCCCAAGGTATATATATATATATCAATGTATGAATCCCCGCTAAATATCATGATCGATAGCTCTTTATCCAACTCTCTCTTTCAAGTTCTGCTTCGTCTCTCTGCATCTCTCTCTTTATCTCTTCAGGTGCGTACGCTACTCCAATCTATGTTTTCTTCCATAACAGTTGGAACTTTGTTTAACTTTCTCCAATTTGCTGATGATGTTCAGTTCCTGGAATTACTGGATGGATATATCTGTTATTGTGCTAACCAAATTTTTTTCATTGATTCACCGGAACTTGCAGATCTCATTGTGATGATATACATCTTTTTTTCTCCTAAATAGGTTGTTTTTCATTCTTGAATCAGTGAATGTCAGAATTTGGTTCCAAAACGTATTTTTTTTTAAAGTATTGATGAGTAATTAAATGGTACTAATAAACAATGGAGAGAGAGAGAGAGAGTGCACTCTTTCGTTTGTTTGGGATTGGAGTAGGACTTCACATATTGCTTGATTCTTGAATGCTGGTTGTTTGAAGCTGGCGTATCTTTCATTGTAGTTGGCTTTTTTATTCTATTTGAGTATAGGTGTGGTGTGATGCTTGGTAGTGTTTCACTTATGTTATACATTTATCGAAAAAGTAATTTTTTTTTACCATATTCCATCAATTTGAGATTCTTCTGGTTGAGGATAAATGCTTAGTCATTCAATAACATATTTGTATGTGTGTGTGAACTGCGTGATTTCCATTTTTCAAATAAGTTCAATCTGGAAAAGTGACGAATATAAGTTGAATTTTTCTGTTTTGAGCCCTAATGTCAACTGCTGAATTCAAATTGAACTAGCTGCTAGTTTCCTTGGTCCAAGAAAACATTGATAACTAGATTTAATAATGATGTAATTCTTAACTTATGCATTTTATGGTGTGATTTAATAAATTGGAAACATGGTGAAGGATGATTTGGTTTTGATGACGTGCACATGTGAAACTGAGTTTATCATGTTCAGTTTTGTGATTTTAGACTAAGATCGGAAACAAATCGAATCAAATATCGCATGTATTCGTTTTGATTCGTTATGAAATATTCGAATATTCGAATCAAATTATTTGATTTTATTTTTTAACATATTAAATAATAATGTTTAAAAATACTAATTTAAAATTCGATCCAATTCGAAATTTTACTATAACAAAAATTAAAAATTATATTGAAATTTATTTTTCAATGTACAAAATAGACTTTACATTTAAACAATTATATGAAATATTTTTTTATATATTTATATTTTATATAAATATATAAATGTATTATTTATATATAATTGAATATTTACGAATATCGAATGTATATATTCGAATTCGAATCACTAAATTTCTAATCAAATCGCGAATCAAACCAAAACTATTTGATTCATTTACAATCCTATTTCAAAATGTTGACATTTATATTTATATATTAATATTTATATTTATGCAAATATAGAATCAGATGCGTCCAAATTTTCCTTTCAATTTGCAATTCCAAATATGGTTGTGAAAATATAGAATATTCCCAGCATTGCTCTTTGTCCCTTGTTGCATAACTTTATCTGATGTTTGTTTTCGACCAAATAATTTAGGGTGACGTCCTTTACCTTGTTAATGATTTCATCCATATCTTTTTATGTATATATAAAAATAAATCACTCTCATGTCTTTTTTTAGTAATTCAAATGAGAGATTTACAAGGAAATAATAAAGGAAATGAAAAAGAGAAATAAAATTATGAAGCTTGAACCAAGGAGGATTCCGATGAATTGTTACAACTGATAGTAAATGCTATAAAAAGTGGACTGCGTGATGCTTATGAGTCAGTTAGCAAATTAAATGAGAGTTATCATTCCTAGTCTCAATGCTAAAATTAAGTTTCCTAAAACGTATAATCATTACCTGAGTCGAATGAAGTGGTTTAAAAAATAATATAACAATATCTAATCACTTATGCGCAATAATTCTAGCTTTGGGTGAGACCCAATTTTCAAGACATTTACCGCTAGTGATGAAATATGAAAAGAGTACTTAAAAGTGAGATTATTTCGTAATCTTTTCAATATATTAATAGTTTACAAGTGTAGTGCATTATATTATTTTCAATATATTAATGACATAATTATTTTTTTGGCTAGTCTCACCCAAATCACAAAAATCTTTGAGGATAAAGTATGGTTAATTATGAGGATTTGAAGATTGTCTTTGGGGGTGGAACGGTTGGTGGGTACAGTTTCATATCAATAGACCCTGATTATACTGATGCTACAACTTTTGGGGGAAAAAATATTGATTTTGGGATGGAAAATTCTCATATGATCCGAACAGTGATGCATTCATAGCACCAGATCACTATGAACCACCATTTCAGCCTCTATCACTTCGCTCAAGCATTTCACCACCTCAACCCCCTTTAGGCTCGAAGGTTCGCACTAATAACTCAATTAATCGTAAGTGGGGTAGGCCCAAGGATGGAGGGAGTTCTAGCTCAGTATGGTTAATTATGAGGATTTGAAAAAATGTCTAACTTGATGAAGAAAAGAGAAAGAGATAGAGCGGCAAAGGGAACTATTTGGAGTGCTATAAAAGAGGTCCCAAATTTGAATAACCGAACTCGCTACATGGTGGCTGATTTTCTTGATACTAATGCAAAAAAATACCTTTTTTTTTTAAATTCCAATAGAAGAGCGCTCAGATTAGATAAAATATAAGTTAAGATGAACAATATAGTTTTGGTGTTAATTTGGTTTCACTTTACAATTTGGTTGTGTATGAACTCGTGTTGGTTTTGTCAAACTATATTGATTTCGTATTATTTTAGTTGACTTGTTTGAAGTGCTTGGTTTACAATTTGGTTGTGTATTAACACATTTTGGATTAATAACTATATTGTTTTGGTGTTATTTTGGTGCACTTGATTGAAATATTTTAGCATATGTTACTTTCATTATTATATTATTATTTTCTGTTATATTTTATTTATATAAGTACAATGCCACATTCGAGTATGTATGAAGGTAGTGACATAGATGAAGAAGAAATAGATGACGAAGAGAAAGATGACGAAGAATTTTATGAATCCATGTATGCATGTGTAATGGTAATTCATGCATTAATGCATGTGTTGGATCAGTTCTTACTTATGATACGTAATGAACAAATTGAGCGTCCATTAAATCGACGACAGATTACTAACAAGAGAAATTACTATATACACAAAGTATTAAATGATGATCCTACAATATTTCAACAAGTATATAAGATGTATCCAGATGTGTTTTGAAAATTATGTGCAATTCTTAGAGAAAAAACACATCTAGAGGATACACGATATATTTGTGTTGAAGAAATGCTTGCATCATTCCTACAAATTGTTGGTCAAAATACTCGATATTGTGTAATTCGTAACACATTTGGCCGATCACAATTTCTGCAAGTGAAAATTTTCACAAGATTTTGAATGCTTTGAACACGATAGCACCTACTTTGATAGCTAAACTAGGATCAAGTGTACCTGCTAAAATCAGAGAAAGCACAAGGTTATTCCTTTTCTTCAAGGTACGTACTAATTAAAATGGCACTATTATATTTATATTTTTCATACGAAAAATTGTTATGTACGCTAAATTTTAGGATTGCATTGGAGCTATTGACGGTAGGGGTGTCAAATCGTGCGGGTTGGGTTGTTATCGGGTCGACTTGATAACAACCCGACCTGTTAAGGTTCTGCTGAACCCGAACCCGAACCCGACCTGCTAAGCTCCAACTCGAACACAACACGAACCCGACACGAACACGATAACTTTCGGGTTGACACGACACGTTATCGACACGATAAAAAATTAAATTTATATGATAAAAAAAATAATAAATTATAATAAATTATAATAAAAAATAATAAATGCATATTTTTTAAATTTATAGAATATATTCATTTTTATATTTAATAAAAATACAAAATATTTTGGAAAAAATGTATCACAAATTACATTTATTTCAAAATAATTAATATATTCTAAATTTTCTTATCAAGTAACATGAACTCGACCCGAACCTGACCTGATAATTTCGTGTTCTTATAGGCTTGACATTAACTCATTAATTTCATGCGTGTTCGTGTCGGATTATCGTGTCGTGTCAAAAATTGACGACTCTAATTGACGGGACACATATTCCAGCAATAGTAAGGGGGCGAGATGTAAGCAGTTATCGTAATAATCATGAAAATATTTCGCAAAATGTATTAGTCGTTTGTAATTATGATTTGGAGTTCATGTACGTTCTAAGTGGGTGGTAGGGTTTGACTCATGATTCTAAGCTACTAAATGATGTTATAACAAGGAGGAATGGACTTAAAGTGACACAAGGTAAATGCCTATTTTTTATGCTATTATTATTATTATTATTATTATTATTATTATTATTAGTATTATTATTATAATATTAATATTCTATATTGCATATGTAATTAAGTAAATATTTTTTGGTTGATTGTGGATTTCTCAAGCGACGCCAATTTTTAGCTCCATTTCGAGGTATAAGATATCATCTACAAGATTTTGCAGGTCAGGGTAATGACCCTGAAAATGAGAACGAATTGTTCAATCTTCGTCATGCGTCTTTAATGAATGTGATATAGAGAATATTTGGTATTTTTAAATTAAGGTTCACAATTTTTAAGTCAGCACCTTCATTTTTATTTAAGATACAAGCAGAACTTGTATTAGCATGTGCAGCTCTACTATATAAAAAAAATCATGAATTATTGTCGTATGTCACAAATCCATTAAATTCTGCAAAGTCCGCAAAATCCTAAATAATCCATCAAAATTCTAATTAAAAAATCTTTATAAAATCTTGTTTAGAAATCATAAAAGTCATGCAAAGTCTTTTAAATCTGAACGACTTTTTTCAGTTAAAAAAAGTGGTTTAAAATCCTAATCCAATACATATTCTAACAATTTTCAATTATTACATCATCAATCCAGTAGTATATATACACACATTAGATAGAGATGTGTTTAGGCAATAGCAGAAACTCACTCGACAGACTCAAAGACATGGCGTCGCAATCCAACGATCCACGCTTACCGTCAGCGGCGCGGCCATACAAGCCGCCGATCGTTGCCCCGCAAGATCTTCCCATTGACTACTCCGGTTTCATCGCCGTTATCTTTGGCGTCTTCGGCGCCATGTTCCGGGTATGAAAAATCCCTATCTCCATACCCGATCTATATGTTCCAGCTCTAAATTTCAATCCAATTGCGGCTGTATCGTATTTCTATTTCGAGATTCTGATGAATTATAGAGTTTGCATAATTTTGTTGACTGGGTTTGATTATGCTCGTTACGGTCGTGGATTTTAATTGTTTCAAATGATTTATGCAGTACAAGATTTGCTCGTGGCTCGCTATTATATTTAGCGCTCAATCGCTTGCTAATATGAGGAATATGGAGAACGATCTCAAGCAGATTTCCATGGCGATGATGTGAGTTTTTTGCTTTATTCACTTTATTCATTAATTTCGATACTTATAGATGCATAAAGGTATAATCTTTCTAGCGCTCTAGGTGTTTCTTTGTAAAAAAGTTGCACAAGTGCCTTTCAATGTGCGGTATTGTAATGATTTAGAACACTGAGTTGTAGACTTTGTCCACAATACCCTGCTGATTTTGTTTAGTAGCACCAAAGATGCATACATTGGAAAAGTGATGTAGGTTAATGCTCAAGTCCAAGTTAATGTTTGGATAGTTATTTTTGTTTCCATCCTTCTAGAATCACTTGGCCGATGCACCACTTTTCCAATTGATATATGGATCTGCTTACGTCAATTTGTTGATGTGTATTTAGATCTTTCCTTGAGTTTTCAATAAGTATGGACTGTATATTCTGTTCCAGGACTGGTTCCTTCTTTGCAATAGGTTGTCAGATAATTTATCTTTGAAAGTCACCTCTGCTCCTTGTTAACGATGCTATTACCGTCTTTTTTACTATTTCTCTACTTGGATTTATCGACCTCCATTCTGGTTTATGGTGATATGTGGGCAAAGAGTGGATTTTTATGATTATATATATTCCTGTCAAAGTGTCAATCAACTGAGTTTTGTGAGAAATGAAAAACGGAGGAAAAGGTTTAATTGGGTTTCCTACAGTTACTTTCATGTGTGTTTAGGTGGAACCATGAGAAATTAAAGAACAAAAAATAGGTTAATGGGTTTTGTCTGCTGTGACTGGTTCTGCTGGTAATCAAGGCCTTTGAAATGCCCTTGGGTGAGTAGACTTGAACTGTGCAAACGTGTACACAGACTGGAATTAGAAAATGTTATAGACAAATCAGTGGAAGATGTTGAGACCTGCTTGCAAATAATTTATTACAAGATACAAAACCATCAAGTTTAAACTAATGTTAACATATGTTTCTGAATTCTGAGAACCTCGTACCTTTTGAAATCATGAAACCGATGGATATGGTTCGCTGCTGCCTTTAATGATTAGGTTTTAAACAAGAAGTTTTAGAAGTGCATTAGTTACTCAATCGACTCTGCACTATGCATTATGAGGAAGGTTTTTTGAGGTGTAATAGATCTGTTATTCTGGGTGTGGAGAAGTGTACAGGTGTATAACTAAGAAGCTCATTGAGTTCTTATTGTTTTAGAAATCGTCAAAATTTTGGCCTTGTTTTGAAAAAAAAATTATAGTTCGAAGAAAGAAAATATATGTACATTAATTTTCATTAAAACACATCATTCTTCGACAGGGTGTTTTCCAAGAACCTGACATTTGAACTCTGTGGAAAAGAAATAGAATTTACATATATACATCCCTTACCTTTTAATCTACATGATCCGGTTAAAAGAGTTGGATCCAAGTTAGGTGCTTAAAGTACGAACACTTATAGCTCAACTATATGTTCACTGAGAAAGAGTTGGACTTGTATCAGCTATTGAGAATCCTCTAGTCCTCCTTCTGTTTGCTTCAAATATAAATATGTCTACATATATAATAATCTAGTCTACCATTCTGTTCTTAAAAGATTATGATTGTTTCATTCTTAATATCCTTGTTGTGTATATATCTTCATGAGTAAATTTTCTTTTCCTTTACCCTTTTGGTTGCCAGGTTTGGTATCATGGGCTTGGTAACAAATTACTTGGGGATGGGGCCTCGTCCAAACCAAAAAAGCTCGTAGGATCTTGCGTGCTCGATTTTCCCGTTCTCACTTTGGCTGTTCCTTCCAAATGGTGGTCATTTAGCAGTTGTACTATATAGCCTCATTTGACTCTTTTTTGTTTTCTAATCATGTTAAATTAGATAGTTGGATTCTATGCTAGACCATTACAATTGGAGCTGGACGTCTCAAAAACACATATAATTGGATTCTTGCAAAAGAACATCATCTACTCTACGCAACCGTTCTCCATGTTTTTTGTTTCATCATCTACTTATAATGATAGGGAATAACACTATATATTGTTGGTTTATTTTTCTTTTCGAATTGTATCATTAAAGTTGTTTTGTTTTAAAAAATTACAAAAGTTAAATACTTTAAAACTTGTATATTGATAGGGAATAACACTATTATCTTTCATCTTTAACACTAATTTTACGTGTAAAAAACAAATAGTGATATGAAAAGAGTATTTGCATTCAAAAGGGATTACGAAGATTCTTGTACGCTTTCAAAAGTAGGAGTCTCAAATTTATAATTTTATATTACATTCACTAATAGAATTGTTATATGTTATGTTATTTCATTGATGTCTATAAAATCAATATTTAATTTTTTTTTTATTTTTAATAAATGGACTATTTCATTAATATATACAATTATTCAATTTATAATAATAAATAATGTAATATTCAAATTTCATTCATCATATACAACTTAATTAATCGAGTAAACAATTTTATGAACCAAAAAAGTAATATACATACAAGTGAATGAATATATATATATATATATATATATATATATATAGCCAAAAATGTAGGAGAGGACATCCCCACTTAGTGATCAGTCCACTAGTTCACGCAAATCCGAAGAAGCAAGCTATTACGGGACAAATTGTAGGAAAAGACTGATCTATTTGGTGAATTTTCTTTCGCGGTCGCTCTCACACATCCAATTTGAATCTGAACTACGATTTAGATCAAGTCTTACCGAAATTGTGGGCAGAAGAGAGGGAGGTCCTCATATGGAATCACATACAACCTTGAGTAGTGCGGGAGACTAGGGAATGGACCTCTTCCTTAGGGTTGGAAAAATAACATACCACATCTTAGAGTTAGGTACTACTGCAAGTCTTGGTCGAGAATAGAAGAGGAACAAACAACACTTTCGAGGTGAAAAAGTAATATACATACAAAGTGGCCCAAAATCATTACTATTTTTAAAGTTTAACCTTTTGACCTAAGATTGATTAAGATATTGAGGGCCTCACCCAATTTTTATTTGTAACTAGCAAATAATCTCTTAATTTATTGGGATAATTGTCAGTAAATACATAAAAGTATCCATCAATTCTGATAATGCACACAACTAAAAAATCTGTCACACAATACATAAACTATTAATTCTTCGATTTTTTTTACTCCGGGCTTATTTTGGTCAAAGTATTGTTGACTTGAACCCGAAATTATTACGTGGCCGTCCACCTAAGCATAAACGACGCCGATAGTTGCATGTAAATACATAAAGTATCCACCAATTATAGTATTGCACACGAACTAAAAAATCTGTCACACAATACATAAACTACTAATTCTTCGTTTTCTCGTCGATTCTTCTTTAAGAAAAAACGACGCCGTTTTATTTACTTTCAGTGTGTTCTTCATTTAGGCTCCACAATCGAGCAATTAGGGATTAGGGTGGGAGAAAGACAGAAACATAACAATCGAGTTAGGGATTAGTAGTGGTTCGATTGACTGGGTTGGAGGCTTCAAGCAACAACAAACATTCGAATGCTGCTTTGCAGAGAACAAGTAGCAATCGCTACAATTGTTCTTAGATGAGAGACACGAGAGACAGGTAGGTCCCAAATTGTTTGAGTTTATTGTGTGAAATTGATTCCATATGTTATGTCTATGTATTGGTAGTTCATGTATTGTGCGGCTAATTTTTTATTTCGTGTGCAATATCAGAATTGATGGATTACTTTATGTATTTACAGACTCTTATCATAATTTTTATTTCGTGTACAATATCAGAATTGATGGATTACTTTATGTATTTACATACTCTTATCATAATATATTTATAAAGAAAAGAAGAAAAGCAAACAAATAAATAAACGCTTTATATTTCTATCTGTATATTATAAACCCAAAACCCCGACTTTTTGGTTTCTTTGCTTTCTGTCAATCCCTTTCGGCGTCCCCTCTCTGCAACTTTCCTTATCCATCTCTTCATCATCAAGCATCTGCATCTCAAGGTTAATAATTCTCACATTTTATTCTTGATTTTGTAGACACATACTTATTAATGTTGTATCTAAGTAATCCGGTGGATTAGTTTGTAGATTCTATGTTGTCTGCGTTCTTTTTTTTTTCAGGGTTTCATTTATGGGGTGCAGATGCATTGTTTGATTTATACATGTTTGCACATAATTCGCCATTGAGATGGCACGTTTCTCTCTGTGCAATTGATCAGAAAAGATTGATTTATGATTCTTCAATAGTTAAATGAGAGGGGGAAAGAGAGAGATTTGGATGAATCCGGAACGATTTATTTGTTGCGTTCGGCACAGACTTAGCATAAGGTGATTTAAGTACCAGCTATTAGCTTATGTGGTTTTGTGTAAGTGATCATTAGCTGTCGTTTGTTGCATAGTCTCTTTATGAAGCGGTAGTAGATCAGCTTATGGTAAGTGTGCTAGCTGAAATATTGCTTAAGTGTGTTCTGCTTACGAAATTATGTATTTGGATGCTGGAGAAGATCTGCAATTGCACGCACAATTAATTTTTTTGTGAAACCATCGGCTTTTATTTTAGTTCATGCACAAAAAATTTCTTTATCTATGTATTTGAGGTGCTGATGTAATGTTGAAGTTTTTCTTCATTCCCTCCTACCCAAGAGACCCTTGAATTGATTAATTGTGTATCTTTCCAAGAGAGGTAGTTGTGAAATAGTTAGTGTCCGTTGATTATCTCGGTTCTTGTCATTTGCTACCTTTGGTGTGAACAAGAAACTCAAGTTATAGTCTTTCAAGTATCCATACAAGTTGCTCCCTGGTGTTCTGCATCCTTCCTCATTTAGGTTCCAAAATTTATACAGACCACATTAGTCACTAGTCACTAGTCACTATCATGAATTTAAAAAATACACCTATTCTATTTGAGGAATGCTAATTGAGTTGCTGCTCCTGCTCTAGAAAGTTGTATAAAGACTATTACTGCAGTTTGTGATTTTGAATTCATATTCGTGATCTGACTCTATATATGGTAATAATAACTTTACGAGGATAGTTCAATTAATATTTTCAGCATGTCTGGTATTAGTTTTTGTGTGGTTTTTGCAAGTATGGTATTAACGCTAGTTTCATCTTTTCTTTCTGACTTGTACATGAAAAAAATCATCTATTCAAACTGCATGCATTCCCCTTTTATTTAGTTAAGGGTCTCTCTCCATGTGAAGAGTCAAACATTTATACAGTTGTTCTGTTTCAAAATTATCACTTATACAATTATACTGAACGATTTCATGGTTCAGGATTTCCGGCTTGGTGGAGGAACTTAAAGCAAATGAGGGATTTTCTTCAGAAAAAATGGTCTCAGTTCTGTAAGTTAATGAAGGTGTGTTAAGTTCTCTTTCTCTACTATTTGTATTTCTTTCTGATTTTAATTCCCAATAATGATGGTAACGTAAAAACATCATTACTTTTGTTTTGTGGGCTCGCAATAATATTGATATGGAAGTAATCCTTGTACAGTTTTCTTCTCCCCCTGCTCGCACATCTTTGAGGGAGAAAGCTATAGGAGTGGCAGGGAGAGTCACTACGGTGAAGGATAGAGAAAGTTCAAAAGTGTCTTGTCCAGTGTGTTTTGATGTGATGAAAGCATCAGATGGGGCTGATCTAAGAATGACCCTGGCATTACACCTAAGTTTATGGCACCCCGATGATGTTAAGTTGCAGTGGGATATCATGCAGAGGAAAAACGAATCAAGTGTTCATTTGCCTTCTTTAATTATCGGAATCGGCATGGCAGCTGGATTCGGAACTCTCGTGGCTATTTCAGCCAAGAACCGGACCCAGAATGTGGCTCTCAACAGTAAGAGGTAAATCAAGAAATCAACTTCCAATACTGAAGAGCCTGAGTGTGAATGAAGCGCAACTGATACTATGCTGACATCATGTATTCCATCTCTGCAGGTTGTGTAATTAGTACTGCCTGAGAATTATAAGAAATATTATGGACTTTTTAGGAAACACAAACTTTTCTTGAATTTTGGAATAGCACACCAACTTTAAAATCTGCCCTTTAATATAACGTCTTTGTGATTTTCTGATTGGAGAGGTTTCCCAGCTTGAAGGTAGTTTCAATTTGAAGAAGATGTGATCCTTAAATACAAAAGTTCTCAAGATTTTTTAATTGCACATGGATTAAAAAAAATCTCCAATTGTGACCTTCTGTTATATTTGTTATTTATTTATTTCTCTCAGAGACGTGTTTCACTAAATCGATGCTCAAGTGTATGGGAATTTCAAGTCGGATGACAATGTTGTATTTAAAAGAAATAAATAAAAAGTAGTTATTACTCTACTAATAAGTTTTGAACAAAACGATGAACAATGTGCTTTGAAAAATGAAGAATTGTATCCCTTATTTTAAACCCAAACATCTATTTTATCAAATCAACCCTTTAAGAGTCTATTTGGTAACCTATATATAACATGGTAAGATTAAGTTATCATATTAAATCATGTGTTTGGTAATACATATTATAAATATGTTGGCCCGTTATAAAACAATGGGTCCGTTCTAAAATCACAATTTCTCTTACAATTTAATCTCATAATCTGGTAAGATTAAAATAATCTTGACATGACGTACAACTTTTATCATATCATATTAAATCTTATATTGACTACCAAACAACCCTAAGTGTATGCGAATTTCAAGCAGATGATAATATTGTATTTACAAGAAACAAATTAAAATATCTATTATAACAATATTAATTTAAAAATTAAAGAATTGGACAACATATTTTAAATCCATGTTATTTATACAACTTTATTAACATATATACATAAAAATCTATGATCGATATTTTGGGTCTCTTACTTTTTCGAAGTCTTATGGATTGCTCCGCACATGGCTAAAACTGCCCCCTGTTTGTACATATAAGGGTGACTACATCAATGAATCAGTTCTTTTATACTCAAATTTTTAAAAATTCACCTACTTTTTTTTTTCTTCCTATCTTTTACGAAAATAAATTAAATTTTATTTTTGTAGGGACCCACTATAATACATGGAATCCAAAGGTGAAGGTGAAAAGCTAAAGCTCCTATGGGCATTAGCCTTGACTATGTGGATAAAGAAAAGTCCTTCGGAGCCTTCCGCCCCTGCCAACTATGAAATGGCCACCTTCGACTGACTCTACTCACCCTTATCCTAGCACCGCCTTGCCTTCGCTATGATGATCTAATTCATATCTATAAGAGTATGAAGCCTGCTGTATTCATGTATTCAACAGAAAGAACTGCTATTATTATATTCATAAGGAGCCTGAGAGTAAGGCCGATTCACCAGTTATTGGGTAGAAGGAAAAAATCATCTTATGACAACGGAAGGTTATCCCTAAATGATGGAGTCAAGCTCCCTAGAATATGTATCCATATAAATGTTTTAAAATAATTTTATTTTATTATGTAATATTTTGAGTATACGTGAGATAATTAAAATTATATATTCTTTTAATTATTTATCAAATTAAAAATAAAACTATAAATATTAATTTAAACTACATTAATAACATTGCAATTATATTAATGAAATAAAAAATGCATGACCGTAATTAATATTACATTAATTAAGGATTACATAAAAATATAATAATTCAAACTAAAATAATACTCATTTCTTGGCATCATTAACATTATATTGTGCCCAAAAATGTTGTTTTATATTTTTTTGGAGTTGGTGATGGCTTGCGTATTTGTTAAATCGTTCACTACAATACAAAGGCTGACTGGTGACAGAATATTCCGTCGTCCCGGAGGGTTAACGACGGAGTAACGATGAACCGTGTCCATCTGTATTTCGTTCGTCATTAGCCCTTCGGAAGACGGAATTTACAGTCAGTCGTTAGCTAACGACGGACTGCAATTTGGTCGTCAGGTTTCCCCGGTTGCTGTCGCCGGAGCACTAACGACGGATGGACGACGGATGACGGAACTATCCGTCATCCACCTTTGACCATTGACCCGACGACGGATTCACAGTCCGTCATTAGGTTTTATTTTTTTGTAATTTTTTTTTTGTTTTTTATATGATTCGTAACCTGTAACCTATCACAACAAACAATTCAATTATAATCGAACATTCAACGATAATTTAAAATCAACAAAAAATAAAATCGAAATTCGAATTGCGCACATACATATTATAAACCAATTATGCAAACAGTACAAATACAAACACTAGTATCGTCGATCAAATATACGAGAAATAGTACATCAGTATCAACCGTACACAAGTATCATCTATCAAATATATGATCCAAGTATCACTGGGAATAATTATCAGGAAAAGGGGGAGGGGGATCAGACTGGAAAGGGGGAAATAATGGAAATATACCACCAACTCCTCCTGGCTAGTGTGACTGCATCCATCGAGCCATCAGATCGTACTAGCTTTGTAGACGTGCTATCTGCTTAGGCAAGCGCCTCTGCTCATCCAGCCACTGCTGGCGCTCAGTGTCCTGCTGCTCCACTCGGCGGCGCAACTCCTCAAGCTCGCTCCTGCTGGCTCGTGAGGCGGACAATGATCCTCCGAACCTCGAGGATCTCAACGCCTTCCCCACTGATCCCGTATCGAACAACCACTTCTTCTTGTCCGGAGCGCTGAGAACCTCCAAGTAGATCTCGTTCACGTCAATTGCATCGTAGTCTCTCTCAGGAAGCTCGGCACGGTCCCGTTCAACACAAGCAAACACCTCAGTGTGCATTTACATGAGAAATGAACATTTGTTAATAATATATTATAAAGATTGAAAATAGAAACTATATATATTACGTTGAAATTAAGACTACCGCAATCGCATGCGATTTTGCATCGGTATACGTCCAGTCTGCGTACCGATGCTCATCGAGAAAGGAGTCGAACATGCAGTCTATTAGAGGTACTTCCCTCTCAGCAGCATATGCATTACATACCAATCGAGTTGTGTTATTGAAACTAGTGTATATCAATTAAAATTATAAAACATTATTGAAATTACTTTCTCCTCAGCTCGTTGCATAATGGACTTCGACCCTCCCCTATGCTTGATAGGACCAGTCCCTGGTCCCTGAGGCTCGGACATCTTGTTGCGCCTCGCTTTTTCGAATTTATTGATGACATCATCCTGAGACCAGTAGGCGAGGCAACCCGCCCAACATCATCAGTCCACCATCCCGGCTTTCCACCTCTCGGTGGGGGATCATTTTTCCTCCTCTTTATGTTAGGGTTTGTATACCTCAAAGCATGCTTTATGCTTGGACGATGTACCAAACCTGTTTTCAATTGCACTTTAATGTGAATAAATATTTATATCATTGGTTTGTTATTTATTTTTGTTTTATATATTGAATTGCAAATAAGTCCATTTATTACAATTGTAGACTGTGTGGTGGATCGATGATCACATAAGGTCGCATAGTCGGTTCCTTTATAATATAAAGTCATAGTCTAGACAGACTTGGACAGTCTAGTCGATAAAGGCTATGATATCATTTCGATGCGACTGACCTTAGCTCGCAGAATGATGTCGGTATGTATAAGCGGTTACACATGCTTTGCGTATACATATTGAGTGGTTTCACAGTGAGATAAGTTCTAACGTGCTGATACTTAGAACGAGGTCTCAGAAATTAATTCATTTCTTAATCTGTGACAATGACATTAGTATAGGTGGTTGATTATACGCTGCTCTGATTCATCAACGCTTGTGAGTTTTTCGTAACTCTAAATAGTGATGTTTTGGGTAGTAGTCATTGGCTTAGCGAGAAGTGCTTGACTGTCAGTCGTATAGAATCGCGTCTTGGTGACACGAGTTGATAAATCCGCGTGAGGCGTTCTGAAAGGTTTATTACATAAGAAACCTGGCCGGTTTGGAATTTATTCCATATGTAATATTAAAGGTCTAAACCGGATCACTCACGAATAAATATATTAATTAATTATGAGCTGTCAGCAAACTCAATTAATTAATGGATTTAGAAAATCTTAAACGCGAGAAATAATTAATGAAAAAAGGGTTACGTCCGTAATTCAAATGAATCAAGATGAGTTCAATATTTATCCTATAGTGGAGTCGATGAATATTTATAATAGAACTGCTCTTTGTTGCATTTACATGGAATAATTAATTGGAGGATAATTTAATTTAAATTAATTAATTTAAGTCTAAAAGTTGGGCCAGCCAATTAATTAAATTCAATTGGGCCCAAAAGGAGACTTGAAAATTAATTTAATCTAATTATGGATTTGTCCAAGCCCATAAAAATTTAAAAATAATTCAAATTTGAATTTGAATTATTGTTGTAACTGCAAGAGATAAAGAGGGGATTATGGTTCTATTATTTGAGATCTAATTCATTCTCTTTAGAAGCCCTATCTTAGCCCACTACATCTATAAAATAGAGAATAAGAAGAGTCACTTTCTCTCTCCTAGAGATAGTTATCGGCGCCCCCTAAGAGATTTCACTCTCTTAATTTTCGAAAACATACAGTATTCTACGCTGTGTATTTTCAGTCTTCTGTTTCTCTTGACTACTAGATAGATTCGCCCACACGATATTCTAGTAGATAGATGGGTAATAGGATAGAAGTTTCTAAGGTGGGATTTGGTGGAGATCAAGATTGTAAATCCAAACGGCGTGGATTGCTGATCGATAGCTAGCGATTCAAATCGCTTCTCCACAAGCGGAGGACTTGCATAGGAGAATGTATAATTTACATAATTCCACATTATATTCTCATGTGTGCTTTAAAAATTAATTATTCATATGATTTATTAAACCTATGAATCCTGCGTTTTCGTGAGCCCCTCATACGAGTTCCATCACTTTATCCCACAGATATAGTCCTTATATCGCTCCCTGCACTTATCATACCACAACTTTCGAATCTTGGCATCGATCGCCGGTTGTCAAGTAAATTTTTTCTAGTATTCAAAATGTATGTTAGAAATTGTAGTTAACTTCAAGTTTATCGTTATAATTTAGAATGAATTTGAAAGTTTTAGAAAATTTTCGAACCATAAACTCCTCCCAATATCTCTGCCTCACGTCAGGATGCGTCAACTTCCAACTGTATCCAATCGAATTCGGAACAATCTTAAATAGTTCCCTGATGTAATCAGCATGGTCGCTATGCGGGCAAAATCCCCTTAAGTCATTTTTGAAACATATATATTAGTCATTTGAATTACTTATTAAATATGTGTTAAAATTGAATATGTGATTGTATTTATGTTCTACTAAAATTATTTCGAGTCGCTCGCAATCTTAACGAGGTCGTCTAGCAATGATAAGCCAAACCAAGTCATATTCTCAAGGAAGACTTAGCAGGACAATTCAATGCTTTGTTTGTAAACGAAAACAAATAAAAAGGATTGTTGAAGATTTTAAAACTAGGCAAGGAATATAAATAACGGAAGCACGTAAAATCTAATCTAATGAAAAGCAATGAAGAATCGAATTGTCTAACTAAGAAAACGAGATGCGAATTAAAGAGAAAATAAATAACTTGGAAATTGAAATCAAAAGAATGCGTAAAGTACTTTGGAAATCGAAAACGAAATAAGAATCTGAAAGCATAAACAAATAAACTAACTTGATAATAAACGAGACAAGAATAATAAACATAAAACAAACTTGATTAATAACTGGAATAGTCTGGAATCCACAACGAAATACGAACTAGAATGTTGCGATCGGCTACCTTCGAGTACGAATTCAAAAATGAGAAACGACTAACTAGAAATCAAAAGTCTCGACCCTAGAACATGAGGTTGAGACGTGGTAAAAATATAAAGGCGAACGTCTTGAACGAAGGTCTGGAAAAGATCTGGAGAATGGTGTCTCGAAAAAGGTGTCCGTCGAATGAGAAACGCGTCGGGTATTTATAGGCGAGAGGAGAGGTCAGCGACCGCTCAAAGTCAATGGCCGCTGAGTGGCACGGTTCCGCGGATCGCGGGCGCGGCCGTTGGGAGCTGACCGAGTCAACCGGGTGGTCAGCGACCGCTGACCCTGGCTCTCGCTGTCTTGGCCTTAGCGCGTACCACCTAGTCAGCTGTCGCTTAGGGCTACGCGGCCGCTGACTAGTGCTCTCGGTACTAGTCTTCACTCTTTCGTCATTTCTCAATCTTTTCTCGTCTCTTTTCTAACTTCAACACTCGTTTAGGCTTGTGACCCTGAAACATAAAATGAAACATAAATCGAGCAAAACATCATGCAAAGAGGGAAAATAATACGAATAAAGACACGAAAAATATGAGTTTAGACGATAAAAAAGAGGTTAAACAATTTACGTACCCCAGCTCACTCACAGTGAGAACAAAGTCCCCTGTGGGTCTCAGCCCCACGTGCTGATCAGTATCGGAGCCAGAGGAGGGACCACCTAAACGTAAGCCACCAACGTGATAGCTCAAACCAGTCTCGGACTCATATTCAGATGATGAGCCCAGGGAACCCCGGCCGACTCCGGCGGATAATGGAGAACGTCGTGTATCCCATCCTCGAGGAGTACCAACATCATCGCGTGGGGAAGCTCTCCGACTCGAAGACATCTATTAGGTTGAAAATTAATAAATAAGTTGATTTATAAAAAAAGAAACGTATAAGTTGAAGTTTTATATTGAATATACAATGAGTTGCATTTATAATTAATAAATTGAAATTAGAATATGGTAGTTTTCTACACAATGTGTTAATCTTTGTCGTCTTCTTCATTGTCATTTTCATCTTCCTCATCCTCATCTACATAGTCATCATCGTCATCTTCTTCCTCTTCGTCATCTTCTTCTTCATCTTCTTCATATTCATCATCATCTTCTTCATCCTCTTATGTTTCAATGATATTATCAGAGTCTTGATGTTCTTCTTCATTTTCAATTTCTACCTAGTCACCGTCTCGGTGAACTGATATAGTATCATCTAAATAAACAACATTTACTACATTCACATCATCATCCTCCTGATACGTATGGTGACTATAATGTAGAACTAGACACATCAACTTGAGACTCTTCGACAGTGAACCTTGCCTTGATAGAACAAGTTTCCTACCAGTCTCTACACTGTTGATTCATACTCGGATATGAACAATAATACACTTGTGTAGCTTGGATGGATATTACAAAAGGTTCATACTTTCTAAGCCTGCGTGTATGATTTACAGACACTAATTTGAACTAAGTATCAACCCGTGTACCTGTCAGTGAAGTGTCAAACCACTCACACTTGAATAAAACGATCTTTTTATTGTATAATCCTGGATATGTGAGTTTGCACACTTCGACTAATTGTTCATAAAAATCTGTCTCACTCAAGTCTCCAAAGTTACCAACTTTGATGCACACACCACTACTCATAGTTGCTTTGTGAGTTCCGTGAGATATCGTGTGAAATTTATAACCATTTACCAAATAACCATGATATGTTGTAATCATTGGTGAAGGTCCACGTGCAATATCCCACATAACATGATCTGTTACATAAGTTTGTACATATATCACACACAAGTTTATATTATCAAGTTATTGATGCATATATGTTATAAATTCAATTCAAGTTAGATTAGTAACAATTTGACTCATACAGGTACAAAACCATTTAGGAAATTCTGTCGACATTTTCTTGTCAATGTCTATGTCAGAAATCTATGGATTTAAGATCTTGAGTTGTGATTTGTACTTCTTTCATACAACAAGTACACATTAGTTAATAAAAGCTATAAAGTAAATTAAATAGAAGTGTTGATTATATTGAGTTGTAAAACTTTACTTAATATAGGGATTGATCTCCACACAATTATGGAGTACGTATAGATGAGCAGCTATGTATTCCATATCATCTAATGATCTTTTGGTTGTCTTCCGAAACCAGTTCGCGCCAATTTGAATATGGAAAGCAAGCCTGGTTGATCTTGTTCCCCATTATTAGAGCATCCTCCAACGTAGTTGCGAGACAAGTCCATATATATCGTACTTAGGAGTGTCACGGTACAGTATACCTTACTAAAATTATCATACCTTATACTTTACATTTACCTTCGGTATGGAAAATTTCATACTGTTACCTTACCATACTTTTCGGTATACCTTAGTTCGCTATACCTTACTTTCGGTATGACATTTTTACATACCTATACCTTACCTTATTTTCGGTATACCTTACCTTACTTCAGTATACCTTTCTTAAACGGTATACCAAAACTTATTTACTTTCGATATACTAAGACCTTACTTTGATATACCTTTTTTTGCGATAAAACAGAATTTATTTATAATCAAAATCACCTTAAACAAGGTCTAACATATAAAAACCATAAAGTATTACTTTTTTAATAACATAATATATGAGATAAACTACTAATATCATATAGTTAATTACAAGATATTAACTAACTATATTATTGTATTTTCATGTAACTAATTAACTAGATTTAGGCATATAATTATAATTAATTTGATCAATTATGTATGATATATTATGACGGTATACCTCAAAATTTGGAAAAATAATACCTTTACCTTACCTAAAAGTTCGGTACGGTATAATACCTTACCAAAAATTTCGGTATACCTTATATTCGGTATTTTTCGGTACGGTAAGTACGGTATACCATTTTTTCGGTAAATTTTGACAGCCCTAATCGTGCTGACATGATCCTCAAATAATAGGAGCAAAATGTAGTGACTTCCTCCACTAAGTATGCATTACATATGGATCCCTCAACACTTGCTTTGTTCTTGACATTATTTTTCAATTTTCTCAAATATCTGTATTGAGATGATTTCATTTGGAAAGCATTAAACATAATGTATTAGTTGAAATAGTAATGTACTTCTCAAATGGGTACATCCATCGATATTGAATTGGTCCTCCATTTCTTGCCTCGTTAGCTAGATGGATAGACAAATGTCCCATTGAGTCGAAGAAGCTTGGCAGAAATATACACTCAAGCTTACACAAAATCAGTGGAATGTTATTATTAAGTGTCTCCATATCCTCACTCTTTATGTTTCGTGATTTCAAGTCATGAAAGAATAAGCACAACTCTGTTATCGACTTCCAAATAGCTTGTGGGAGTAGTTCTCGAAATGTTACGAGTAGTATTCGCTGCATGAAAATGTGACAATCGTGACTCTTCATGCCAAACATCTTCAATTTACTCATGTCTACACATCTACCCATATTTGAGACGTAACCGTTATGAAATTTAAGGTCTTTCACCCATTCACACAAGACTTTTCTCTCTTTTTTGTCAAGTGTGTACCATGCCTTAGGATATTTATTGGTATACTCATCACGCATCAACTCTGGTCTATGAAAATAGTAGTTTAGTTCCTTCCTAGACTTTTTTGTGTCCTTTGTCTTGCCTTCGACATTCATCACAATATTGAAAATGTTATCAAAAACATTCTTTTCAATGTGCATAACATCTAAATTGTGACGAATCAACAAAGAACTCCAATTTGGAAGGTCTCAAAAAATACTCTTTTTTCTTCATATAGTGGTAACTTGTTTTAAAATACGCTTGTTATTATCATCATAATCTTCAGTTACCTTGACGAGACTCAGATCTTGAATCTGATATAGTAGCTCTTCCCCTGATTTCCTTTCTAGAGGATCATCTGCAATGTTCCTTCTTATTTGTAACTGTAGTGCGTGACGTTGTTTAGACCAGACCCACTGTCCGATAAAGGGACTCAGTATCGGGCACGAGGAATTTTTCCAGCCAATATACTTCCAGTTTATTATTAAATAGCTTGCAAGAGAACGAGTTCGATGTATACTAGTAAGTTAACCCTAAGTCGTATTCTCAAGGAAGGCTAAACATGGCTTTATCTATGTTGCAGAACAGAAAGCAATTAAAAAGAATGGGTTTTGGATTTTTAATCTAATTAATCTATCTAGGCGAAAATTCAATTAAATCCTAAATCTAAGAACGAAGAATTAAAGAAACTGAATTTAAACATTCCTTAATTTGATTAATTAACATGATTGAAGATTTATATTACTGAGTTGGAAATTAAACAATAGCAAAGCAGAAAGGAAATAAATCATAAAGCAGGAAAGAAAGCAGTAAAAGAACTCACTGATTGAAAGGAAAAATAATGCATTAAAAACTCCGGGTTTGAATCACGAACGAATCCACAACGAAACTGAAGAACGAACAAGAAATAAAGATCTAGATTAAAGTGTTTTCTCTCGTGGTATAAACCCTAGACTAGAAAATAAAAACGTGAAGGAAGAAGTCCCTTCTTTGCATCGCGGAGGAGGTTTAAATAGAAGAAAGAGATCGCGCCAGGGTAGCGCTCGCTAAGGGGGTGGCGAGCGCTATCCCACTGTTCTGTCTCTCAAACATTCCATGGGGCCAGCGGTCGCTAGGGGCTAGCGACCGCTAGCCCCAAGTTCTGTGCCTTGGAATTGCGTGGAGCCAGCGATCGCTGGGGGCTAGCGACCGCTAGCCCCAGTTCTGTCTCTCCTTGTGACTCAAGCCACCGGTCACTAGGGGCTAGCGACCGCTGGGCATGCGTTCTGCCTTTTCTCCACTCTTTTCTTCATCTTTTCACTTCTTTTTGCCCTCGTTTCTCTTCTCGAACATTGTTCCACTTTGTGTGTCGATCTTTACCTGAGATGTAACATAAAGAATATAAAAGCATCATATCGAACGACAACAAGTGATACTATAGACTAAATTACGAGAGAAACGAGACCGAAAATGGATAAAACATGCAACAACTTTTTTCTTTCTAAAAGCCCTCTTGTTCCTCCTGAAATGGTGATCGTAAGGTAAGAACTTGCGATGTGTATCAAACCATGATTGATTCTGGCTATGAGTTAAAGAAAATGCTTCAGTTTGTTCCATGCATCGAGGACAAGCTAATCTTCCAGCTGTACTCCAACCAGACAACATAGAGTATGCTAGAAAATTACTTATAGTCCACATCAACGCTGCATGCATCTGGAAGTTTTGTTTCCTTGAAATGTTATAAGTATGACCACAACTGATTGAGTTCATATATAAGTGGTTGTAGGTACACATCTATCTTATCTTTTGGATTTCTAGGACCAGGAACAAGCACTGTGAGAAACATGTGTTGTTCTTTCATGCACAACCATGAACGTAAGTTGTAAGGCGTAAGAATAACAGACCAAGATGAGAATTGTTGTCCTGATTGACCGTATGGTTGAAAACCATCTGTTGACAAGCCTAATCTGATATTTCGTGGTTCCGCTGCAAAACCTGGGTAAGTCACATTAAAGTGCTTCCATGCCGGTGAATGCCATATCATGTCTCCGGCTGTAGCTTTAGATGCATATAACCTCTGTAAACGAGGTGTCAAAAGGAAGTAGTACATCTTATACACAACTAGTTTACGTCCCCGACTCCTATCACCTCAGATCATATCTTTGTATCGATTTTCATTGCAAAACTTGCAATTCACAAGATTGGAATTCGCTTCCCAATAGATCATACAGTGATTCCTACACGAATCTATCTTTTGTACAGGTACTCATTGCACGTAGCAATTTCTGTGTGTTGTAGTAGTTCATGGGTACTTTGTGATGATCTAGAAAAGCTTCGTTTACCAAAACACACATTTCATTAAAATATTTTTGTAGCATTCCACTACGGGCCTTAAAAGTCATCAGACGAGCCACAAAAGACAATTGAGTGTGGTTCTTACACCCAAGGTACAAATCTTTATCAGCGACATCCAACAACTCGTACAACAATTTTGTTGTAGCATTTGGATCTTCTTCAACGTCTGGGTTGTTAAAATTGGGACCCCCGAGATCATGAACCATCTCGTGGTATGTCTCATAATCTTCTTTAGGGTCTACATCTACATCAACACGTGTTTGTTGAACATCTGAAGGTATTTCACTTTCCCCATGAAACCTCCAGATCTCATAACCCCGTGTGAAACCTTTTCTAGCAAGATGTAGCTGTACAACATCTGTACTTTTGAACCATATATTTCTACACTTCACACTAGGGTTGTCAATTTTTAACACGACACGATAACCCGACACGAACACGCACAAAATTAATGGGTTAGTTTCAAGCCTTATCGGGTTTGGGTCGTTATTAGGTTGACCCGATAAGAACACGAAATTATCAGGTCGAGTTCAGGTTACCTAATAAGAAAATTTTATAATATATTAACTATTTATATTTTGAAGTAAATGTAATTTGTGATACATTTTTTCCAAAATATTTTATATTTTTTTAAATATAAAAATGAATATGTTCTATAAATTTAAAAAATTATGCATTTATTATTTTTTATTATAATTTTATAATTTATATATTTTTTTTATCCTATAAATTTATTTTTTTTTATCGTGTCGATAACATGTCGTGTCATTATCGTGTCGTTATCGTGTCGTGTCAACACGAAAGTTATCGTGTTCGTGTCAGGTTCGTATCGTGTTCAGGTTTGAGTTTAACAAGTCGGGCTCGGATTCGGGTTCAGCAAAACCTTAACAGGTCGGGTTCGGGTTTGACCTTAATAGGTCGGGTTGTTATCAGGTCCATGTGGGAATACAAAGGCACTGAAAATCTCCACCTTGGCGGAGAAAGCTTTCAGACTGGTTGACCGTCCACGCGCTAAGAACCAGGATGGTGGTGCCCACACTTAGCTTACATACATCCGACACGTCTGTACTGAAAATTAGGGAAAGGTTGACTTTCAGTAAGAACAAAAGATGTGCTCCAAGTCCTTGGGCTGGCGGTTCTGCAAAGCCGGTCCCCGGTGGCTTATCACTTTCACTTGCTTGAAGTTTTGGCGGGGCGTACTAAACCCACTACGTACCACACCACCGGGCAGATCGCCTAAATGTCGAGTCTTTCTCTGCCGTCAACTCGACGTCGCCGTCACCTGTAAAAGTTGGCCCAAAACTGGACTTTACTAAACAAGCGAGAAATTTTTATCTTATTAGTCAAGCGCGCACGATTTGACACCCCTACTTCACACACGGACACTTAATTTTTTCTCCATCCATGTATTGGTGCTGACTACTTACAAATTTTAAGAACTCTTCGAGCCAAAGAAAATTAGAGGGGGGTCAAACTTCTTGGATGAAAAAAAAATACAATTCATTAGATTCAAAAAATGATTGGAAAAACTCTCAAGAGAGTCTCTGGCCTGATACTGCACAAATATGATATTAGGTTATCAACTGCTACAAGATCAACAATTCCATAAGCTTTGGCTTCTGTTGCTGACATAAAAACATCTCTTTCCATGTCTTCAGATACAACCCATAAAGGTTTGCCCGTCCTTTGTACATAAGCCTTTGTGATGGTTTCGATGATATTACTGAGGAACGTCTTTATCAGAATATTTTTGCTTCCCACTTCGGTCAATTAGCAATAATTTTTCTGTGGACTTCCGGAGGCCCAGAAAGAAAATGTGGATTAAATCCCTCATTTAGAAGTAATCGCAAATACATCCAATTTCGACTCATTTTTATAACCGTGATTATTAATAAGTATTCACATAATGAATGAAAGGTTAATTAGTTATGGAGAGGTATTTCTGATAGGTAGAGTATATCAAATGTTTAAAAGAGAGAGACGAGAAAGAGAGATCGGTAAGTGCAGATGTCACGCTTGGTTGTGGACTTGTGCTTATGTGTGTATTAGATTGTGACAACACTTGGTTTTGGACTTGTGCGTAGTTGGGGAAAGAAGAAGTAGAGGAGAAATTGAGATTGTGATAGATTAAGTCTTATCGTTTATTTGGATTTGAATTAGTTACTTGAAGAGACGAGAAAGAGAGAGTGGTAAGTGGAGATGCATGTCACGCTTGGTTGTGGACTTGTGCTTATGTGTATAATAGATTGTGATAGATTAATTGGAGATGCCACACTTGATTGTGGACCTGTGCTTAGATGGGGAAGGAATTGAAGAAGTAGATGAGAAATTGAGATTGTGATAGATTAAATATTATGGTTTATTTGGATTTCAATTAGTTACTTGTAAGTTAAGTGAACTAAACTATTTACTTAAATAGAGATCAAATAACCACTGACTATTATATCATTCATCTATATATAATATATTAGACATCAAATATACGTCAATACACCAAAACCCATAACAAATTTCATATAATATTAGACATTTCGGGAGAAGATCCTTAAGACGTAATTAAAATCTATCCGAAAGCGAGAAAATCCTTAAGAAATTAATTTTTGTCTATCACAATGTCATAATATCATTCATTCCAACATCTATATACATAGAAATCAATGTCATAATCACAATCCAACATCTATCCCAATGTAATAAGTCCAACATCTATATATATCGCAATGTCATAATCACAAGTCAAAGTCATAATATACTTCAATTAGCAACATCTATCCCAATCATAATCGCAAGTCAAAGTCCAACATATATATACATAGAACTCAATTAGTAACATCTATATACAAATTAGTATAGCATCTATATACACTTCACTTAGCAACATCTATTTACATCAATTACTTAATTAGCATATATACATCTATTTACTTAATTAGCATATGTACATCTATATACACTTCAATTAGCATATATACATATACACTTGACTTCACTCAACATCTATAAATAGACATATATTCTTAAGTAGCATAATAAATAAACATATACATCTATTTACTCAATTAGCATATAAATACCATACCAGTAATCATTAAACTAATTAAATACAATTAAACAATAAATTAAACAAATTAAAAAAATAAAAACATACCTGATACTCCTGGTGGCCAGTGGCGGCGACGTGCAGAGGATAGAGTTGGTGGGCGGCGGTGGCGGCGGCGGGCAAAGGCTGGGGGACTGAATTTGGGGAAGGAGATGACGTGTTATATTTAACCTAGCGACGGAATGAACGATAGACATAGACCGTCATTAGGTAATAAAATTAATTAAAAATAAATTAAAAAGGTTAACGACTGACTGATGACGGACTAAACTAACGACGGACATGCCCGTCGTCCAGTCTGTCGTTAGTTCTGGCGCCAACATGCGCACCAAAATTTCCGTTGTCAGTCCGTCGTCAACCTATTTTATTTTTTCAGTCGCAGTTCGTCGCGAGCTAGTTACGGAATTTTGTTTTGTCGTCCAATATGTCGTCTGTTTGATATTTTTTTGTAGTGGTTGTAATTTTTAAGATAATTTTTCGATGCTTCATAATTATTGGTACCCACTGGTATTGATTATTGAGGAATTGCTTATTCTTCAGATCAATTGACCAGTTTTTCACCCTCATCCTCAATGATCATGTTGTGCAAAATAATACAAGAAAAGATTATATTTCAAATGTCGTCCTTGAAATAAGATTGGACGGGATTTCGATCTACAATCCAACGAGATTGTAGCACTCTAAATGCTCGATTGATGTCTTTCTTTCAACTTCTTGTCTTTGCGCAAAGTATTTTCTCATTGGATCAACTAATGATGGATAATTCTTCATGAATGAAGCCAAAGTCGAATAGATTATATTTGTCAGATAATGATGGAGACGCGCAAATTGAACTGATGGTGTATTCCCCTGAATGAATTGATTAAATAATGGAGATCCAAAGTATGACCATTTATATGGCTCAACCAACAGACTTTCAAGACTATGAGCATCCAAAGTATGTTTGTAAGTTTCAAAAAGCAAGCACCATGGTGTGAAAGCTTAAAGATAGAGATCTTTAATCTTTGCTTCAACAGGTCAGTATTAGATTTCTCCTTGTTTTATCACAAAACAAGTGCAACTCTCACTCTTATTCAGGTCTATATTAATGATATTTTGATCTCGGATGATGATGAAGTGTTAGTTAAACGTGGGGTTGACACTTTACACAACAAGTTTTGAGTTAAAAATCTTGGGATTATCAACTATTTTTTAGGTATTGATGTTCATCACTCTAGTGGACAGTTTGCTTTAGGCCGACACAAATATATCTATGAGTTTTTTTCTAAAACAAACATAAATGGGGAATGAAATTCTGATAGAGACTATCTTGAGATGAGATTCAAAGTAATTGGGAGAGAAAACTTTGAGGAATGAGGCACGCATGTCTTTAGCTAACTTGGAATTTTCTGCTGCAACAAATGAATTATTGATATTTATATATAGAAACACTCTCTTGTGTTGCCCCGCCCCACCCATCAATGTAGTCGGGTTGGGGTTTGTTTGGATCGAGTTGGACTTCAAATTTAAACTGACAACTGACATGTCATCGATTATTTTAATTGATCGAGACACGCTTTTATTTCCACCGCGGACATGAAAAACGACAACCATATAATAATAATAATAATAATAAGCGCGATGGTATAGAGGTAGAGAGAGATCGAAATAGCAGGCAGCAGCGAAGATAATTGATGAGGTAGCATGTTTGGTCTTAGCATGGCCGAGCATGTTAGACAAACCTTAATTTCAACCAAAGCCCACCACCACAACTATTGCTCTCATTGACCCAAATTCAATCTTCTTCTTTTCATTAACAAAAAAAGGTTAATTGCTCTAAATATACAAACTATCCATCAATTATAATATTTGAGTTGAATTAAAAATTCAACTTCCCAATACATGAATTATCATTTTTTTTCAATTTGTACACATGATTCGATTTCTCACCAAATTAATGTTCACATTGACCTATAATTTATCACGTGTCATATTGACTGTGCAAATTAAAAAATATTAAAATTTCGATTGCTATTAAATACATGAGCTTTCAATAAATTTTAATACTGTACATAAACTATTAATTTTTCTGAAATTTCAAATTGAGTTTAATTTTACCGAAAAATCAAAGTTCATGTGCATGAAAATGAAGCATTTTTATTTTTCTCATTTAATAAATATATCATCATTATATTGTAAGTTGATATTCTTATTCTTAATAGTATATAATGGTATGTTATTCCTATAAGTCCTACGGGTGATATTAATCGAATTTATTTGTTATTCGTTCTGTGCTAATTAATCTTTACACATCTATCCCAAATTAATCTTAAATTTTATATTTTTATATATATATAATAATACTATAATTTGAGTATATATTATATATATAGCCTCAAGCTCTAATAAGACATAGGTCATAAGGAATCATACCTAGCGGAAATAAAAGCATTAGAATTTGCTAGTTTTTATTGATCAAAATTAATTGGTGAAATTGTATATATTAGAAATATAAATTTTAAAATTTTTATTTGTAATAAAGGTATGTATATCAATTCTCATAGAACGGATAACAAATAAATTCAAATAAAATATTAATCACACCTAATACTTATAAGAATAACATATTAGTATATACTATTAAAATAAGATATATCAACTTAGGCTATGTTATGTTTAAAAGATAAATTATGAATTCTTCATTTTTTTTTTCCTCTTTCATCTTACTCTAAGGATGAATAATATTATCAATCCAAATTTGGAGTGATAAGAGTATCCTTCCTTAGAGTGGGATGAAGGGAAAAAAATGATAAAATTATAATTTAGATAGGAGAGATAAATAAAAAGAAGGAATTTAAAGAGTAATTATACTTTTATCTCACATTTTTAATAGATATTTTATCCCTCATGTAGTAGTTCTTAAATGAAAAAAAATGCATCACTTTCATGCTTATGAATTTTGATTTTTTGGCAAAATGAAACTCGATGTGAAACTTCATAAAAAAATACTCCCTCCGTTCCAATATAGTTTACCCCATTTGATCAAAATTATGAATATTTTATTGATTTTGATTAAGAAGAGTAGAACAAGACTAATAGTTTACGTGCATAGAATTTGTTAAGAGTTGGTATGTTTAGCAAAAGTTGCATGGTCAATGCGACACGTGGCACCTTACGGGTTCATGTAGACATTCATTTGGTAAAATTAAACCTGATGTGTTTTTTATTTTTAAGTGTAGTTCTTATAATGTGGAACATAATTTGTATAGTTTGTGTATTTAATAGAAATGATCTAATTAATTGGCCAACAATTGTGGTGATCCCAAATTGTAGCTGGAGTGATTGTCGCCTACGTAATTAAAAGATGATAAACGAATATTTGGCTGAAGGATTCCATTGCAGGCGCGTGTTATCAGCATCATCGATCGTCACATATATATATTATGATGCATATCGAAATTAATAACAACAATGATAATAATTATAGATAAAATATTGGAATTGATGTTGATGTCAAAAGTGGTACAAATAAATATGCTAAAATGATAGCTACTTTTTATTTTGGGCACACCTTTCGAGGAATCTTACGAATCTATATAACATATTCAAGGATTACGTATTAAAAGCTTTGTCCATGTTGACGTGGCAAAACCACAATTTTTTCCAATGAAAATCAATATATTATATATGATAATTTTAGTAATATGGTTTAATTATGTCTTATATAGCAATAAATCATCATTGTAATCTTATTTAATTAATTATTCAGACAACACTGCAATAAATATAATTCAATAATTTAGAAAAAAATCTATAATATTAAATTTCATACTGATTAAAATTTTAAAATCATAGTTTAATTTTATTAAAATTTTAATTTACGTAATTGTTAAATTTGTCAAACAATTGTTCATATTTATTTTAAATCTCAACTTTATTCAATATCAATTTCAATATTTATTAAATTTTTTACTAATATTAAATTGACTAAGAGTTTTAAAATAAATAGTTAATTATTGAAATTTTCCAATTTAATATTAAATTATAATTTAATTTAAACAATTAGTTGGCAAATTATATGTAATAGAATTTTGCATATTAAATTTATATTTAATTTTTAACACTCATATTACGTGAGTGATATTGATTCATGAGTAAATAAAATTTATAATAATTATTTTTATTTCCACTACAAGAAAATTGGTGTATAACAACAATGTATAATAATAATTTAAATATAATTTATAAACTAAGCGGTTAGTTTATCTCATATTAAAATCTTAATATATACTTTATCAATATATAAGTTTAGGCAATAATATACATATAATTTATAGAAAAAAATATAAAAATATGATTGATATAAGGTGGGTGAGTAAGTACTTAACATACATGTTCGCTAATATTTTACAGGTATATTTCGCATAATTTTTGCGGGTAAGAATAATAATTATCCATATCAATATACACAAACTAAAATGATAGTGTGTTCATATATGGACATCCACTATCCATGCATGTCTTACTTGATTGTCATGCCTAATTTTGACTCACCAATAAGATAAGTTTTTATACATATAACATTAATTATTTGATGAAAAAATAAACATTTTTCCGAATAAAAATTATTTATTTGATTTGGTTAACTAATTGATTTTATCTACCAAATAAAGAGTCAATTTTTTAAATTATTTTTTTAATTATGACATCAAGTGATTATATACCAATAAATTTTACATGAGATAACGCATGTAACAATTATATTTTGCAAGTGATATAATTTTTCATGTAGCATGAATTTGCAATTATGTTAATAAAATATATGTAATGTGATTTTTTAACAATACATTCCATATACGATAAATTATGGTAAATAATATTTACTTTTTATAATGTATCAATTTATATTACTTTTTAAACAAACTATTGAATTTTTAATAATAATTTTTTTTTATAATTTATCAATATATAATATTTTAAAATTTATATTTATAAATTATAATGTAAAATAATTTTCTGTCGATTTTCGACGATTATATACTAGTATACATATATACATTACTTTCTTAATTATATGTATATTATAATTAATTAATAACCTCTTCTTCTTTTAATTTTCTGTTCTCTTCTTTTTATAAATTTAAACTACGTAATGTGATAGTGCAGTGTTTAGGGTTATATATATATATCTATATATATATATATAGGATGGAGTTCAAATAAAAAGGAACATTAAGGTATAAAATAGGAAATAATCTGGGCCTTAAATTTTCATGATCGGACGGTTGAGATCTTGACCGAAAAATGCATTGCTTTTAACTATTAAATGCATTGTGAAAATGTAATTGAATTATGCATTGCATTTAACTATTAAATGCATTGTATTTAACTATTAAATGCATTGTATTTTGAACGCATAACTGCCCACTTCAAATTTTACGAAAATAACCTTATGTATATATAATGGCGCGATTTTTGTTTTAATCATGGCCGTCGGATGGTGTTGATCTAATGGCCCAGATCATTTCCTATTTTATACTTTAATGTTCCTTTTTATTAGAACCACTCCCTATATATATATATATATAATATATGCAACTGGGTCTAATCTAATATAAGAGTCTCCTAAGCTTGGCTCATTATATATAGAGAGCATAACTCATCGAATATTTTGAGATTTTAATTCACGAGCTACCTACCTCAATCGAATTCTTTAAATATAGATTTTTATTTCAAATAATTTTTCATTCACAATAAAATAACAAATATGCACGTACTAAGAAAGTATATAATTAATACATTACTTAAAGTTATTTAGAGACTTAACATTCAACAATAGCTAGCGTTGCCAATTATTTAAAGTTATTTAGAGACTCGATATTCGTGAACTATTCGAAGTTTGACTTATTAATAAAGTTCGTGTACTTTTTGAGCCAAACACCATTAAATTCGAGTTCGACTCGAAAAATAATTCGAGCTTGGTTCGAAATTCGAGTTCAGTTCGTTTAGTAAATGATCGAATTTTGAACGAGTTTTTATTGAACTGAATTTCGAATAGTTCACGAAAAGTTTGGTTCACTTACCGCCTATAGCATATACATAGGATAGGATGGGTCGAGGCTCTATAATTTATATTATATATATAGAATGAGCGAAGGCGTTGGAATGAGAAAAATAGTGTGAAGTAAAAATGGCACTATGAATGAGAAAAATAGTGTGAAGTAAAAATGGCAGTATCAAAGGGAAAGAGAGGACATGTTTTGGCCGTACCGTTTCCGGCTCAAGGCCACGTCACACCCCTCCTCAAACTCTCCCGCCTCATCGCCTCTAACGGCGTCAAGGTCACATTTGTCAATACACAATTCATTCACAACAAAATCTCACGTGCTGCACAAACGTCATCTCATGATCCTGACGACGGCGCCAACGCCGTCGTACTGGCTTCAATTTCCGACGGCCTCGCCTTGGACGCCGATCGGAACAACGCTTTCGAGCTTTGGGAGAGCCTCAAGAAGACCATGAGTGGGTACTTGAGAGATTTGATCCACGAGATTAATAGTGGTGATGATGATGGGAAGATCAGCTGCATCATTGCTGATATTACAGTTGGGTGGGTTTTGGATATTGCTCAAGATTTTGGGGCTCAATCTGTCGGTTTTACCCCTGCTTCTGCTGCTTCCTTAGCTATGACTCTTCAAATTTCTCACCTCATTCAAATTGGAACACTTGATCTAGATGGTATGTGAACTTATTCAATTTTGGTTTTTTACAAAAACTTTTATTTTTGGCTATCAAATACATATATTATGCTATGTTTTTAGGCAAAAAAGATATTCTGCTAGCAAAATCATAATTAATTACAAAAAAATGTTTGTATTTTGAGGAAATTCTCTTTTTGGCAGCTTGGACTATTGTTGCGTTATTTTCTAACTTGTTTTAGTTATATAACTAATACCGAACTAACTATAATTAAGGTTTAATTAATCTGTGATATCCCCTAAAAAGAAACTTACACTAAGATTCAATCACCCAAGTTTGTATCTTTAATTATTGAAAGAAATTTGTATTTATTTCATGCAGGAACTCTCAAGGAGGGTGATATTCTAAAGTTGTCAGATGATATACCACCATGGAGAAAAGATGAATTTCTTTGGAGCTTTGCCATTAACTTAGAAACTCAAAGAATCATGCTTGATTGCTGTCTTTCTGGGGAGAAATCAGCCAAATCCAATTATAACTGGCTGCTTTGCAATACTTTTTACGAACTTGAGTCCTCAGCATGTGATCTAAACCCTAATTTGTTGACCATTGGACCATTGCTGGATAGCAGTAACTCCAAGTCTAGGGAAAATTGTAGCAACTTTTATGCTGAAGATGCTTCTTGCTTAAGCTGGTTAGATGAGAAAGCAGTTTCCTCAGTGATCTACGTTTCATTCGGGAGCGTGGCCGTTTTGTCCCAGCGCCAGCTAGAGGAGTTGGCGCTGGGGCTTGAGCTATCGGGGCGACCCTTTTTGTGGGTCGTCAGATTGGATCTGACTACTGATGGGTCGCGGGTTGAGTACCCGAAGGGGTTTTTGGAGAGGGTGTGCGGTCGTGGGCTTGGAAAGATAGTGGCATGGGCGCCTCAGGAGAAAGTTTTGCACCACCCTAGTGTCGGGTGCTTTTTGTCGCACTGTGGGTGGAACTCGACTCTTGAGGGGCTGAGCGCGGCCCTACCCTTCTTGTGTTGGCCTTTTTTCTCGGATCAGTTCCATAATCAGAACTATATTTGTGATGCGTGGAAGATTGGATTGAGAATTGAGCAAGATGAGTGTGGGATAAGGGTAAGGGATGAAATAAGGACCAAGATTCAAATGGTGTTTGATGATGATGATATGAGAATGAACACATTGAGATTGAAAAAGATAGGTGCAAAGAGTGTTGCTAAAGAGGGATCATCTTTTTCTAATTTTCACAGATTTATTGATCATCTACTTATGGAATGAGGGATGTTGGTTTTATCTTGTGGTATTTTTTTATTTCAACTTTTCCACAATGTAGTCTTAAATATTTTATTTCCTTAATGAAATGTGTTGTTCTCTCTTTCTCCAAATATTTTCTCTCGCAGTTTTTCTATATGGTATCAAAGCGGAATAGTCCACTATTTTTGTCTAATGTTCACCAACAGAATCTGTTTATGTTTAATTTTCTCAACTTATTTTGTTTTTATTTTTCTGTTCCATCGAAAAGCTGATGTTTCGATTATGCAGTTGTAGTAATTCGAAAGTTCAGATATATAATAGAGTAGGCAATATTTTTGTTGAAGAATTTTTTCGATTTCCTTTTTGATTATCACCAATTAGTTTCTTAGTTCAATTCATCAAAAAAGAATCTCTCTTTCAATGTTCTCACTTCTTACTGGTTCCGTTGTTGGCTATGTTTCATAGTGACGGTTTTGTCAAGGGAATCTTCCATTCTCACTTCCTCAATGTTTACGGTTGAAATATATACATCACTCTCAAATTTTCTTTATTTTTCATCTATAAAATTTGATTCTTATTCTTAATTTTCGGTTGATGAATATAAAATCATCAATATCAAGATCCTCTCTTTTCTGTTACTGATTACATATTGTTTATTTTTTCTCTCTTCAATCAAAATTTAGATTTCCGCTTTTTACCGATTGATTCTTTGTTCTAGCTAATTCCATTTGGTATCTCTCTTCTTTCTACCATTAAATTTGGAATATTATCTATTTCTCACTAAACATTGGTTGTTTTGTTTCACCGATATATAGTATCTTTGTCTTGTCTCGTCGAAAAATTGACTCTCTCATTTCACCAATCATTTCGGTTTTTGTGCGTGGTTTTGTCTCATAAGATTGATGTCGATCGTAGTGTGTTCGTTTGGAATCATGAGTCTCAGTTTTTATTCACTTTTCAAGTATAATTGTATGGTCAAAATGTGTCTAGTTTTGCGTTGTTATTTTGTCTTAAAGGCTGTTTGGCTAAACTTATTTTAAAGAATTTATAAATTGTAAAAATAAATTATGGTGAAGCTACTTATTTTTTGAAGAACTTATAAGCTTCAAGAGTTTATTTTTACAACTTATAAGCTCTTAAAGAGCTTAATTTGCCAAACACTTTTAAAGAGCTTATAAGCTCTTAAAACTTATAAGCTATTGCAAGAGTTTATAAGTTGGGAAAATAAGTTGGAATGAAACTACTTATTTTTTGAAGAACTTATAAGCTCCAAGAGCTTATTTTTACAACTTATAAGCTCTCAAAAAGCTAAATTTGTCAAACACTTTTAAGGAGCTTATAAGCTCTTAAACAACTTATAAGTTCTTTTAAAGAGCCAAACACCCCCTTAGTCTTGTTTGTTTAAGATGGACAAGCAAGTCACATGTTGTTGTAATAACTTTGGGGGATGAAACTATGAAGAAAATAGTGATTGGTTTTTGTTGATGCGTTGAATGAGGATGGTTCTTTCATATTCTTGTATGAAGGTGTTGTCGTTTGTTTGTTTCATAATATTCACCAAACATCAGAGTTCAGAGTTGGGACTTTGGGATTCTTTGAAGGGTCAATATTTTTTGTACTAAAACAATGGAGGTATTCCAAAAAACTGTGGTAGCTTTTAATTCCTATATTGTCTTTCTGAGCAGTATTCTAGGCCCAGATGAGTCTAATCCTATTTACATGGTCTATGTGACCTTGAAGATTGTGGCTCAATCATTCTCTTTTCCATAGCAAACACTTCTTACCACCTCTTGTAGACCCACTTGAAAAGATTTTTGGTTCTGTGAGGAAGGCATAGAATAATGGCACTCTCAGTTGATGTTCGTCAATATTTCAGAGAATATGAAGAAAGAAAAGCATCAAATAATTCCATTATTTGCTTGTTTTGCAATAACACTCTCCATTTTGAGGGGATGTCAAGATTGTAGAATTGGTTTAGAGTTGTTATTCATTTCATTAAAGTTGCTAGTATATAAACAAGGATTTTTCTTATATTTTTTATTTCAACTCTTTCACGGTGCATTCGAGATATTTTATTCCCTAAATGAAATTTGTTTTGCTATCCCTCATTTGGTTTCATCTTGATCGCTAGGGGTGAGAATCAGGACGGGACCGGGAGTCTCGGTCCCGATCCCGAAGTCCCAGTCCCGAAAAATGGTAAATTTTTTGTCCCGGTTCCGGTCCCGATTGGGATTTCGGGACTCCTGAGTCCCGAAATTGGAAAATTTCAAGTCCCGATCCCGGTCCCGAAAAATTAAGTCCCAATTAGTCCCGAATGGTCCTAAAATTCCGAACGGGACCAAAATTTCCCGATCGGGACCAAATTTCCCGAATGTTAAAAATTAATTTTGGGACATCGGAAGTCCCGATCGGGATTCGGGACTCCCGAGTCCCGAAAATTCTCAATTTCCCAGTTCCGGTCCCGGTCCCGATCCTGAAAATTTTGGGACTCGGGGTCCCTAATCCCGCCAGGACTCAGGACGGGACTGGGAAAGTCCCAAGTCCCGGTCCCAAATTCTCACCCCTATTGATCGCACTATTTATAACATAAAATAAGTATAGTAAACATGCAGTCGAGTATTTTATCCACATATAATGATAAACAAGAACACATTAATTAATTAATTAACAAAAATATTTAATCATTATTTAGACATCAAATTTGTGTAGTGATTGTAATAATTAACTAAGTAAATAAACATAATTTGTGAACGATAACGTAAAATCAAATAATAATAAATGGGTTACATGACAATATATTGATACTAAATAAATTAATGAGATTCACCTATTAAATTTAATTACCAATTTTTTAATTCAATTAATGTGAAGTTCACTTAGATAATCATATACTCCTGATCAGACAATCTACAATCGTTGATTAGTACTCGGTCTATTATTCGTAAGTATCAAGAGCTAAAATATTAACTCCAAAAGCGCGATTAGAATATCCTTCTACAATTATCTTATTTTCGCGAGGTCTCAATGTGAGGTCTGTATTTTGAAGGAAAATTATGATACGACATCAAAAATATTTATCTCCGCTAGGTCTCAAATCACCTACATGTATGTTTCAAGAGATCAATTGTGAATTCAATTATGATATGATATAAAAAACACAACTAGCATGCAATAATATTGATCATATATCAAAACATGATAATTAAAATCGAGAAACATACAAATTGGATTTGAAGGAAAATTAGGAAATAATGTTACGAATTCATATATTGAAATAGGTCATACAAAGCCCTAAAATCACAAATAGTTTAACTACTCATACTGAAAGTAATACTGTATTAAAATAAAATAAACATAAATCCTCATGACATAGAATTGCGATCATTGATTGTCAATCTCCAATCTTGAATTCTCCATCAGAAGTAAAATATAAAATTAACTAAAACCTAGAAATTTAATTCTTTCGTCGCGTTATTTATGACACATTACTTTTGAGCATTTGTATTAAGAAAATAATTTTTATGTGTAAAATGGTGAATCCGAATAAAGTTGATTAACTTTTCAAGGGTAAATTATTTTCTTTTTGAAAACGAGTCATTAATATTGAGACACTCTAATATGATAAGTGAGTCATAAATAATGAGACGGGTGGAGTATATGATAATAAAATACTCCATATTGATACATATTTATGGACTCTTGGAGTTCACATACTGATATAGTCCATATTTATCCATAAAATATAAGGGAAAATTTGAAAATGACAAAATGCGAGCAACTTCGGTGACCTCTACAGTATGATCAGTGAAATTGCAACCAAAAAATGACATATTCGACGATCGCCAAAGTTGTAGCACAAATTCGGCGACCTCCCTCTCATGGTCGCCAATCTTGATGTCCTTGGCCATGGCTTCAATTTTCTCGACTCATGCATTCTTGTCTCGTTGCTCGCCCATTTTTTTAGTATGGTACACCTCTTGGCTTGCTCGTCTTATCATTACACATCCATCGCGTCAATTCCATTAAATCTTTTACAAAATATGAAAAACGAAACACAAACGTAACACGAACATAAGACGAAAATGAAACAAAATACGGCACATAATACGACTAAATATATTAGAAACCAAACTAATAACATCAAGTGAAACTTGTAAAATTAGTGTTTATCATATCTCTTCTTCTTCTCCAAATATTTCCTTTTTCTCAAATTTTCTACACTATATGGTGCTCAAAGTGAATAAAGATAATGATACAAGCAACATAATTAATCTTAGACCAATTACAACAACTACTTCATATAAAATTTGCTAACGGATATAAGAACAAATGTTAAAAGGTTTTAGTTAAAATAAACAAAATGTATGTATATTCTATAACATTTGTCTTTAGTTTGTAACAATGTTGTGTTTAAACTTGAAAGAGAAAAATTAGCAAATAAGATGAGCACCCATATGATGACTGTCACTTCTCCAATAATCATTGATTTGGGGGAGATACGAGTGATATGAGGAACTATGTTAGAGCTAGTTTTGGGAAGGTGATCATAAGAAATTTGTTATTATTAACATTGATAGTATCTTCTCAAATAGACTTTTTGATATTGTATATGTTGTTGATGCAAACTGGGTTGCCTGTTGTGAATTTTGTGAAAAAATCACTTTGGAGTTTTATACAAATCTTAATAATTCCATGTTTGATACCTCCTCTTTCAATGTGTATAAAATTTTTATTCGTGGAAAGTACTTTGTGGGATTAGATTATGTTGCTAGATAACTAACTGGTGGAGTCGTTTGTACTTGGCATGGAGAGAGTCTAGATGCTACCAAATTGTCTATGAAATATTTCTTCATAAAGTTATCGTTAAGAGTTGGTTGCCCTCTATTCATCGTTCTACTTTAAGTCAAAGCATGTATACTTTATTGTTTCGAATTGAAACTGATGTTCAAATTAACTTTAAGTTTGTGTTATTTAATTTCATAAGGAAGCACGCAGAAAGAGTGAATGCATTTGCAAAAACCTTTTGTCTATCATTATTGGTCAAGTTGATTTAGTTGTTGATGGTGGTGAGTATGTTAGAAGTCATCCCTATTATCTTTGAACTCTAAATTAATTGATGAGATGTTCCATATTAAGGATATAGATGGGGATGTATTTGGTAAGTAGAAGAAACTATTCATATGACATAAATTAAAATATGTTTTGGTTTCACACAATCTTCATGCTATGACTTCAAGGGTATTACTTGAGTTGAAAAGGGAATACAATCACCCATAAGGTAATCAAGGATTGCTCACTTTCATATCAAATATTGAATGTTTGTTAAATGATTTACCAGACTTCCAACTCAAGGGATACACATAATGTCGGACCATATGATATTAAAAGAAGGAGAACTTCTTAGTGATGATTTGGATTGAAGAAAAAAAAATAAAGAAACTCAGGTGAGGTTGAGAATCCTAAGAAGCTTTGGCAATTGACATTTCTACAATAAAAAGGAGTAATGGTCTACTAATGTTGATAATGCGTATGTGTTTTTTGGTAGGGGTGTGCACGGGCCTCGGTCCGCGGACTTTTAGTTAAGTCCGATATAGGTCCATATAGACACGGGCTTGACATTTAAAAGTCCAGTATGGCGGACTTTACACGGTCTCTAAATGACGGGCTTTAGACGGCCTTAGACTGATTTTAGACGGACTCGGGCCCTAAACGGGCCTTCAAACAAACATCATTTTTTAGGCAAAAAATGTAGTCCGAATACACTGATTTTTTCAGAAAATGCAGTTTTTTAGACATACAATTTTTTATTACTGCTAAAAATTAACTAAGATCTATGCAGTCTCAAAAACACAAATACAATATGGCTTAGGAGCTGTACAGTCTAAAAAATAGAACAATCTCATAAACAAGAGGCAAGAGCTGTGTAGTACTGCAGTCTGCCTGCCAGTCTCAAAAACACATACAATACAGCTTAGGAGCTGTGCAGTCTCAAAAACAGAACAGTCTCATAAACAAGAGCTGTGCAGTGTGCAGTCTCAAAAATACAAATACAATACAGCTTAGGAGTTGTACAATCTCAAAAACAGAACAGTCATAAACAAGAGATGTGAAGTCTCTAAAACACAAATACAATATGGGTATTAAGAGGCAACACATCATCTCCGATGATTAAAGGGCTGTGGGAGGACAAAGGGTATTAAGAGGCAGATGCCAATCATGCCATGGACTCGATCAGGAGCTGATAACCTTCACAAATCAATCATCATCATCATTATCAAGAGAAGCTTGAAAGAACTTGGGCCGACATTTTAATTCATCTACAAAAGAAAAAAAAAAAGACAATGTTAATGTCAAATATGTAGTCATAGCAAATCAACAATTAATAAGAAATAAGAGTTAAAAATCAAAAGGGAGTGTTACCTATCTCAATCTTCTCAAGTTTCTCTTGCAATTCATTGATAGCTTGAACTTGTATGATTTCGCTCTCAATATCAATTGGAGAATGACGAGTCCAATCTTGTGCACAAATCAAAGCCTCGGCGGTTTTAGGAGTAAGTGAACTCCTAAAAGGATCTATCACCCTCCCCCCATGCTAAAAGCCGACTCACTAGCAACGGTAGAAATAGGCATTGCCAACACATTTCTTGCAACTTATGAAAGAATTGGAAACTTTGAAGAATTATTTTTCCACCAAACTAACAAATCAAATTTCTCACCCATTAACTTTTCATTTTCAACACGATCCCCCAAATATATATCAACCTCCGTTTTGCCAATTTCATTTTGTTCCTCAAGATGCTTTAAAAACCCACCCTCCAAATCATCATCAACATCCATATTATTATCATTAGCACATGAAGAACCCTTGCAACCATCACCCAAATTTTTTTTCTCCATTTTGCTTTTATAATGATCATACAACTCAATCAATGCATTCATCACCCTTTCCTTCATACCCTTAGATTTTTGAGTATCCTTCCCATAGATTCGATCAAAGCAAAAGTTCACATACACAATTTTATGATGAGGATCTAGAACCACGGCTATGTGCAACAAGTAATTGATATTTTCCATATTTTTCCAATACTTGTCATATTTTACCCTCATTTTTTTAGCCATATTCATTTTTTCAAGATCCACATTATTCTCACACAGTTTTACCAACCTAACATGCAAAGAAACAAGTTCACCAAAAATTAAATTTGAGGTCAAATACTTGGTTCCCGAGATCTTCAATGTCAAGTCGAAAAAGATTTGCAAAAAATCAACAAGATCGGCAACTTTCTTAAAATCATTAGAAGTTGGAGCCCCAAAAATCCTTGTCTTACTCTTCTTCTTTTTTTCTAGTATTCAACTCCACACTCTCCTCATCCCCACCAAGAAAGTAGTTTTCATAATTGATGTCTTTGCTCAACCTTTTGAATGCCTCCGCATACTTTATCGCGGTTTCTAGCATTAAAAAAGTGGAATTCCACCTTGTATCAACATCAAGACACAATTTCTTACTACAATCCAACTTCTCTTTCTCAACACAATTCTTAAATTTTGCAAGCCTTGACGGGGAAGACCTCACATATCTCACGGCATTTCGAATTTTGACAATTTCATCCACATTCTCATCTAATCCATCCTTCACAACAAGATTGAGAATGTGTGCACAACATCTCAAGTGCATGTACTTGCAATCTAATATCGAATTCGGGCCACTAAGTTCATCTTTCAAGAACCTAATAGCACCATCATTGGATGAAGCATTGTCAATTGTAATTGTAAAAACCCGATCAATACCCCATTCTTTCAAGCATTCATAAACTAACTTCCCAATTGTTACCCCCTTGTGATTAGCAATAGGACAAAAGTTCAAAATTTTCTTTTTCAACCTCCATTCATCATCTATCCAATGTGCCGTGAGACACATATAGTTAACATTTTGAACCGATGTCCAAGTGTCCATGGTAAGAGACACTCTTTTCCCTTTCATGAGATCTTTCAACTTCTTAGACTCTTCTTTATAAATTTGCAAGCAATCTCTAGCAACCGTCCAACGAGATGGGATCTTGAACTTGGGGTCCAATTCCCAAATAAACTCCCTAAGCCCTTCATCATCCACAATGCTAAAAGGTCTATTATCCTTTATGCACATTCTAGCAAGGGCTCTTCTAGTCTTCTCTTGATTAAATACATAGCTTGCAATATTCTTTTCACTACCCCCTCCTTTGGTTCACTCTTGAATTCTAATGTCTTTTGCTTTTTTCCATCAATATGAGCCCCGGGTTGACCCTCATAAGCGAGTGATGATCGACAAGTCCTCTTCAAATGTCTATTCGTCGGAGTTGTTCCATTCTTACTAGTATCAAAGGTAAATAATGATGGACAATAAGGACATTTTATTTTTTTCGGATATGGTTTCTTGGTAGGTCTTACAAAATGGTCCCATACCCATGAAGTGAACCTAGAACTACCATCCTCATTTTTCTCCTCATCTAAATCAATCACATCTGAAATAAAAAATAAGAAAACCACATACAACAATTCAACATTAGGACATTTACATGAAAAACCAAAAAAGAAAATTACTTCTCATTGCATAAAATACAAAAATATACTAACACAAAAAAACACAAATTTCTACAAACACAAAAGACAAGTGATTCCAGTAAACCTGGTAGAACAGCATGCACACTAATAAAAAAAGGTGGTCAGGGACTTACCACTGGCGGCAGGGGCAGAAGGAGTCGTCAGTGGAGGACCAGAAGGAGGGTTCGTCGGAGGAGTGAGCGTCATGGATCGTCTTCAACAAATCCTCTAAAGCTCAACAAGTCAACAACAATGGCTGCACACAGAGAGACAGAGACAGAGGGAGAGGATGTGACATGTGAGAAATAGAAATTGTGTGGGATATTCAATAATCAATATTGTGTGGGATTGGGGACTGTGGCCTCACTGGCCTGTGGGGTTAGTTACTTAGTTTATTAGGTTAGGTTAAACTTAATATTATAAAATAGAAATTATAAAATAATTAATATTAAATATTAATATAATTATATATTATATAAATATAATAATCAAAACTACGTAGTTTTGATAAATTACGGGTCGGGCCGGACCTTGACGGTCTTTGGGATCCCAAGGTCCAGTCTAAGTCCGCGAAGGCAGATCCTAACATTTTTATGATTCAGTCCACTGCAGGGGTCCATGGACTCGGTCCCAACGGGCCGGTCTCTGGCGGACATGACGGATTACGCGGACTGGTCCGTCGATTTGCTCACCCCTATTTTTTGGTATTGTGTTCAAGTGTTGTATAAAAGAACATTTTGTTTTTGCTTTTTGTTTCTATATTGAAATACTTGATTAAAATTCTATATTTGGTTTGTAAATCTTAAAACATAGCCCAATAGTAAACATTTTGAAGAGTGATATTGGAGTTCATATGTTTCAATTTCATAAATATCTGCTTATTTTCAATTTGAAGATCGATTAAGTGCAATGTTTTCTTCAGTAAAAATTTTGGTGATTAAGTTCTTGAACCAAGAAGGGGTGTGTAGCAATCGTTTTATATGAATATATGTGTGTGTAAATATATATTTATTTATATATATGGGGGTCAAGAAAGTTTGAACGGGTTTTTAAGTGACGTGAAATTTAATTTTAAAATAATTAAATGACCTAAGGTCGATCTATGTTTCGAGTAGATGAACGTGGTATATTTATTTTCTCTAAACCGATTCCCTGTGAGTGAGAAATAATAGTTTAAAGTAAGTCATTTAAGTAATGGAGTTATGTAGTTGGGACTAAGTATGGAGAGTAACACTTGTCCCACATTGGTTATGGAACCATCATTCATCTTGTACTCCCTCCGTCCGGGCTAAGTTGAGGCATTTCTTTTGGGCACGGTAATTAAGGAGTATATGTTTTGAGTTGAAAAGTGTATAAAATGATGATATGAATATATATTATTTAAACTTGTGTGTGTGATAAATGTATCTAAAAAAGGAAACGTCCAAACTTAGTTGCGACAGAGGGAGTATTTAATAAGATTAAGAAATCTTATGGTATGACTAGTTGGGTCACAGAATGTCCTAGCACGTACCGGTTTGCTGGCCTGGGGCCTGTTTTTATTAGTGGTCTATGCCACTAGTTGTGTCATGATCTATGTCATGGCATGTGCCACGTTTTGGCCTGTGGCACGTTCTGTGCCACTGATGTTGTGTCAGTGTGCTACGTTCTGTATCACTGGTGTTGTGCCAATGTGCCACGTTCTGTGTCAGTGTGATCTGTGTTGTGCCACATTCTGTGCCAGTGTGGTGTGTGTTGTGCCACGTTCTGTGTCACTGTGTTGTGTTATGTGCCAGTGTCAGTGTCACTGGGCTGTGTTCTATGCCACTGGCATGTGCCATGATCTGTGCTAGCTGTGCCACGGTCTGTGCCAGCTGACCACATGTGCTGGCTTTATACATGGCCTTAGTCAGTGGCCTTGTGATATCAACTTAGATGAATGTAGAGAAAGGCATGTCCAGTTTGAAGGATTTAATGTGCCTTCAATTGTCATTATTTTTGTAACTCCTGTAACGGCCATATGGCTTAAATGGGCATTATTGCCATCAATTCCAACAGTCGCCCATGTGTGGGAATGGACCTATAAATAGGTCACTCTAGCATGCATTCCATACACACGTTAACATTGCATATTATCTTATTGTTGCACAACACTTCTTTTTTTGCATCTCAAGAAGCTCTGTTCTTCATCTTGTTCAGTTCGCCGAAACTCGGTTTGTTTGTGGTGTTGCTACACTCCGAGACGAAAGTCATTTCATCTTTGGGGACTTTTGCGCCAATCCGAGAGTACTATCGGGGCGTAATTTGTCTTGCAGATAGAGGACTATCCTCGACTCGGCTTCAAATTCTAGTTCCAGTATTGTTATTGTTTGTAATAGTCCATCTTCTGTAATTTTCTTTTCCCGATTGTACATTTTCTAACAATTGCAAGACAAATTATATTTTGTTCAGGAGGAGAGCTGACGGATTTCAGAACTTGTTCTTGAAAACTACTCTGAACAAATACCTTTGTTGGAAATGGCGTCTTCTGCTTCGACTGAGTCCAACATCGCAGCTGCTCGTTCCTCTGCCACTATTGCTGCTAATGCAGCTTCTGCTACTGCCTCTTCTGCTGCTGCAGCTTCTGCTGTAATACCCTGAATTTTCCATATATAGTTTATATATTCTATTATGACTAATTTAGAATTTTAGGGAGAGACTAGAACCTATTAGAACATACCATGTGAAATTTGCACCAGGCGAAACTTTTTAAATGTTTCTTTAAAAATGATCTTTTCATGGATAAGTCAAAAGCATGTCAATATTATACTCCTTTTGTAGAGTTTTTCAAAGGAAAAAATTATGACACTAAGTTTTCTCAAAAACGAGTTAATATGCGACCGCTAAGAATTTTTGAAGTTTAAGCATGTCGCATAAAAATTAGTTTTTCTATGCATAACTGAAATTATATCAATATTATAGTCATTGTATAGAATATTAAGAAAGAAAGATGTTGACTTTGAGTTTGCTCAAAAAGAAGGTCGTATGCAGGAGTTACGACATTTTAATATTTATGTATTAATAATAATATAATATAATAAAAAATAATAAAATAATCAAAATCTTACCTTCAATTGCTCATTTCCAAAGCAGAGGTCTCCTATGTTGTTTTCTCTTCTTTCTATTATTTTCGAGTAGTTTATATTATTTTCGAGTAGTGAGGTTCTGTGTGTTCAATAATTGAGGATCGATCGAAGTCAACGTACGTCAGGGTAAGGTTGAAGATAGGAATGGAGCTTGACAAATGTGGCTCAGTTGTCGTCCAGTTTCTGCCGTCATCGTTCCGATACTGTTATCTTCATGCTTTCTCCTCTCATTCTATTCTTCATTTATTTTCCCGTTCATGACTATCGGTCTATCAGACAGCTAAAATCTCTGACCATAAGATCTGTTACTATGTCAAATTAATTTTTAGATTTGAACCCCGGTTATGATCGGCATGTCATGATTTATTGCATTATTTTCATATTTTTCTAAAGGGAAAATATTCACGGTCTATCTTTTTCGATAAAATTTATAGTGCATGTAAAGAAAAAAATATAGGATTTTCTGAAGGAGGTTTCATTAATTTTCACAGGGTCCAATTTTTCATAGATTTGAAAAAGAATAAGAATCTTCTCGAGTAAGGTTCGAGTTAAAGTTGCATGTTTTAAAAATGTTTTTATATATTCCAATAGAGAATAATGTCCTGAGTATTTTTGCCTTCTGGGCCAAGATGATTTGAAATCTTGTGTATTGCCAAAATGTCCTTAGAAGACTTAGAAAACCTCCGCTTCGTCGTTTTCACTTTATTCGCGTTACGTTTTGGAATTTTAGGCCAAAAGTTGTTCCGGATAATTGTCAGGTGCTTACGATTGCGAACGAGACGTTTGACATATTTACGATTATCACACGGTATTGGTATTTGTTGACATGTGAGTTTTTATATATGTTTTCAAAATGTATTGTTTGAGTTATTATGCTCTGATATTTATGAAAATCAAAATGGATGTACATGTTAAAATGTTTTGCTCCTTATTGGATAAGTGATCCCTCAAGAATGACGATCAGATCATGTGCTATGTTAGCGCACTGACACATGGTTAGTGTACACGTGAGTTTATGTGGGTTGTCTCCATATATTCTCGAGTGAAGTCAATTTGGGTGAAAAGTCCTTCCTGATGAAGGACATAAATGATGGACCTCTATGGGTTGTCCCCATTTGTTGATAGAAGGGTATTTAATGCCAATATTAAGCCAAAGAAAAATGATATCTCAATGATTTTGGTATGCATAGAATGAATTTCCGTTTTAAAAATTTTTATGTGATACAGTTCAAGCATGGATATTTCTTTTTAGAAAATGATTTCGAAAAAGGTTTTTAAATGACATAACTCACGAGGTAAATTAGTACTCAGCCCTGCAAAATGTTTTCGAATTGTTTTGCAGATTGAGCGACTGGTGGTGTCATGGAGGCTAAGGAAAGAATTATTGCAAACTGTCATGTTATGTATTCCGCTGCCAAGTTCATATTCTTTTTCGGTCTCTGATTCTTCATGTTATTGGCTACATGAAAATAAAATGATCTATTGTTCCTTCACGAGAATTACCATTGTCTATTGCATGCATTCATGTTAACAGGAGAGCTTAGATGTAGTCGTCCACTCTTGGACGCTCAACTCCTCGACCCCTTGTGATGTTGTCGTGTAGCACCGACCACACTTGGCGAGTTAGGTGAGTGACTCCTTTTGGCGAGTTAGGCTCACTAACCTCCGCCCTTGATGGACGACTCCTATTGGAATGATTTGGCCGCTTGGGATTCTGGATTACCGCTCCCACGTAACGAGCTATAATCTCCAACCCCGTCTTGCATTGCATCTCTCGCATTCAATTGTTCGTTGACCATGACATCATTGTTGACTATACATATTGGAGGTTTATTTGTTTCTCTTCCCCCATTCAAATTAGTCCTAGCTATAAACGACTTACTGTCCATTTTTCAAGGACAATTCTTCTATCATGATTACGTTCCATGTCCTGCTTTCTTCCCCACTTTTTTTCTCCCCCCCCCCCCCAGTCACGCTCTGGCATGTGCGCCGTCCCTCAGGATCTGGGCGTGACATCTGCTGCCTCTTCTGCCACTGTTGTTGCATCTGCCTTCACTGTTGTTGTAGCTGGTTCAACCACTACTGCTGCAGCAGGTTCTACTGCTGCTGCTGCCACCACCAATGGAATGTTTATCGGGCCTGAGTATGCTTTTAACAGTAGTGCATATCGGTTTGCTATCCATAAGTTAGAAGTACCCGAAATGACTGTTGGGATAACAATCAAATCAAGGAATGTCGTATTCTTTGAGAATATTTATTCTCATAGATACAAGGATAGAAGTGACGATGTTGGAGCCACGAGTTCTAAACCAGTGGATGAAGGTCCAAAATCACGTAGCGACAAAGGTCCGATCCAGAAGATATAGAACCGAGATGTGGTAGTCGAGTTAGGACACCAAAAACTTTTGGTCCTGACTGTGTATATTTCATTTTGGATGATGAACCAACAACGATCAAAGCAACTCTCTCTAAATCCAACGGGTAGCTCTAGCGAGAAGCTGTGCAAAGTGAAATTGATTCCATTTTGCAAAACCGCACTTGGGTGTTAGTTGATTTGCTAGAAGGTTGTAAGCCCTTAGGATGCAAATGGATCCTTAAAAGAAAGTATAAAGCCGATTGATCAATTGATAAATATAAAGCTCTTTTAGTAGTCAAAGGCTTTAAACAAAGAGAAGAGTACGATTTTTTTCAATACTTAATCGCCAGTAACGAGAATTACCTCCATTAGGGTGCTTCTAGCGATTGTTGGTTTGCACAATCTTGAGATTCGCCAGATGGATGTAAAGATTGTGTTTCTAAATGGTGATCTTGATGATTAAATCTATATGGAGCAACCCGAGGGGTTTGTTGTACCTGGTCAAGAGAAAAATATATGTAAATTGGTTAAGTCTCTATATGGATTGAAACAAGCGCCGTTACAATGGCACTTGAAATTTGATAACGTGATGTTATCAAATGGATTCAAGATCAACGAGTGTGACAAATGTGTATGTATTAAGAACACTAATAATGGATTTAATATTGTGTGCCTTTATGTAGATTATATGTTAATTATGGGTAGCAATATCCAAGTAATTAACGACAATAAATTCATGTTGAAAATGAACTTTGACATGAAAGATATGGGGGTAGCTGATGTGATACTTGATTAGACGGGATCAGCGTGTCACAATCTCATTATGTTGAGAAAGTGCTCAAAATGGTTAACGCTTATGAAAGTGTACCTCTTAAAACCCCCATTAGAACTCAATATTCACTTGAGTAAGAACCGAGGTGATCCGGTTGCATAAGAAGACTATGCAAGAGTGGTCAGGTGTTTGATGTATCATACTAATTGCACTCGACCGGACATAGCATGTGTCGTGAATAGATTGAGTCGTTACACGAGCAATCCAAGCAGAGAGCATTGGAAATCTCTTGTGAGAGTGTTGATGTATCTAAAATATATTCAACATTTTGGGCTAAACTTTGGTAGATACCCCCCGGTACTTGAAGGGTACTGCGATGTCAATTGGATTTTAGACATAAAAGCTTCATTTTCGACAAATGGATATATATTCACAATTGGGGGTGGAGCCGTATCGTGGAGATCCACGAAACAAACATGTATAGCCCGATCCACTATGGAATCAGAGTTCATAGCTTTGGACAAAGTTGGGGAAGAAGTCGAGTGGCTTAGAAACTTCCTTGAGGATATTCCATGTTGGATAAAGCCCGTGCCTCTAGTATTGATACATTGTGATAGTCAAACGGCTATCGGGAGGGGAAAAAGTATTTTGTACAACGGTAAGTCTCGACATATTCGTCGACGACTGACGGAGCTCAGTCGTTATCACTCCGGTCAAGATAAATTTATAATTACCTACACTTTTCACTAGGTTCCGCTAGTGGCAAGCACATGGTCGATCACACAGGGAGTTGGTGAAGTCCTCTCTCGATGTCACAATTTGGGGTTTTGAATCTGGATCTTTCCTTGAGCAAGAAGTCGTAACCAAGCAGAAAGTAAATACTGAAAAATAAATAACTGAAAAGAAACAGAAAAGATAATCAATAGAGAAAGTAACTTGACTTGGAATTGATTTGTCGGGTCTTGGCTTATGTCTTGATCACTGGTACAAAGATATTCATCGTACTCACATGTCGGTGGTTAAAGGTAGATGTAAGTATGTGGTTTTTCCCCTCGTCTAATCACTACGACCTATCACTTGGACAACGCAAGGCTCGGGTTCGTCCGCCAGCAAACATATCACCAAGGTAATCCCTTTTTTACTCGTCACGTAGCCACCAAGGCCCCACCCAGCATAACTTTTCGGCCCAGAAGATAAGAGTTACCCACTCCCTTACCCCCTTGCCTATGCTCTCGCCCAAGCCAAGCGTACTCCAGGACATTAGCGAAACTGCGCAACCATGGGCACACCATCTCAGACGCCCGTCCCATGGCGTTCCCATCCACATCACCACGTTGATCCCTCTGACTGGCAAGGCGGAATCCACTTAACCCTTTGGGCTTCCAGTACTCAATTGTAAACTCACTTTGCCCAAGATGCTATCGACCGAATAACGCCAAGAGTTTGATCAAGTTGTATAAAAATCAGATCCAGCGCTTTAGAAACATGTAAATACGGTTATGGGTTTGTTTAGACCTCTCAAGACCTTAAGCCTCGACTCAATTTATCTTTTTCAAGTCAATTAAATAAATCTAGCTACGCATGCTTAAAGTAAATAACACAAAATAAATAAAGGAAAGCATACTTGGGATTAAATACGAAAGAGTAATGTCAACAAAAGTACCTCTTGGCAGGACCAACCCTAACCAAGCAGAAATTAAAGGTGCCCGTAGGACTCATTTTCTTCCTCTCAATCACTCATGAGAATTAAAACATGGCCTAAGACCAAAATAATACAGTGGTCGGCTGGAATTTTCGCACAGTCTCCTTCAAATACGCATATCCTGGCCTGCAGCCTGGGATTGAATATATAAGAGGCTGAATAGGTCTGTGCCTATCTCTAGCGGTGTCTTGACGCATCTAAGGTTGGTGGTGATATTTTCCTTCTTTGGCAGATCAGCTCATGTATAGAAGATGCTCTCAATCTTCCAGATTTGCGCTGGATGGAAAGAGAGATTTCTTTCCTAATTCGCATGGAAAGTCTTGGCCTCCACTCTTTGCAGTATGGAAAGGGAGATTCCATTCCTAATTCCGCGCATGGAAAGTCTTGACCGCCACTCTTTGCATCTTGTCTCTCGTCTGCTTCACCACCATCTACTGTCTCCTTCTTCTTTGTCTTGGTCAAGATGTTTCCCAGTTTAGCTCCAACAGTTGAAGTATTATCTTAGGCGTTACTTTGTCTTGAGCTTCAGCTTGCTCAAGGGACTTTGTGCATAAACTTGTCTCTTTTATAGGGTGATCTTCATCTTGATATGCATCTTACCACCCATATTTTTGTCCTCACAGACACGACATGACACAAAACAAATAAAAAAGACTCGATCTAGACCTAAAAATGAGACACAAAAGAGCACAAAAAATGGGCTCGTCAACGACACAATACCGTAATACATTTGATCGCAATTAGGATTATCTATGTTGACTATGTAAAGTCAGTAGATAATCTATCGGATCTGCTAACCAAAGGATTAAATCAAGATCAAATGTTTAAGTTGCTAGAGGGAATGAGACTAAAATCCACTAATTGAAGAACTGTCATAGTGGTTGTTTAGTCTCATTTTGTTCGTCTAAACTTAGGTTTTCCGTAGCTTTATTCCTATTATTTTCCCTCGTTCCGTGATGTTTTGGCCCGATTTATGTTTCATTTTATGTTTCAGGATCATTGGCCTAAACGAGCGTCGAAAGTGGAAAAGAAACGAGAAAAGATGAGAAAACGAAGAAGTGTACCGAAAGCAGGTCGACGACCGAGCCAGCGCCCGCCAAGGACACGCGGCACACGGTCAGCGGTCGCTGAGACTTGGCCAGCGGCCGCTGACTAGCCAGGCTGAGCCAGCGCCCGCGCCAGCGCGCGCCAGCGACCGTGCCACGCCGAGTCAGCGGCCGCTGACCATACTAAGCGGTCGCTGACCCCGCGTTTCTCGCGCGGGCCGTTGCAACCAACCCTAGCGCCACTCGGAACAGACCTAGTCAGCGCCCGGTGACTTCCATGGACCGCTGAGTTACCTCTCGCTATATAAAGACACGTCGCGCCATTGAGTCGATATATCTCAGTTCTCCATACTTCGTCCCGACTCCTTTCAGCATGAATTCCTAGACTAGTTTTCCAGTATATTTCCATTGTTTTTAGTTCGTCTCGATCCCGCATTCAAGGGTCGAGACTTAGCATTCTAGATAGGATTCTTCATTCCGTTCTTCGTTTTGGAGTTAGCCGTTTACAACATTCGAACACCGTTATTTCCAGATTTTCATTGTCGTTCCAGACGTACTTCAAGTATTAATTCAAGTTCGTTTCTTTCCTTTTTAATTATTGCTTGTTTATTTACTTTTATCGTTTATTTCGTTTTATGCTTTCAATTCCTTTCATCGCCTTTAATTTTCAGATTTCTTTCCGTTCTTCTTTCGTCTTTAAACTTCAAGTTCTTTACTTTCTTAGATTAGATTTAAGTTTCGTTCTTAGTTTAGATTTTAATTGCTTTCTTATTTACTTTCTTCGCCTAGCTATAGAAATCCAAATCAAACTCTTTTAATTGCTTTCCGTTTTCCGAACAAAGAATATAATCGCCCTGCTAAGCCTTCCTTGAGAATACGACTAGGGTCAGCTTATTAATCTATAACGAACTCGTTTTAAATTGCGAGTGACTTAATAAAATTGGAAGTATATCAGCTGGAAATATTCCTCGTGCCCGATACTGAGTCCCTTTATCGGACAGTGGGTCTGGTCTAAACAATGCCACGTACTGACAGTTAAAAATAAGTTGAAACAGTGGTAACTCAACCATGATGACTGGCGATCCCAAGAACTTGGATCAATGAAAGAACTAAGCTATGAGAATTCGTGGAAAAACACTCACTTACATCTATTATCTAGAAGAGAAACTCGAGTGTTGAGAACTTGCCAAGTGGTGAATGATAAGTCCACAACTTTTTAAGGATTCTTTAGATATTGAGTAATTGCAGATACTCGAAAAAGAATCACCTATATAAATGTGAAGTGAGGGCCGCTTCTAAAATAAACACTTATGAATCCAAAGGGTGTTTTGAAAGAGTTACACCCGGCGCACCAATTAGATTGGTTGTTTCTTTTATATGTAATTTCGATCTCATTGGAATTTATATTAATAAAGGCATTTTTATATTTATCTAAATGAAACTATTTGTTATTTAAATAACTTATATGATTTAGATAAAATCCTTAGACGGTAAAAATTATAAGATATGATCACGCATATGATGGTGATTATGAAATATATCTTTGAAAGCTTTGGTCTTAAAATAGTTTCAAGTGAAATAACTATTCAAGAAATGATATTGGATGTTGGAAATAACTCGCACATATGATACATGGTCATAAGATGAGAATGTTGTGTTTCGTCAACATTAACGTGGTTGACGTAAGTGTATATATGTGGGTGCATGTTAGAGAACATGTACACCGAACTGACCCGATAGATATTCTTATGTGGAATTTATTTTATCGAAATAAGAATTACTATATTATGATAGTACATGATTAGTCCTTTAGACTTGAGACACCATAGTAATTTTATATGAGCATTATTTCATTTTGATATATTTTTTTATTGCTAGACAATCATTTAAGAATTTATGTTTGATGAAATATATACTCGTATGGAGATTAATGTGTGGTCGATAAAGAATCTATTTCTTGTTTAAGACAAGAGAATTTACTAAGTTTTCATTATTCATAACTTGAAAACCTTGGCTAGGGCATAATGAATTATGATTCATTGGAAAGGTTATTGAATTAGAATGAAAATGAGGATATTGGAGTTTTCGATTTAATTCCATGCTCAATACCCAATAAGGGGATTTGATAATAGAAGGACCGTACATGTATGATGATTCATTAATCAAAATAGGTTTACTCGCTATTTCACCTAATGCTAGATAACCATGTTATTTGCTAGATGTTCTCATGGTTTAGAAGTTCTTAAAATTAAAGTGTTAATTCTAAGTGAATTAATTTATTGGATAAATTAATTTAAGTTGTAATATGTTACAAGTTTATTACTAGTACTAGTTGTGAACCTAAGAGGGTCACACACAAATTAGTAGAACGTGTCAATTGAATCGATTTAATAGTTAAATTCGATTAATTAATTTGAGACTTGTTATAAATTAATGTGTTAATTTAGATATTCAATTAAATTAGTATAATTGAATATAATTGGATTAACATGTCTAATTCTATATTAAATCTTGTAAAATCAGATATAAATATGTATTTAAAAGGAATTTGAAATGGTATTGATATGTAGTTAATTGAATTAACTATATATTAATTCTATGATTATGGGAGATAATGATATGATCAATTAGTGAGAAATAATAGTTTAAAGTAAGTCACTTAAATAATTGAATTATGTATTTGGGACTAAGTATGGAGAGTAACACTTGTCTCACATTGGTTATGGAACCATCATTCATCTTGTATTTAATCAAATTAAGAAATCTTATGATATGACTAGTTGGGTCAAAGAACATCCTGGCGAGTGCTGGTCTGCTGGCTTGGGGTTTGTTTTTGCTAGTGATCTGTGCCACTAGTTGTGTCATGGCTTGTGCCACGTGCCACTGGTGTTGGGCCAGTGTGTGGACAAGAGAATTAGTCAGTGGCCTTGTGATATCAACTTGGATGAATGTGGACAAATGCATGTCCAAATTGAAGGATTTAATGTGCCTTCAATTGTCATATGGCTTAAATGGACATTATTGTCATCAATTCCGATAGTCACCCATGTGTGGGAATGGACCTATAAATAAGTCACTCTAGCATGCATTTTATACACATATAACATTGCATACTATCATATTATTGTACAACACTTCCTTTTTTGCATCTCAAGAAGCTATGTTCTTGATCTTGTTCAGTTTGCCGGAACTCGATTTGTTTGCGGTGCTGCTACACTCCAAGAAAAAGTCGTTTCATCTTTGGGGACTTTGCGTCAATCCGAAAGCACTACTGGGCATAATTGTCTTGCGGATAGAGGGTTATCCTCGACTCAGCTTCAAATTCTATTTGCAATATTGTTATAGTTTGTAATAGTCCATCTTCTGTAATTTTCTTTTTCTCTATTGTACATTTTCTAACAAATATCTCGAATATCTCTTCAACTAGTATCCTTTCTTATCGAATATATTAGTGTTGGGGTGATTAAAACTTGTATTAAGTAAAATATAAACTCATATGTAAACTTAAAGGGCTTGCGAGCATTAGATTTAACTAATCTAGATAGAGAATAATTTGGTACCGACCTATCATTTTCAATATTTGTCCTATTTTCTTTTTTAAATTGATAACTACATTAAATTTTATAGAATGCGCAAGATAGACTAGAACATGAGACATTTGATATTTAGGATTAATTTCATACCGACACACACATTGTACATCATATTTTCATTGAAACAAGTCTGTCCTTTCTCCTTTGAAGAAGGAACTATATTTCTTGAAACAAAAATGACTCCGTTCTTATAGGCAATAATTTAAAGAAACCCGCAAGCAAATGCATTATAATCTTGATCGCCTCCTGAAGAATCAAATTTTCTGTTTTCATATATCAACATAGTTTAAACAATTTACAGTTTGACAACATTCATCTGTATGATTTCCCTCGCTTCTTCTTGCCATTTCATATTCTTCGTTGTGTTTACTTGCTTGCACTTCCATGTAAGCTCATTTGCTTAAGAGCTCAGCTTTGATAATTATTCATATTAATTGAGAAGGGATACATGCAGATTTATCCACTGCAGGAATTGGAGCAACTTGAGCAGTGTAGTTTTGCCTCTACATCTTCAGAGAGAGAGAATTCAAATTAATGTAATGATAATAAATGCAATGTATTTCAAAATGAACGTCCTTTAAAAAAAGATGAATGTGGTTTACTAACTTAACCTTCTAATTTTGGCTATGCAGAAACTTGACCACACAACGACCATCAAAGAATCTTGAATCATCTCCAACTAATCACTGCAGAAAGTTCCTGAAGAACCGAACTCCCTGTACCCAGAGTTTCTTGATCATGAAGATGCTCTGGCCCCAGCAATGAAATATAGAACTAGCGGAGATATTACTCATTTACATACACAAAAATTGGCTTAGTTATTTACCTGCAGTGCAAAAGCAATGTCTGCTCCATCAACCTTTAGTGTCACTCTTCTTAACTTATCTTCACGTGATTGTCCTAATTTGAGAATTCCCTGCAATTCAATCCCACAGATAAATTCATTCACTATTTCGTGGAATGTATATTATTTCAAGGAGAATAAAGAATATGTCATATTTAGACATGGTCGTGTGATTATTTGTCCTCGCATGGTTATGACTATCTTCTTTCTTTTACCTGGTCGTCTAGCACCCTGCACATACTTGAAAGTTCCAAAATGCCAACCGGAGGGATTAAGGTCGATTTACAAACGTCCATATAATATTTATTCAACTGCAACCATAGAAGGATTGGCATTTAGTACTAATCCGAATGTTAGAAAGTTTAATGTGTTTCAAGAATTGGTGGAAATCAAACCTCTCCGAGAGTTGTGTCCTTTTTCTTTCCTCCTCGAAAAAGCTTCACAGCTGAGCAGAGTATGATCTGGGGAAATAGCTTTCGTTAGAAAAACTTACGAATATATAGATATAAATGTAAATTATTGGTCTAAATTTTCATTCATAAATCATAAGCTGGCTGGTGAATACTTTGGATCAAAAACTTAAATCAGAATTGACTAATGTTATGCCATGAGAAAAATCCCACCATATTGCAGAATGATCCTTCCTACCTGTTGATGTTGGGGCAGAGATTGAATTGTGTCTACTACTGGTGATTTATACACCTTTGATAATGCAGCAGCGACATGATCAATTCTTACCTGTAAAAGTTCCCAAACCTTTTACGACACATAATTGAAATATTCAAACTGCATAAGTTGAAATTAATAGAGATTTAAGACAGATGTTAAAACCACTAGGTTTCGGTATGAGTGGGTGAGTGAGGATGCCTACGACTACAGGGAAGAGAGCCTTCTAAACTTATGGCTTAGTAAAGAGACTTTAACATTACAATGTTCAAAATAGAACATTGCATGTAAAATGACTAAATGGGAACATTAAGTAGATAATAATTCTCATGTCATTTACTTGATTAGACACCGTATTATATGCAGCAGGCTTTTGTTGATCTTCAGTCATGTCCAGTGATGATACCAAAGAGTCACTTCTTAGCATTTCAATCGCGCTCCTGAAAAGAATATTAAACAATTCTTGTTATTAGTATTGTGATCCATTGTGGAGAGAAACAATACATGGTCCTAACAGTAACTTCATCCATTTTACAAGGGAATTTATGATACTGGCATCTGTGTAACCGCTATGGCATGGACTCAGTTGAACCTAATATGTAAATGATTATGCAAACATAAGTGCAATAATATCAACCTGCAAACTGCAAGTGCCTTTCTCATGTCTCCAGATGCTGCAGCAACTTTCTGCAAAAAGAGAAACACAACGTCTAAAATATTAGCAAGACATATTAAACTGACGCTTATAACAAGGCATCCAATGAGGGAGACTTAATTGAGAACACATGTTTAGTGTTCCGGAGGAAAAGATATGGAGCTCACCCTGGCACAGAGTTCCAGCGCTTGTGGCTGGAAAACAGTATAGGGAAGTTCCTGGTAAAATTGCAGTCATGTTAGAATGATAAGATATATATCCAATTAAAAGACATTCTAAACTATGTGATGATCTCAGTTCTTTAGATGCACTGCTGATGAGATAAGTTGGAACATATATTTTGTTTTCTTTTACCATTTCTTCTATTCTAATTTGTATTTATATGTTTACAGCTAGAATGTGACAAGAGCATACTAGTAGATAAAAATAAACAAGAGTCTTCAAACTACTTGATCACAGATGGTTAACTGATGTTTTAGATTTGCCTTCCGCATTCAAAGATACTCCTGCATCTGTGGCATCCAGTGGTGTCTGGGTAAAAGGTGGGATGTTTAAAGGCTTACCCTTAGTCTTTCTTGAAGAATAGTGATGATCTGATCCTTGGAGTAGGCACAAAAGGTTATGACCATAGGTTTACCTAAAATCATACAATACATTAAAAATCGTTTAAATATTTATAATTCTGTACAAAGAATGATCAAAAGAGTGGAAACTGTATAAACAAAAATTATACTAAACAATAAAGAGCACATCAATTCACGTGTTATCTAAAACATTTTTCAATTACCGGTAATTATGTAAAAATTTACAAGATTATCATGTCTTTTCCACAAAAATTGGAGGTAGGTGCAATAATCCCCCCTACCCTTATCCTAGGGGGCCTGGCTCCGCCCCTTATGAGTGATCCCCCCTACCCTTATCCTAGGGGGCCTGGCTCCGCCCCTTATGAGATCATTATGCTTTCAATGAATGAGGTTAAAAGAAATGAGTATTGGAGATACCAGTAGACTGGATATTAGCAATACTGCAGAAAACCCTTCCGGATGCACATAACCTCCAAGTATAGAGAAAACTTTTTATCTCAATGCTCGGGAAAAAACAATTGATGCATCCAAAATGAGTATAATTAGCAGATACTATAAGAGAGCTGATTCAAAGGAAGCACTCACAATTTAAAGATTGCAGTTTTGGGATAAACCTATCAGTCAAGTCAATAGCATTAGCAACCCCTGCATACACAGGGTAAATAGATTAAAATAGACTTTAAGGAGAACAACCTTAAAATTCAACATTTCAAGGTCTGTTCAACATACCCAGCAAAATACACCTGGAAAAAGGCATAGTTGTTAGCATGAAAAGATCATGAAGCACAGCTCGGTCTTTGGTAATCAAATAATCTAACTCGTCAGCGATAACCAACCTGTTAGACATTATTAAAAATTTAAGCAAGTTAAGAAACAATAATATTCATTAAAGATGAATGTGTCTCTTAATTAATGGTAAATAAAGAATTAGAAAACCAAGAAATAAAGCTGAACAAAATTGGAATTATCATTTCTTAATCCTAAGGAATAAGAATATTGGAACAGGACACTCACATCATCTTCATGCCTGGAGTCTGCTGAGAGTACAAGCTATGAAGTTTCTGGAGAGATGATGTAGAACGACTTGGTTTCTTTCCGGAATGATTTTGTCCAAGAATCTATAACAAGGTGTTAATGATTTAGGATCTTGGTTTTGAAATCATACAAACAGCATTAACGTACCTTGCTGAAAATCTCACTCATGTTTGCAAGAGATGTACAATTGATGGATAATATATCCGGAGGCTGTACATCTTCCTGTTCTCCAGAAAAGGAAATGCAAGTGATGGTTAACAAGATGAAATGTGTGGATATTCGGAAAAGCATATTATTAGTTATAAATGGAACACCTAATGAAATTAAGCTCAAATCCATTTCCTGATCAAGAGTCAAAAGGAAAAGAGTGATAGGTCTCCTAATTCATGAAAAGAACAATTTTGAATGGGAAGCCACATTCATTCAAGAAAATCTAAGTTTATATTAAAAGATAAAAAGGTTATTGGCATATGAAAAAACAAAAATCAAATACCAGTCAAGTTCATTAGGCTACTAAAATCCTACAGATAACAGCCCTGTTATTTTATGAACTCCCCGATCATAGAATGTTCATCACATTAGTACACATCTAAATTGACAGAGTGCATCCAAATTCAAGCTTCAGATAGACATAGGATTGACAGCCTAATTAAATTACAAAATCATTGATGAAGTTGTGAATCATTAGATTGACATAAAAATGATGAAAATATATGGAAAACTTGTTACAAAACAGATATAACACCATCCAAATTTAATGTGAGACTAAGAAAAACCAATTTCAGACACATCAAGGATAAGTACCTCATATGCCCAATCGACAAGCCTTGCTTTTACTTTTTCCATTGACAATGTCTTCCCAGTTCCCGGGCATCCGCAGATATACAGACTTCCAGCCTTCTCTTCCTTAATGGATTTCTTACAGAAATTTAAGATCCGGTTTTGTTCATTTTCACGGCAGACAACATTTATTTGGGCAGTTGATACGTGCAGTGCCTCGTTAACAGCTCTCATTTGCTTCTCCTCTAATATAATATATTTAACCACGTAAGAATAAACCAATTCAATACAGATATGCATGTCTATATCTGAAACACCTCTATAATTAATACTAACCGCTTGGATCCCAAGACGGTCTCTTGACGAAATCCTTAGGTAGTCGCTTTTCCTCAGGCGATCCACACAAATTCAATGACGATTTTAGGCAGTTCCCGATTAACTGTTTTAATGGTAAAATCCGAAATAAATACGTAATACTCACTAAACAAGTTTCACCTTGAGGAGATCTTAAAAACATGTAACATACAAGCATTCGGAAATTTGTTCCGTAACATTTCAATTTAGTCAACGTCAGCAGTTCAAACGGGATAACTGATAATAATAACGAGCTTTATATAGTGAGTGAGCTCACATCAATCTTCGGGGAACAATTAGGACTGCCTTCTTTGCACAATCGAGGAGATTTGCGCAACGGCGATACGATTGAAGCATCCGAATCGGATCTCAGGCGGCTTTTTCTAGGAGTAACAGCAACTCTGGATTCAGAAATCGGATCCAACGACGGAGATGAACGGCGAGCGGCGAATGTCGGCATATCTGATCGGGATTGCTACGGGAAGCTGCACGAATGGAGAAATCGAGAGTGCAGTTGGGGGTGAGGTTGAGCCTCAGCAGTGAATATATGGTAATGTAAGAATACTTAATACGGCGGGAAATTAGTGCAATGGCGGGAATGCGTTTGAATTGCGGGTTGGGACCGACCCGTGTAGATTCTCGGGTTTGTTATTGTTATCATTATATCCAATTAAAAATAGTCATGTTTTATTGATTGGTTGCAGTGATTAATTTATTTTAAAAAAAATTATATTTAAACTATTAATTTATATTTTTTTTAACACACAATATTTTACTTTATTAGTCTCATTTTGGATCCATTATAGTCATTTAGCTGGACGAATTGAATATTGTTTATTAAAATATTTTTTTCATGAGTTTATGTATATTTAGGGGCAAGAATTTAGGATATAGAATTGAGAAATTCTCTATCATGTTCCAAGTTTCAATGAGGACTCGGATTGGGACTTGAGTCTCAAATTTTTTGGGATTAGGATTGAGACTTGCTTTTGAAATTTTTTGAAACTCCTATGTTTCAAATTTCGATCGAGACTATATCAATTTCTCAAAATTAATTTGAATTTTAATTATAAATTAAAATTTTAAATTTCAAATTTTTGGGAACCCTACGAATTTATTTAAGTTTTGATAATATTTATCGAAACTACACTTAGTAATTATAAGTTCTTTAAAACCAAGTAATCAATATCGTCTTTTACGAAATTCAATAAGCTATATTTTAATGTTTTAATTTTTCTATTATTTGTAAGTTATTAATTGTAAATCAAATTTATATAAATGTTATTCGGACAATTTTTTTTCACGTTTATTTTTTACTTAATTAAGTGTCATTTGTAAAAAATAATAATAATCATTATATAATTCAAAATATCAAATTCTCACAATAAAATAAATTAGAGATATATAAATAAATAAATAAAAACGGTTCAAACTGTGGAACAGGAGAACCGCCAGTTCCAGAACCAAATCGGGAACCGGAACCGTCTAACTTCTTAATCGGTTCGGTTCCGATTCCAATTTTTGGAACCGCGGAACTGCCGGTTTGGTTCGGTTCGGTTCGAACTAGGAACGGGTTCGAACCGAACAGTGGACACCTCTAATAATAACGATATGTCCTTATTTAGCAGCTAGGTGTAATCCTTGTATAAACTACCTGTTATGGTTTTAGACTTAGCATATTTTCTGATAATACATTTTTCACAGATCGATGTTGTAAAAGGAAGTTTGAAGTTTCGAACTTACTTATAGGAAATATCTGTTTACCTAGACTTAAAAGAACAACTCGATAATTTGTAAAGAATAGGTGGATAGAAAACCACCTATCATATAGATAGCTAGTTGTACTTTAGTATAGGTTCTCATAAGACTTGAGTCATATGTGATAGTGATCTTGCAACAGACAGATCGTTATCCAACCACAACAGCGTGTTGTACCAGAAATGAACAGATCGATGTAAAACGATATGTCTTCATATTATCTTGTTGTTCAACTTAAGATGGACTCAAAAATCAAGGAGAAGAATCAAAGTGTTAATTTGGACTTAAACAAATTAATTTTTGATTAACAAGTCGTTGGACAGATAGTTATAAATGATCTGCTAGCTTAGGACAAGCTAGTTGGTCCATACGATAACTATGGTGGACTGCCGACATACCAAAACGGTCTTAAGTCAACCGCTCAGTGTCTTGTCACATCAAATAGGATATTTTAAGGAATGAACTACAAGTCTATCAAAGTAGATGTACGGCAGATCATTCATGTTAGGGCAAAGCACTGGTAAATCGCGTGAAAGGTGGCACAACTAGCATTCCAAGCGGCGCGTGTAACATTAACCATGTCATGCATTTAATGCAACCATTAATGCGATGAAAAAGGACACTTCATCTCTCTAACGGATAGTTACAACCATGTATCTATAAATACCACATCTCTTTCAGAAAAGAGTATGATAATTCAAGCAATCAAACAAGCCATTACTCTGCTCAAAATCTTCAAGCATTCATCGTTCAAAACACTCCAAATCATTCTTAGAATTTTCTGAGCGTTTACAGCCGCTTGAAGCTTTGCTTTTCTAGAAATCATTCCAAACCAAAGCCAAAGATCTAGCTAAGATCAGTTTGTATTTTCTAGATTGTAGTTTTCAATTATAGAAGTAGTAAAGTTGTAATCACAAAGATAAACTCTAGTTTTGATTTATCTTTGTGGCTCGTACTCAACGAATAAAAAAAAGGATAACTTTTAGTGAAATCTTGACTTAGGTCTTGATCAAGCCATGAATGTAGAGACAATTTATCCCGAAACACGTTAACTATTTGTGTTCTTTACCTTCTTACTTTACTTTGATTATTCATTCTCTTGCATCTCATAATCATAAAGTAACGTGTTAAAGGTTTGAGTAAGAAAATTGTTTTCCTCATTTGAAAGAACATTAACCACCAAACTTTCGCACACAACTTTCTTTAAGTTAATCTTCATCATAGTTAATCACTTTTCAAGGCCTTACTTGTGCTTGTTTTGTTCTTCGTAAAATAAGAACCTTAGCTTGCAACTCAAGCTATTTTACATCGTTAAGTGTGCTTAAGCCTTAATCTTTAAGTTTAACCGAGAAAACCCTTAGGAGGTGATTGGTATGATGGAATGGAATAAGGTAGGAATGGAATGGAGTGTGAAATGGAATGAAGTGTAGAATGTAATGAAATTGTTAATCCATTCATATGCTTGGTATGTATAAGGAATAAGAATGGAATGAAATGACAATTTATTTATTAATTTAATCCTTATAATTGATAACTACAAATAAAGTAAATAAATAAATTATATTTATATTGTAATGCGAAATCATACTTTTAATATTCCAAGTAAATTTATTATTATCATTTATGTTAAAAAAAATTGTCGAAATTCTCTATTTTTTCTTTATTTTTCAATTATTTTTATAGACCAAAATAATTCAAAAATATATATATATTTCAATATAGGATATAAAACGTGGGGGTGAACATTCGGATACATGATTCAATTTTGTCTAAAAAATCAAACCAAACCAGATTAATAAAAATGGATCGAAAAAGATAGTTCAACCAAACAAAAAATTAACTAGACCAAACTAACAAAATTTATTTTGATTTAGTTCGATTTATCCAAATATTTTATTTCGTAACTTATTCCATTCAATTTTAAAATAATTAATTAAAAAAAATAATCATTCATTTATATCTTCAATAGTTATCATGTACTAAAAAATTAAAAATCTAAATTAAAAATTATAATCACAATACTTAAATTATTAAAATATTCTCATATATCTTCAATAGTTTCAAATGATAATAAACATTATAAATTTATTGAATTTCATAGTTTGTAAATCTAGAAAAAATTAAAATAAAAATGAAGTGAATAAATTATCACATTTAATTTATTAAATAATTTTAAAATTTAAATTATATTATAAAATATAATAAACATAATAAAATTATATATGATAAAATAATTTTATTTGATAAAAATAAATTATATTTTAATATTAAAAAATAATTCGATTTTTGTATATTCTTTTGATTTGGTTTTATCTAAATCCTATTCAAATCTAATTAGAATTTGATTTTGAAATAAAATCCAACCAATCAAATATTTGAGTTTGATTAATTTTGCTCACACCTACTAAAACGTGTATGCTATGTTATAACTAGGGGTGTAATCGAATCGAACTGAACCGAATACTGTCAGACTCGAGTTCGGCTCGATTAAAAATTCGAAGGCTCAAGTTCGGTTTGTTTAGTAAATGAACAAATTCGAAACGAACTTTTATCAAGCAGAGTTCCGAATAGTTTGGTTCACTAACACCCCTAGTTATAACAATCAAAAATAAAATCATATAGCAATAAAATCTAAATTAGAATGAAAATTTTAAATTATAAAATAACTCATTCTGCATAGCAAATAAATAATATCAAAAAATTTAAAAATATATAATTTATATTATTTAATGAATCTTTCTAATAATATATATTTTTATTAAAAACAGTTTTTTAAATATTATAAAAAATTTAACATTTTTTTTGGTAGGGGAGAGGTGTGATGTATAGTAAAATTAACAAAATAATAAATATTTTAATTAATTTTGTCTTAATGAAAAATAGCAAAAAAAAAATATTGAATAATTAGTTTGGAGCCTAGGAATGGCTAATACATTTGATTAGAGAGGAATGACTAATACCTCTCCTAATGGAATGATAATTCCAAACGGAATGTCGATTCTTATTCACAATACGAACCAAACAAAGGAATGGAATGGAGGAAGGAATGGTCATTCCATTCCACCCTCCATTCCATCATACCAATCACCTCCTTAAAGTTTTGAATTGGTGTATTGCCTCCCCCATACACCAATCTAGTTGTTTCGGGACCAACACAAATTATTATAACACTAATTCTAATTGCTAAATATTGGGTACTTTTAGTCTCATTCGAAAAATTTGGGACATTTGAACTTAAAACAGGGATCAAGATTAAAAAATTTCCCGTTTAGGGATTCAAAACTCTCGAAGTCTCAAAGATAACCAACATCAGACTGTGAAATTGAAGAATTTCGAGATCAATACTTCGGGACGATACTTCACGTGTGTGTGTATATATACTGTTAAATTCTATATTGTATATAGGTATATAGTTGTATTTTTCGTATATTTTTATTTTGCATACTTCACGTGCTTATTATATAACTTGTACTGTACTATATGGTGATATTATATAACTATAGTAGGATTGGCCAATCCATGCAAATGGATAAATGATGTGGAAAGATATTAATCGAGTAAACGAAGCAATTGTTGAGATACAGGAGGCGTGAGATATAAACGAAGAATTCATCGACAATTGCCGATCAAATTATCCAAGTAATTATAAGTTTTTGAGAGAGAAAACAAAAATTTATAATCATCAAATTATAAATTTTGGATTTTTTTTTATAACACTCTCATCATCACTATCACTATTGCTTGGCAATCTAGTAGGAAGAGATAAAAAATTTATTTATAAATTATTTTTGTATCATGTGAATTGTAAGTATATTTTTATTAAAACTGAGAAAATTATATTACTTAAATTTAAATTGGGATATCTTTTGGATATTTGCATTTAATAAAATTTTTGAAATATCATATACACGAATTTCAACTACAAATACATAAAAAAAAATTACTTGCTAAATTAGTGTCATTTAATTTATTAATTATTGCATTTAATTAATTTTCCATTGTTCAAATTTATTTATTCAATTGCAACAGCTAATTTAATATAATTCATGTAACTGTTTATATTAAATAATAATTTGAGTTATTTTGTATAATATATAATATACCAATAATATGTAGAATATATATTTGATAAATTTGATCTTAAATTATATTAGATGATATTGATATGAATATATAATGATATACATTTATAAATACATGCACCTATAAAATAGTGTTCCTTAATTGATGTATGGTTCATTGTTATCACATTATGGAGGTCTTAACGATTGAATACATGCTAAATTAGTGCAACTTAATTCATTAATTGTTGATTCAATTAATTTTTTCATAATTCAATTTTAAATATTCAATTGCAACATTTGATATAGAAAATCCCTAGTTACTTTAATAAAAATAAAAATGTTAAAATATAAATAATTATAGCATTTAGACAATGTCTGCATAATTTAAAAATATGTGTATTTTCATGTAATATTAAAAGATCCTACTATTATAAACTTTGCTTCGGCACAACTGAAGCACCATTATTAATGGCCGATTTGATTTATTATTCCATGCCCGAATCATTTCGTTCACCGATGTTTCACCCCAAAGACTACAAATAATTTGTATACCCTTAAGACAGATAAATGAAAACATGAATTAATGTAATATGTAAAGACGATATAAGTACGTTATCAAATGAATATGTACTTAATGAATACATACTCAAGGTTCTTAAGGTGAACATCCAACAACAATGTGTCACGTCCATTTACGTTTTTTTTCTGTGGAATATCAACATAGTCAACTCTCCCTATTATATCTAAATAAAAATATAAGTGGAGCATTATTAATAATGATATTAGATTAACAATATATGTTGCATCTATAAGAGATTAAATACAATGAAATAATATTATTACCGAATAAATATTCTGGCCGCAAATTGTCAATATCCAACAGACTTTCAAATGGTCGGAAAAGAAAAGTGTAGGACAAGAAATTTTTATATGTAATCGAGACCACTTCAGTTTTTGAATGTGTGACAAAAGTAAAAAACATTTGTCATAGTTTTGAACATCATGTTATTGTGGTTGACATCAAAATTCATGAAAGCGTAAATTTTATTCGACAAAATTAATTTTCAATCTCTTCAAATCTACATTTTGTACCATACCATGTATGCAATCTCCGACACGATCGTGACAAACAATATGTTATTTTCATTATATTTGTGTTATGATGTGCTCGACTATCATAACAACAGACCATATGAACCTTCATAACTAAATCATTTCTAGATTTTTTAATATGTTGGATACAATTTATCAAACTATACAATGCGGCCGTAATTTTTGTCTAAGGGAATGAAGTAGAAAAAAGTTAGAGAATAGAAAATTAATTGATAAAAAATATCGAGATATGATCATCATAGATGTGATAATAGTTGTATATTTATAGGCAAGTAGTAACATGTGATTAAGACTGGAGAAACTATGCAATATAAATATAGTCATTAGCACGAGATGAAAGGATGAGAAATGTAATTAACCGTGTATCATGTATCCATATGCATATATTGTCTACTTTGATCTATTATATCTATTAGTAAATATAATAGTATAACTGTTAATATTGTTATAAATAATATTATTATTTGGCCATTACTTATTGTATAGGTTAGAGTTTTTTCTATTTATTTTGTTGTATATATATTTGAAAATTTTACTTTATAAAAGAGTGTGACGTGAATAAAATACAATTTCTCTGCGCCGCTTCTGCATTTTTATTCTTCTTTTCTTTTTCTGCTTGTTTATGCTCCTATTACAACAAATATATTAATTTTAATTAAATTTTATTTATTTGCATGCACCAATTAAGGATTAAATTAGTAGACATTTCAAATCTTAATTTTAATTAAATTTTATTTATTTGCATGCACCAATTAAGAATCAAATTAGTGGACAATTCAAATTTTAATTCTAATTAAATTTTATTTATTTGCATGGACCAATTAAAGATCAAATTAGTGGATAACTCAAATGCTAATTAATCTCTTTTAAAAATATTCTTTACGTTAACTTATATTCTCAAAATTTAAATACAAAAATAATTTAATACTCCCTCTATCCATCCATATTTGTTACATTTTAAACTTTCCATTTATATCACACACTTCAATTAAATAATTATAACAAGTGGGACCCAAAATGCACTAACTACTTTCTTCCATCTAAAGTTAAAATAATATATTAAAACACGTGCTTGAGTTAAAATGTAAAAAATATTCATGAACGGAGGGAGTATTAAAAATTTGGAGCAATAGAAAATGTGTTTCTTGTAAGGGCGGACTTGTGGGGCTTCTAATTTGGGGGAGATATATGTTATTAGCAAAAAATAAATGTATAGTCATAATTATAATGCTTTATATGTGGTGCAAAGATCAAGAAAGTGAAATTGGAGAATATAAAATTAGTTTAATACATAATTATAATGATTTTGATTTTGAGTCAAGAAAGTTAAGAGATCATAATCATTATTGAGGTGATATAATAATAAAGCTATAACGGTGCATAAATTTTTGAACTACAACTAGTAGGTGCATCCGGTGCAATGCACAGGGAAAAAATTATCTTATTTGATATAAATAAAATAATTATCATTATTTTTTTTTATCATATTTTATGAGATTATAGTTATTTATTTTAATTTTTCGTTATTATATTTTTATATGTATAAACTTTTTTGAAATTTTTTGAATTTTATATTGTTTAGTATTGAAATTAATGAGTTCTTTATTAGTGCATTTGTGGTGTATTGACACGATTAAAACTGTCAAAATTGTCAAATCAAAATTTTTAAGGTTTTGAACCCGTCCAAACTTGCCGGAAAATTTTCAAACCTATAAATATAAGATTCAATTCAACCCTTTATGAGTTGTTAGGCGGGTATGTTCTACTCGAAAATTTTAATTTGATAATTTAATCAACTTAGTTATTTTAATAACTATTTTTATAATAAATAATTTTACTTATATAAAATATGAAAAATAAATATTTTAATTTTAATTATTTAATATTATATTTTAAATATTTTAATTAAAGATATTCAAATATTTTTAATATTTTAATTACAAAATCACCATTAAAATGAATTATAATTGATGTTTTGTGGTGTATATATACATATTCAATTGACTTGTAAAATTTTTAGAAGAATTTTCAGGCATGGTTATTTTCATACTTCAATTTTTGAAGTTATTTCCTACCCAAATCCTGAGTACTCTGAGTAGGCAGAACAGGTCGAGTATATCGTGATATTTTTATTTGTGATACATATGTTGATAAATAAATTATTAACAAAATCGATAATTGATTAAAAATATTATTTTAACATATTATAAATAATCCAAATAAATATATATTAAAGATCTTAATATAAAATTTATATTATTATTATTATATATATATTTTGATTCATAAGAAAAAAATGAAGTGAGAAATTTGAAAATATATCAACCATTTATTTTAAAAAAGGAAAGATTGTGATATTTTTTCAAAATAACTTATTTATATAAAAATATAATTTTCATGTTTTTATTATAATTAAAAATATTTGTATTTTTGAAAAAATTGATCTTAATAATTGATTTAATATTTACAATATTTAATTTTTTTATTGATTAATATATTATATTTGAATATTGACTGCAAATGAAATAATAAGTAATTTTACATTGTGTTTTACAAATTAAGTTATATTTGTACGTATTAAGTTTACTATATATAGTTAATTTGTACTCCCTTCATCTCAATAAATATGACACAATTTATATTCAAATGAGTGTATTAAAATAATAAATTGTGTCAAACTTATTGGGACAAATGTAGTAATTTTAAAAAATATATATATCATGGTTGAACACAATTATTTATACTAAGGCTCCATTTGGTATACATGATGAAGGCTGTTGGTTTAAAATCATCCTGCTTCATCTGGCATTTGGTTGCAATTGTTGGAAAAAGGGTGGCCCGCTACTATAGTCTAAGCCCGAAAATTATGGGCAGTTGAAGAGGGTTTATTATCCATGCCAAGAGGTGGTATTAAATCTGACCCAATCCAACAGTAAAAGAAGGGACAACTTTTTCGGACAATTATACCCTTCAAGCACTTTCCAAATTTAATTAGTTTGAAACCAGAGTACTGCATCGTTGTCGACGAAAAAAGCCTTTCCCAAACTTCTCGACTAAACCCTAGTTTCAATCGCACATACTCCATCAAAGAAATGCAGAGTTCTGGCGTGGAATTTGTTCCCCTTAGGTAAGGTTTTGTTTGAACCCTTATATATTTTCGACCCTCATCAAAAAGTGGAGTTCTCACATCTCTCTCTCTTGTTCAGTCTTGACCTCTTCCAAATTTCATAAATTAAACGACGACTGCCAACTTCCATTATTGCACTCCTTCCTCACATTGTTCAATTGTCTTTTCCTTTCAATCTGTTATCTCTCTCTTTCCCCCCAAAACCCTCGTAATTGGGCCGCTTTCAGCTCAAAATTTGGCGTCGATTTGCTGCACTCCCCACAATTATTAATCCGCAATCATATTTCTGTCCTTGTCGGTTGTTAAAGGGGAATTTGGATTTCAGCTGACGCGTTTTCCTCTGGAATCGTTAGTCGACGATGGCGGAAAATCCCGAGTTGGAGGGACTGCTGAGTCAACTCAGTGAGTCGGCCAAGGCTGTTTAATGATAATTCTAAAACCTTATAAAATATTTTCACTAATTAATGATAATTCTAAAACCTTATAAAATATTATTGTTATCACTAATCTGACATATTACTTATAAAAAATTGATGTTTGATTTAATTATTTTATCCATTATTTCATTTAACATAAAAAATATTATCAAATTAATAATTCCACACTAACATAAAAAAATTATCAAATATTTTTTCATAAAGGTAATGGTATATTGGTAATTAATTAACATGTGCAAGGACAAAATTGTAATTGCACTACCTAAACAATATTACAATCCTACCAACCAAATGAAAGATTATTTTTATCTTGATCACAATCTTGTCTACCAAATGGGTGTATAGATTATTATTATCCTTTCTTATCCCAACACAAGAGATTATTATTATCCCATCCCACTATATCATATCCATGCTACCAAATGCAGCCTAATAATTTGTCAATAGTCCATAAATGAGTAATAATCCATAGCGTGTGATTTAAATCAAAAAATTATATAATTAGTGTTCCTATTATATAAATATGTCAATTCATAGCAAATAAATTATAATTCCTCTGCAATGTAATAAAGATCTTAAAAATTCCTCTTAAATTGTTTTTAATATAACAATTTTAATATACATTGCCACTATCTGCATGCAATTGTTTAACAATAATTACATTATAGATATGTAATTGAATTAGAATATAATGTGTGATTTATAATTGAAATTGTTTTGAATTTAATTAATGATTGCCATTAAAATTGAATTTAACTACAATATTGCCATTGCAATTAATTTTGCAATTGATTTCAAAATCAATGCTTCCTGTTTATATATATATATATATACATTAATTATCTCCATATGTTGGTTCCGAAAGAGCTAGATTGGTGTATTGGGGGGGGGGGGGGGGGGACACACCAATTCAACTTTTTTCAGTTTTCTTGTTTTAAAGTTAAGTATAAGGTTTAAGCATACTTAAAAGATAAGATAGCTTAGAGTAGTAAAACAAATCTTCTTGTCAGGAAGATTTAATCTTACTCAAATAATACCTTATGAGTGAAAACTATAATCAAGGATAACAAATACAGATTTAAACTTGATTAAAGTTGTGTGCGGAATATGGTGCTTAATGCTCCTTTTTTTTATGTGAAAAACGTTTTCTTTCTTGAAGAGATTATCGAACTAGTTTTGAATGCAAGAGTATGAAGAAGATAATAAAGAAGTAAATAAGAAATAAAGAACACAAGCAGTTAACGTGGTTCGGGATAAACTTTCCCTACGTCCACTGCTCGATCAAATCTAGATCGAAAATCCACTAGCTTTCTCCTTTCTTTTTACTCGTTCAGTACGAGCCACAAGAGTTATCAAACCTAGATAATTTCTTGTGATTACAAATCTTTCCTCCTAAGATTGAAAACTACAATCTAGGATTATAACTGGATCAAATCTAGATACTAACTTTGGGTTTTGTAAAAACAGTTTTCCAGAAAGTAAACCTTCAACACAAGTAAACACTACAGAGAATTCTTGGATGATTGGAAGTGTTTTGAACGTTGAGAGCTTGAATATTTTAGCAGAGCAATAGTAGAATAATGGCTTGAATTCTCGTGCTTCTTTCTGGAGGTGAAGGCTGTATTTATAGGTCCTTTGTAGGAACTATCCGTTGGAGACGAAGACGTCCTTCTTCTTCGCATTAATGGTTGCATTAAATGCATTGCAGTGTTGTTGAGACACGCGCTGCCAAATGAGAGTCTTGTTCCATCTTTCACGCGATTTCCCAGTGTATTGTCATACTAGGAATGATTCATCGTACTGGAAATTGATATTCTCGTACTTCATTCCTTAAAGTATGCTGTTGATGTGACAATACACTAAGAGGTTGACTTATGACAAATTTAGGTATGTCGGCAGTCCACCGTAGTTATAGTGAGGAGCAGCTTGATCTTGATGTAGTAGCATTTCGCTGTCTATCGAGTTGTTCCTCCCCCTCTTTGGTTATGATAATGTTAGATACTTCATATTCGTAGAGAGATGATGAGCAAATTGTTTTTGATAAAACAATCTGTTGCTTATATTGACAGCGGGCTGGTGATGTCTTTAGAACGAGCTGCTCGTCCTTTTGTAATGACTTGAAACGATCTGCTGTTGGATGAGCAACGAGCTGTAGTCTGTAGAACGAGCTGTTCATCCTCTTGTAATGAGTTACAAGTATGGAAGTATTCTATTCCTTTTCATATAGCTATTTCTAGTCTAGAAATACAGATCGTTATAAGTAAGTTTGAAACTTCAAACTACTTTTACATTTGAGATCTGCGAAAGTAAATTCTAGAAATCAAAAACCAAAACAAGTAACAAAGACAGCGAGCTGCAAGTGTGTGGAGCAGATCGTTATTAATACAAAAATGATCTGCTCGATGCATTTGAAACTAGTTGTCTATACAATGTAGAATATACTTGTTATCTTAGTAATCATTGTGTCCAGGAAGTCTTTTACTAGAATAATACAGATCGTAAAATTTAAAACGATCTGCTTCTTTTATACTTAGACATTCCATAATAGATGACAATGACTACTTGGTTTTCTTAGAAAATAATGATAAGTGTAGTTTCGAGAAACATCATCAAAACATAAATAACTTCGTGGGGTTCCCAACAATTTCCCCCCTTTTGATGATGTCGAAACCACACTAAGTTTTCTTTTAGTTTTGGAAACATTGATTTTTAATATAGTAGGCAGTTAGAATGCATAATAGTAATTTAAATGATAAGCATAAAAACATTGTCTGGACAAAGAGATATTGTCATCAGGTTGTTTTTCAAAATAAACTTTACTATATTGATATAACAACTTACAAATACATATTGCTTATATAACAGCTCACTGCTAAACAAAAAGATAACAAGTTTCTTTCATGTTTGAGGAGGTGGTTGGCTTTGTTCTTTCTCTGCAGACTGAGATTGGCGACGTTGCTGATCAGCTAGTTGCGCCCTCCTTCTCTCCACCATCTCCCTTTGCCTTAGCTCCGAAGGCACACCAAAACTAGCATATATCCCATTGAACAACCTTCTGTAATCTTTGTTGTTGAAGTCAATGGGATAGTTCATTAGTTGAGCAGATCGATTGATAGCATTTAGAACTGCAGTGTGATCAACCTCTGTGGTTCCTGGTATTCTTGGATACAAAAGTGTTGTTTTCTTTGGAGCAGTGAGAGGAGTATTTGTCATAGCAGACTGTCTGAATAGATATTCAATGAATGATTGATTTTTGTGTTGGGAGAGGAATTCTCGGAACAGATCGTCTACAGATCCTCCTTGCACATCTTGATCCATCAAGTAGTAATGCTGCATTATGAATTCCTTTACCAGCTTGTTCCATTGAGCAGCCTTCTTGCTGTGAATCCATATCAAGTTTTGTGGCTCAGTAAGTTGAAATTTTTCAAAAAATTTGAACATCGGATTTGTAGGCTCATCTGCATCCTCATCAGAAGTCTCATCTTTATCATCATCCTTTGTTTCTATTTTCCTTTGCCTTTGCTTCTCGGCTCTCCAAAGTTTGCAAAATTCAGGATCAGCGATCTGCTCCGCTTTATAACCATCCAAAAATATCTCTGTTTCTTCATCATCCTCTGTTGCTATCTTCTTTCCTTTTCTAACTTCTGCCTTGCGAGCCTCCTCTTCCATTTTTCTTTATTTTTCTTCATTTCCCTTTTTAAGCAATCTGGCATCAGCAGCCTGCTTTGCAGTCAACTTTTTCTTCTTAACAGCAGCTGGTTTTGCAGCAGGTTTTTTCTTGGTTTGGATAGTGGGAGCAACGGGCTGGACAACTTCTTTATCTTCTCCCTTTTCGACATCATCAAGGAAATCCTTGGAGATGATGAGTCGAAGAGAGGCAAGCTCATCATTAAGCGCCTTGAAGTTTGCTTCGGCATCTTCTTTATATTGCAAGAAAGTAGAAATGTTGCCAGTGACTTCATTAAATTGTTTGGAGGCATCTTTGAGATGAGAGTGGAAGTCGACTGACAGCTCGCTGTGAGCGACTTTCATATCTGTTATTGATTTATTGATTTTGAAAATTTCATCAACAGTGGCTACATCAGCCTCTTGTAGTGTTGTCTTCAACTGGTCTTTGAGCAAGGCTGGCAGTTCGTTTTTGACCACGATAGGAATCGTGGTTTTCTCCATGTCCGCATACTGCTGCTCCACATGCTTCTTGACCTCAGCCGCCATTTTTCCTCCTGCAGCATTCATCTTATGTTCAAAAGTGTTGACTTCTTCTTGAACAACAGCAATCTGGCAATGTGTTTCTTCCTTAAATTTGTCAAACACTTCTCTATCATTGTCCAGATCCTTGTGCAGCTCATTGGATAGTTGAGCATGAGTGAGTTGGAAGTTGCTTTCAACTGCATGCAAGGCTTTTTCTGCAGCAGAATAGATAAAGTTGGCCATTGCAGCGGATCGATTATTGATTCGCAGATGAATAAGCTCGCTCAATTGTTCCGGAGGCATCTGTGGCCCTAAAGAAGCAGTGAGAAGTTCCTTCAAGTTGTGCTGCTTGAACCCATCTGGAGCTGTGCCTTGTGTGAATATTTCATCAATTTTCTCGGCAACATCTAGTTCAATACCAGCGGGCTCTGTAGGGGCAGATGGTTCACAAAAATCAACAGCTGCCTCCATACTAACATATTCTTCCATTTTAAGCTTGACAGCAGGCTTTGTGGTAGGCATGGGATTTTTCCTCCATCGTTTTATCTTCAAAGTTGAAGATGTCATAAAAGTCTCCCGACTGCAAATCCACGACAAAATTGTACAAGTCTTGTTCTTTTTCATAGTAGGGAGCAAGATCAATCTTAAGAGTAGCAGCCTCTTCTTTCATCTTCGTCAAAACATAAGTCTGAAAATATTGACGAGCATCAGGCACGTCAAGAAATTCAAAGAATTGCAGCAGTTTGCTCTCCTCTGCCTTCAGCTCGTTGATTGAAAAAAGAAGTAAAATGGCTTCCAAAATGTAGAATTTGCAGTCACGAATTTCCAAATAGGTTTGGAAACGTTGAGCCATTTCATAAGTGTGGGGCATCGATTTGACTACCACATCAGTGGTCTTCTCTTGTAGTTGCTTAAAAATCAGTTGAGCCCATTTCAATCTTTCGTCAATATCAGCAGCGGGCTGCTCGTGAACATTAACCTCCACCTCGACTTCATTTATGTCTAGAGCAGATGGCTTCTTAATTTGATCAACTGTGGCTTCCAACTCATCCACCAGATTGCGAGCAGTGGGTTTGCTCTTTTCTTCCTTTGATACCCTTGTATTTACGAATTATTAGCTATAAAATTAAAATATATCGTTAATAAGGGGTGATTGAGGAAACCTAACTACATAATGACTATATTTTTCTATAATATTTTAAGTGGTTAAAATTTGAATTTGATATATTACAACGATTATTTTAACCTTTTTCTATTTAAAAGTGATATAAAATAACAAATTATTATAATTATTATTTACAATACGTAAAATGTATTGATAAAAAATCACGTTACCTTATGATTTATTAACATAATTGCAAAATTTTGCTACTTAAAAATTATATCGTTGCAAAATATATGTGTTACGTGAAGACTCATCCCGTGTAAAATTTATTGGTACATAATCACTCTATGTCAAATCAAATAATGATTTTTTTTCGGATAAAATATTTATGTTGATCAAAAGTAGGAATAACAATCGGATACGACACACACGAGTAGTGGTTATCCATATCCGTACCCGTATCCGCAAGGGTATATATGACAACTTACGTGCAATTATCTAACAGTAATAGATGTGAGTTAGAGACACATTTGATATTCACGCATAGTTTCATGGGTATATTTTAATATCATTTGTATTTGTAAATTAATAGTTATTATTCTTAATCACAAAAATTATTCGTGTTATTCCTATGAAATATCCATCAAAATGCCCGTTAGATACTCACCCACCCACCTAATATTAATCATGTTTTTATATTTTTCTGAAAATTATATGTAAGGTATTCCTAAAATTATATATAATATCTCTTAAATATTTCATACGTGATTAATATCCACAAATGACGAGATGATAGATACCCAAAAGGTGATTGGTGGTGGGTTTGAGGGTACTCATATTTGTTCTTTTTATATAATTCTTATATAATACAAAATGATTATTATCTTACTATAATATTTTAGGGGTTAAATTTGGATTTTGTTTTATTAAAATGACTATTTTGACATATTTCTCATATTTAGAGGTGGTATAAATTGATAAATTATTAGAAATAAATGTTATTCATAGTAATTTATTTAATGTAGATTGTGTTGAAGAAAAATCACGTTATGTTATGATTTATTAACATAATGGCAAATTTGTGTTACTTAAAAATTATATCATCGCAAAATATAAGTGTTAAATGAAGACTTATCTCGTGAAAAATTTATTTGTATATAATCACTTTATGTTGTAATTTAAAAAATTGACTATTTTTTTGTTTGATAAAAATTAATTATTGGACCTAATAAAATCATGAATATTTATTAGATCAATTCCAATAATTAATGTTATATGTATTAAAAATTATATTGTTGGTACGTGGGTCAAAAGTATGGATGACAATCGACCACGACATACATGAACATTGACTATCCATATCCATACCCGTGAGGGTAGTGATGATATTTTATCCTCCGCTAGCCGACACTAATAGGTGTGAGTTAGAAACACATTTATATTAACTACTCTCTCCGTCTCGCTAAATGTGGTCATGTTTCCTTAATGATGCCGTCCCACTAAAAGTGGTCACTTTTCCAAAAAGGAAACAATTTTACCTTTCAAATACATCACTCATACTTTTTTAAAACACAACATTTTACTTTATTAAACTCCGTGTCGAACCCTTTGTGACCGCATTTAGTGGGATTGATGGAGTATATTTTTATATAAACTCTTGTTAAATATTTGTCCGCCCACTTTATATGAACTATATTTGTGCATAAATTATATCTAAAATTATATATAATGTCTCTTACATTTAAATTTAATACGCAGAAGTCTAATATATATGTTTTGACAACCAATTGTTTAAATTAAATTATAATTTATAAAATATTGATCAATTCGACCAATCTTACCTTAAATTATCATACACAAATTAAAGAACCATAAAATAATCAAATTGATTGAAATCGATAGGTTAAACACAACGTTTATATATTATAAAATATAAAATATTTAGAAATATTAACATAATTTAATTGACTCAATATCTAAAGCTCTATTTAAGTTCAATTATACACACATTTTTTTTATTAAATTTTCATATTAATAAAATTTACTAAGTTTTCACGAGAATATATATTAAACTAATATACTATGAAATAAAAAGATATGGAAAAAATTATGGGTGCTATGGGTAAAGTACCCTACTTTGTAACAAAAAATGAAAAATATCCACTTTGTAAAAATGATCGCACTATTTTAAACACAAAAATAGGTATAGAATAGAGCAAGCAGAGTATCGTATCCACGAGGACTGATAAACGAAAACGCACTGAGTAATTCACGTAGAGATCCAATTATTATCTAGGCAAACAATATGTCACGCCCGCTTTCTACTACGTCTAATAAAGTCGGGAAACGTGACTAATGAAAGAAATAAATGACGAGTATGGAATTGAATAAGATAATGGATATTCTTCTTATAACATAAGTTAAGAATTCATCTCGTGAATTCAGAATCAGATATGTTCAGAGTCATAAGCTCATTACATAACCTAACTAAATTAGAGAGTTTAAACTCAGTCTATTACATAACGGTCTAGCAGCGAAAATATAGGATCACATAGACGAAATCCTACGTGTGTGAAGACACGTAGAACTCCCAAGAGTCAGCTACTAGGAGACCGACAAAAAGCCCAACGTTGCACCCAAATCTTCTTCGTTCTTAACCTGCACATTTAGAAATACATGCAGGGCTGAGTACAAGTTGTACTCGGATACGTGCCGAAATCGCACACATACATATATAACTGTCAAGTCATTCCAAGTGAATCATAGGGATTTTGTTTCTAAAGCACCTATGTTCACAAAAGCATTTCTTTGAGAAAGTTCTAGTTTGATTGCAATCCTAGTTCTTTGTAATCAACCATATCTGAACGTTCTTTGTGCCGGGGAAGTGGTCACTTCCCACAAACACTCGACCGGTCAATATCTAGTGACCCACGGTCCTGTGTACACTAGTCTGAGTAGTATATCTAATCTACTGGGACCCTAATTCGATTATAAATAAACATATATGCATCATACATAAATCAAAATATTTATGGCAAGACAGTACTTTGAAAAAATATCTCATTTCGTTCTAAAAGCATGCACACATATTTTTATAGAGTAAGAAAAGTCTACTTGAATAGTCTTGTCTGACGATTGCTTCGTTCTCGAGATGCGGATCCGACCTCTCGTCGAAACCTTTAAATAAATTTCACGTGAGATGCCTTTATTAAGTATATCTAATACTTCTAAGTGTAAAGAAGTATTATCCTTAGTTATTTTGAGAATTATTCTCAGTCTTTTAACTCAACTATTATACGAGTTTAGGAGTTGTATTTCTAGAGGTTTCATTTGAGGTTTTCTAAATTGGGCTATGGTTTGAGAATTTACTTATACCCAAATAATTAATTATCGAAATTTTCTAATTTAATATTTTGATCCTTGAATCAAAATAATAAGGTCTTATAAGTTAGGTTAACTTAAATGATCATACTCTAAGTATGATTTATAATTTAATCATTTATATGATTAAATTAAATAAATTGAATTTTCTAAATTCAATTAGAAATTCTCATCTTTAGACATAGTCCAATAATTTAAGTTTTGGCACCTTAATTGAATAATTAATTCAATTAGGATTAATTAATTAACTTCTAGTCAATTAGTAATTTATTAAGTCCATTCTTTAATTCAATTAAATGGGCCCAACACTCTAATTAATTTAACTAGCTTCTGGGCCCATTCAGATTCATTTGTTCTAATTAATCCAATTAACTTTCTGGGCCCAGGTTTAATCCATTAATTAGCCCATTCAAAACCTTAATTAGGTTGGCCCAACATTTGGTTAAATTTAGATCCAGTAACATAAGGGACTCAGCCCATGTGAATCCTCATATTCAGGCCCGTCAGTCCTATTTGTCTAGGCCCAAAAAAATAATTTCCAGCCCGTAACCCGACCCGGTTTCTAGACTGTTCCAATCCATCCTAAACCCTCTTCTAATCCAATATTCATCCTCACTCTTCTCCAACATAGGCAAAAATAGGTCTGTTCTCCCTCACGCCTTACAGCGCTGTGCCTTCCATTCTCTCCTCTCCCGTTCTCTTCTCCATCTGGTGTCGCGCCGCCTTTGCTTCCTACTCCGCCTCGGCACCGCTTCTTCCCTCTGTCTCTTCGGTGCTCCACCAATTCCGCAGTCGCCATCATCCTTCTCCACTTCGACAACCACGCGTACGCCCCAGCTTGCACCTTTTCCGCCGCAGTCTCTTTCTTCCTCGGTGCTCTGCTTCGCCTCAGGTAACTCATTCCCTTACTTTCTCTTATTGCTTTCCACCTTCTTAATTGATTAAGAATGCTTTGGCTTAAGGTCAAATTTTGCCTAAATTCTGAAAATGAGGTTTTCTTTGTTTTATTTATGAAGGAATGGGACACGTTGGGATCAGGATGGCTTGGATACAGTTTCTACTTATTAAAAGATAAGTTTCTTCTTCTCTTAAAAATTTTCTACCACCTATTCTATAGGTTTTATTTCTATTATTGTTATTTCCTTGTATATCTGGATTGAGGATTCCTGCATGTTCAACTTATAAAGTTATAGGGAATTTCTAGATTCGTGTGAATCTTTAATTGACCAATTTTGATGTTTTTCTGGTATGGATGGTATTGGCTTGGATGGGAGTGGAGCTGGGTTCGAGTCCCGGTGATTGTGACTCAGTTCGGGGTCGTCAGCCCCTGGCCCGCTCAATTGGGGTCTGAATTGTTTCTGAGAGGCTGGACTTGGTTATGGAGTTTGGAGGACAGCCTTTTGGCTTTAGATAAGTATTCTATTCATGAATTTATTTGGGGCTAGGTGGTTATATAAATTTACTTATCCTTGCAATTAGCACACAAAGTCTAGGTTGAGAATTTTCCAATTTCCAGTTTGTGCCTTAGAATTAATTTGTTGGTGTATGTGTTGTGCTTGAGGTCAGTGAACTATGAAGTTTTGCTAAAGTTCAACACATGTTTTAGCAACATACTATGTTCTGAATTTTTCTAAGTAAGATGCATAGCTAGAATCACAGTGGTTACTAAGCATGTTAAACTTAAATTTGTAAAAGGGCATGTCTATATATTGCAGCTCATACTAATAAGATCTAAGGCTGTAATATGCCACTGAGTTTGCTCTAGGGCAGATTTATTGGTATGCTTACAGTTTCTAAGGCAATATAGGAAAGAAAAGAAATCTTATGTTGTTGGTGTGCATATATTATTTTTTCTCAACTGTCCAAAGAAAATAAAGGATGTCGTTTGAGTACTGCATGGTTGGTTTTAACTGTGCAGTGACTATCTTAGTTCTAAGATGCAAAAATATATCATCAAAGTTAAATTTCTTTGCCTTGTTACCTATGTGGCTGTTTCTGTTGGATTTAGTCTCGGCAGAATCTCCTTCTCTTAGCTAAGTCCCTTAAAGCAGCTCTAGGTTGGCTTTAAGTTGAGGTAACATTCTTTCTAGTGCAGGATCTCTTCCAGTTTCCCCTTCTAAAATTTGCTGAGTATTTTTACTTGTTGCTGTAAACTCTCTAAGGCATGAAAATGAATGGTATTTATAGTGTGGAGATGGTTAGGGGTTGTGCTTTGTGTTCTAATTGATTCTATGTTGACTTTATCTTTAAAAATGGACTCTCTTGGCTGTATGTTGCAGGTGGGAGAAGCTTAGGCAGACTGTCTAAAGTGGCATGGATGAGTTGTAGCTCTTGGGATTCCTCCCTTCCCAGGCTTTCTCTTCGGCCAAAAAGAGGTAGGAGCCTCTCCTCTGATTTTCTCCTTTCTTTCACCCTTTTGGGTCTTTACTTAGGCCTTCTATTGCATTGGGTTAAGCGTGGAGTTCCGTGCACTTTGTTCCTTTCCATTTTTAGAGTCTTGTAGTGGTTAATCATACTCTTATCTTCTCACTCTTGTTTTCTTTTAGAGTGATGGCAGATTGGTGTGTACGAAGTAGGAAGGAGAAGAGAAAAATTCTCAACTTCCCTCCTATTGCTTCCTGTTGCCCATGTGGCAGCTCTTTTTTTCTATTATTTCCTTTACTCTTATGTATTCTATTCCTTGTTTAGTTCTAAGTTTGTTTGTACCACAATAATAGCAGATTGTTTGAAGATTTCCTGTGAGATTTGTTATGTATACAGCCCTATAGCCTCGGTTCCCTCCCCTCTTCTAATTTTTCTGATGTTTTATTTCCTCCAGAATGTATGTTGGAAACCCCACGAATATATTTATGTTTTGATGATGTTTCTCGAAACTACACTTAGTCATTTTTATGATCTCAGAAAACCACGTAGTCATTGTTATCTTTTAAGGAAAGTCTTTAAAAGAAGCAGATCGTTTTTCATTTAACGATCTGTATTATTCTTCTAAAAAGCCTTCCTGGACACAATGATTACTAAGATAACAAGTATTTTCTAAATTGTATAGACAACGAGTCTTTTATTGAGCAAGATCGTTTTAGTAAAAAAAATAACGACCTGCCTCTCATTCTTGCAGCTCGTTGTCCTCATTACTTGTTCTGGTTTTTGATATCTAGAATTTATTTTTACAGATCACAAATGTAAAATTGGTTTGAAGTTTCAAACTTACTTATAAACGATCTTTATTTTCTAGACTTTAGAAATAGCTACCATGTAAAAGGAACAACTAGATAAGTTAACTATCTGTCCTTATTATCAAGCTGTAACTAGGATAGAATACCTTTATACTTGGAAGACATTACAAGAGGATGATCAGTTAGAATTAAAATTTCTAGCAGCTCGCTGACGAGATAAGCAACATGTCATTTTTATAAAAAACGACCTGCTCATCATTTCATTCCTCTACCTACAAATATGAAGTGTTCAACATAAAGTCATGTGTTAATTGGGAACCAAACCAATTAACTTATGGAGGAACAACTTGATGTACAACGACCTGTTATTCTATCAAGAACGAGCTGCTCCTCACAGTAACTATGATGGACTGCCGACATACCTAAATTTGTCACAAGTCAACCACTTGGTGTATTGTCACATCAACATCATACTTTAAGGAATGAAGTACGAGAATATCAATTTGCAGTACGGTGAATCATTCTCAGTATGGCAATACATTGGGAAATCGCGTGAAAGGTGGAACAAGACTCTCATTTGGCAGCGCATGTATCAACAACACTATCATGCATTTAATGCAGCCATTAATGCGAAGAGGAAGGACTTCTCTCTCTCCAATGGATAGTTCCTGCAATGGTCCTATATATACCACCTTCACCTCCAGAAAGGAGCACGAGAATTCAAGCTATTATACTGCCATTACTCTGCTAAAAATCTTCAAGTTCTCAACGTTCAAAAACACTTCCATCTATCTAAGAATTCTCTGTAGTGTTTACTGTTGTTGAAGGTTTACTTTTCTGGAAAACTGTTTTTACAAAACCCAAAGTTAGGATCTAGATTTGATCCAGTTGTAATCCTAGATTGTAGTTTTCAATCTTAGGAAGAAGATTTGTAATCACAAAAAATTATCTAGGCTTGATAATTCGTGTGGCTCGTACTCAATGAGTAAAAAGAAAGGAGAAAGTTAGTGGATTTTCGATCTAGATTTGATCGAGCCGTGGACGTCGGGAAAGTTTATCCCGAACCACGTTAACTACTTGCGTTCTTTTATTCTCATTTACTTCTTTATCATCTTCTATATACTCTTGCATTCAAAACTGGTTTGATAATATCTACAAGCGAGAAAACGTTTTTCACATTATAAAGAGCATTAACCACCAAATTCCGCACACAACTTTAATCAAGTTTCATTTGCATTTGTTGTTCTTGATTATTGTTTTTCCACACATAAGGTGTTATTTGATTAAGATTGAATCTTCCTGACAAGAAGTATTATTTACTACTCTAAGCTATCTTATCTATTAAGGGTGCTTAAATCTTATACTTAATCTTAAAACAAGAAAACCATAAAAGTTTGAATTGGTGTGTTCCCCCCCCCCCCCCCCCCCATACATCAATCTTGTTCTTTTGGGATCAACTATGTACTATGTATATATCTTGTAATTTGTCCCTTATCAACACTTTAGACACTTTTAAATTCCTATTCTGTCTGGATTCAAAAAGTGGCCTGTAATATAGGTTTATTCTTATAGTACTGTATATTTTTTTTCTATCTAGTATATTACAGTTGACCCTTTCCGTACATTGGACACACATATACATATTATTCCAGATCTCTGAACCCATTCTTCTATCTGTTTTTCACGTAAGGAATGTTTTAATTAGTGGGATTTCATATTCTAATTAAACCTCTAATTCTTGGTTAATCATTCTAACTTCCTTATTAACTTAACCATTCTTGATTAATAAACAAATTATGTTTCTCTTAATCATAGCACCAATCACAATCATATAGGTAATAACCTCTTAATTGGTAGTATTCAATCGTTAATCACCATAAACGATTTCTTTCTTAATGACATTCATTTGCTTAGATCACCCATTACTATAACTATTTGTATGAATAGTAACTATTAAAATGTCACTCACTTTAAACGATGGCATTAACAACTATCAATTACCAATAATGGTTGTCAACTTTCATCGATTACTTATTACAACTTGGTCTCGTAATCGGGTACAAGTTCGTAGAATTTGAGAGTTTTGCTAATTTATTTGGGAGTGAAAAGGCTAGGCATTACATCCTACCCCTCTAACTAAAAATTTCGTCTCGAAATTTGTATATTCTCGTTAAACAACTCGGGATATTTTTCTCTCATCATTTCTTCGAGTTCCTATGTGGCTTCTTCTTGCCCATGGTGCCTCCATAACACCTTTACTAACTTTATTGACTTGGTTCAAATTTGTTGGACCTTCTCGTCCATAATAGCTTCGGGTTTCTCCTCATAACTCAAGTCAGTATTTAAAATCATCTCCTCTTGATGGATAACGTGTTTTGGATCAAACACGTACCTCCTGAGCTGAGATACGTGGAAAACGTTATGCACGTTTCCAAAGCTAGGTGGTAACGCTAGTCGGTATGCCACCGACCCTATCTGTTCTAGGATTTTGTAAGGTCCCACAAAGCGGGGTCTCAATTTACCCTTAACTCCGAATCTAACGATTCCCTTAGAAGGAGATACTTTCATGAAAACTTTATCTCCTATCTCAAATTGTAATTATGTTCTACGGGTGTCCGCGTAGGATTTCTATCTGTCTTGGGCTTCCTTGATTCTGCCTCGGATCTGACGAACGATCTCGATCATTTCACTAATAGAATCAGGGCCTACTATTGCTCTCTCGCCGACTTCATCCTAATAAAGTAGTGATCGACACTTTCTTCCATATAGGGCTTCATACGGTGCCATTTCTATGGTTTTTTGGTAACTATTGCTATAGGCAAACTCGATCAATAGTAGTACTACTTCCCAGCTTCCACCTCTACCGAGAACCATGGTTCTTAGCATGTCCTCGAGGGTTTGAATTGTCCTCTCTGACTGTCCGTCAGTCTGTGGGTGGAAGGCAGTACTGAAATTCAGTCTCGTGCCTAATTCCTTCTGCAGACTCATCCAGAATCTGGATATAAACTTTGAGTCTCGATCGGAGGTGATCGACACTGGTATGCCGTGAAGACGTATAATCTCCCGAACGTACAATTGGGCCAGCTTATCTGATCCATAGGTGATCATTATCGGTATGAAGTGGGCACATTTCGTGAGTCTGTCCACAATTACCCAGATAGCGGTGTTTCCACGCTTGGACTTGGGTAATCCGGTCACGATATTCATAGTGATGTGCTCCCACTTCCATCCTGGGATTTATAATGGTTGTAGTTTCCCATAGGGTCGCTGGTGTAGTGCTTTGACTTGCTGGCAAGCTAAGCATCTTTCTATGAAAGATGTTATGTCTCGCTTCTTCCCGTTCCACCAGAATTTTTTCTTCAGGTCTCGGTACATCTTTGTGCTTCCGGGATGGGCGGTGTGGGGAGTATCATGGGCTTCACTCATGATCATCTCCTTAATTTTCGAGTTTTTCGAAACACATAGCCTTCCCTTGAAGGTAATGGCATTATCAGCTTCCTCTCGATAATTTGTGGTTTCGTCCTTCCTCACCTTGAGTCTTCTCTTCTCTAAAGTCTCGTCTGTCCTTTGCGCCTCTAAAATCCTACTCCGTAAGTTGGACTCGACTACCAGAGTAGCAAAGATTCGTTCTACGGTTTTGGGAGGTGTTAGAACTTCTAGGTTCATTTTGTTGAACTCCTTTATGAGTTCTTCCTCCTGAGTGAGAAGATATGCAAGTTTGGAAGACATTTTACGACTCAGAGCGTCGGCTAGTACGTTAGCCTTACCAGGGTGGTAGTTTATACCACAGTCGTAATCCTTTACTAATTCTAGCCATCTCCTCTGCCTCATGTTGAGATCCTTCTGCTCGAAGAAGTATTTGAGGCTTTTGTGATATGTGAAAATCTCGCACTGAACTCCGTAGAGGTGGTGCCTCCAGATTTTCATAACGTGTACAACGGCATCTAATTCTAGATCATGGGTAGGGTAGTTGAGCTCGTGTGGTCGAAGTTGTCGGGATGCGTAGGCTCTCACTTTCCCTTTCTGCATCAGCACACATCCTAACCCGATCTTGGATGCGTCAGTATAGACGACGTACTCTTTATGGGGTTCTGGAACTGCAAGTACATGAGCAGTGGTCAGTTTCTGCTTTAGAAGTTCAAAGCTAGCCTCGCATTCTGGCGACCACTTGAATTTGATCCCCTTCTAGAGCAGTTGCGTCATTGGTCTAGCTATTTTGGAGAATCCTTTGATAAATCTCCTATAATACCCTACCAACCCTAAGAAACTTCGGATTTCGTTAGGAGTTGTGGGTGCCTTCCATCCTTGTACTGCTTCTACCTTGGCGGGGTCTACTTTGATCCCTTCAGATGACACTATGTGTCCGAGAAAAGCCACTTCGTTCAGCCAAAACTCACACTTACTAAACTTGGCTTAAAGTTTCTCGTTTCTCAGATGGTCCTCGTGTTCCTCACCACTTTTCGAGTAGATTAGACCAAGACAAATTTGTCAAGGTATAGATGAAAGATATGGTTCATCAGGTCCATGAATACCGCAGGTGCATTGGTGAATCCGAATGGCATCACTACAAATTCGTAGTGGCCGTATCGGGTTCGAAACGCTATCTTAGGGAAATCTTCGGTTCTAATCTTCAGTTGGTGATATCCCGATCTCAGATTGATTTCTGGGAAGACACTTGCTCCCTTCAACTGGTCGAACAAGTCGTCTATTCGAGGTAACGTGTATCGGTTCTTTAAGATCATCTTATTTAGGCCTCGGTAATCTATACACATCCTCAAGGTGTCGTCCTTCTTCTTTACGAAGAGTACGGGGGCTCCCCAAGGTGACACACTGGGTCTGATGAAACCAAAATCTAAAAGTTCTTGTAGTTGGATCTTGAGCTCTTCCAACTTCTTAGGCGCCATTCTATAATATGCTTTGGATATTGGTGTTGATCCGGGTTCTAGATCGATCGTGAACTCTAATTGTCGGTTTGGTGGTAGGCCTGACAATTCTTTTGAAAACACGTCTGGATATTCCCGTACGATGGCTACGTCCTCAATTTTCTGCTCTTCCTTGGCTTCTCCACTCAAAGAGACTAAGTACGCTAAGCAACCTTTCTTCACTAATTTCTCGGCTTGCAAAACTGAGATGATCGACTTCTTTCGAATCATGGTAATCCCATGGAAACTCGTGGGTTCTTTTCCAGGTGGTCAGAATGAGATTTGTCTCTCATTGCAAAGGATCGTGGCATAGTTTTCAGCTAACCAATTCATTCCTAGGATTATGTCCAACGTCACTCATTGGAAGTATGTTAAGATTGTTCGCTAGTACCGTAATAGATCCTAAGTTCAGGCTCAAGTTCGAGCAAGCATGGGTGATAGTAGTGATCCCCCTAGAGGTGAAGAAACGTTCATAGATGTCTCTACAGGTTCTGACTCCAATTCTAAGTTCTCTACATATGCTTTAGCAATGAAGGAATGGGAAGCTCCCGTATCGAACAAAATTATTACTGGAGTGTCTGGGAGTATTCCCATACCTGTCAGATTTCCCTGACTCCCCTCAGGCTACTTCTGGTTCATCACATAAGTCCATGCTCGTTGTGGCTTCCTCTGCGATGGGTACTGAGGGTACTGGGGTGGAGGTGGCGGCAACTAATGCTGTTGTTGCTGAGCCTGAGGCTGAGCTTGCATAGCTCGAACGTACTGCCTCTGGTTCGGCAGGTTAGGCCAGGAATTTCTCCCTTGCTGCTTGGTGGGGCAGTTCCTAGCCATGTGTCCTTTTTGGCCGCAGACAAAGCAGCCATCGCTGCCGGCTCAGCACTCCCCCAAGTGCATTTTTTTACACTTTGAGCAGGTAAGGAATTTCTGGGGGTGAACATGAGTCTGTGCTACGAAATTCGACCTTTCGGGGTTGTGGAACCGATTCTGCCCTTCCCATGGCTTCTTTTGGGTTGCGCCACCTCGATTATTCTCTCATTTGCGCTTCTCTTTATGATTCTGGGATGGCGCTGGGGAGAACGCGGGTGGTGCCGCAGTCACTGCTCGTTCTCCCGGCATAGCCGCCTCGATGTCTAGGGCACAACTAAGCGACTTTGGGTACAACAAGCCCCCGTGACTAGCTAGTGTCATCCTAATCTCGTGCCTCAGACCGGCACAGAACTTCTCCACCATCTTTTCATCAGTATCCACCTGTTCTGATGCATACCGAGACATGTCACAAAAAATTCGGTCGTATTCCGTGACCGACATTCTCCATTGCTTCATGTTATAAAACTCCATCTCCTTCTTCTTTCGCTAACTCTTAGGAATATATTTATCGTATATTTCTGTCTTGAATTCCTCCCAGGTCAGGTTCTCCCACTGTTCTGAGGTCATAGTCTTCCTCCTGGCCTCCCACCAGAAGTCAGCAGATCCCGTCAGCTGGAAGGAAACTCATGTTATGCGTTCCTGGTACGTACATCGCAAGAAGTTGAAAATACACTCTAGAGCACGCACCCATACCTCTACTTTAGCTGGGTCACCTAACCTATTGAAGGTGGGTGGATTTTGTCGGAGGAAGAGTTCCTTGATCCTTCTAGAAGGCGGTGGGAGGGGTGGGGTTACCTCCCGCTCTGCGGTCGGTCCTCTTTCCTCATTTTCTGGGTTGAATCCCCTCCCCCGGCCTCTCGGGCGTCCTCTTGGCGGCATTCTGCTAACATAAGTGTTTTTCGTCTTAGTAAGGAATTCGTTGGTTGATGATATTTAGTGGTGTAGGATCTCACTTATCATTTAATATCATGAAGGAATGGAAAATACAAAACTAGAAATAGACATTGCACATATCAAAATGGACCTCTAGGGTCATCAGAATTCCTTTCATAAATTGCCTCAACGAGGTCTAGTTCAATACAGAATTCCTAACGTACTATCTAAGTACATGGTATGATGCTCATCTCCCTAGAATGGCATCACAAAAGGTACTCAGCCACGAAACACTAACTACTGTGCTTTCGTGCTGTCAAAATGTCAGAATGTGCTACCACTAGTATGGAACGGTCTTTCCTAAACTACGTTTCCGACTACAAAATCTATCATCAGTATGACCTACACATATGGTCTGTTACTGATGAGTACAAGGAATATCATCCTATCTACTCCTGGGTGACGGAGCTGAGGCACTCCTCATCTGACGGTGCCTCCTGCTCCCAGTCCGGCTCCCAAGCCTCCTCCTCAGGGTTGCTCTCAAGAGTCACCTCCTCCTCCGGGTCCTCATCCGGATCCTCCTCGGAGTCGTCCTCGGGATCCTCCTCTGGATCCTCCTCTGGCGCCTCCGCTAGCGGCTCCTTGTATATCCTCAGGGGTCCATTCGCCCTCTCTAATAGCCGCTGTTTCTTGGCGTGAAGCTCATCCCAATCGAGGGGTGCCTCCCTCTTCTGGGAGGGGCCCTCGTCAGACGGAGTGAGTGTGAGACTCGACCTCTCGGAGCCTCTGAAGTACAGAAACGGAGGGCGATCCTCCTCTGGTGCCTCCAGTGCTGGGGCCTTGCCCCTATCATCGTCACCCGCCGGTCAGGTCCTAACGAGTCGAAACTGAGTCGCACTCAAGTCGTCGTCGCCAGTTGGGGGTCGACGGGGAGACGATAGTCGTCGTACTCCCATAGTGGGCGTGAGGGGCCTGTCTCGGGCTCACGACGACCCAGGTACTCCGGCATGAACATCGGAGGTGGGATGTGTGATGGTGAATGATGCTCCTCTACTGGGCGGAAGGGTCCTACCTCAGTCTCATCCCGTGCCGGCATCTTCGGCATCGGCTCGCCGTATAGCAGGCTGTACGTCGGAGCGATAGGGATCACTCCAATGGGGAGGTAAGTCTGGACTAAGGGCACCCACATCGGTGGTACGCCTCCTGCTAATATGAGGTCCCCTGGGTGGATATAAGGACCCTCCGGTGGGGTACCAAAGACAGCACTGTAGTGGAGGATCTTGGCTATGAATCCTTGAGTGTCAACTCCCCGATCATAGCTCCGTCCGAACTGTCGGATGAAGTCACCATATATCTCGTGCCCCTACATTCGTGCTTTGATCTTCGATTCACTTTTTGGTCCGACATGCATTTGGCTCGTTGTTCACACCACTAGGTTTCAAATCAAGTCATTTTCCACCAAAACTTACAAAAAGGCATAAAACATAACAAAATGTAAAACGAACACAAAATACTAAAACAAATGAAATAAGACACGAAATACTCCAAAATCCGTTACAAGATTATATCAATCACATAAATAAAAGCATACAAAATGAGTGTTTATCTACCTCCCCAAACTTAAGCTATTGTTCATCCTCTAACAATGAGAAGAACAAAAGATAATAAACACGAATGGGAGTAAACAAAGATCATCGATACCTCAGATAAAATAAAATAAATGGTAGTTGATTCAAGACATCTTTTTGATCCATCTCCAACGGTTCAACAACAAAAGTGATATCAATAACTAAAAAAATCTTCAAGCTCTCACAGAAAAACGGTATCGCTCAACACTCGGCTAATATAATCAATGAACACTCGGTGAAATAAATACACTGCAACCAAACTTACCATAGGCTTGTAGATCGTCTAATTTTTCGACCGCTATTAAGTGTGCAGGAATCCTGATCAAATAAGACTTTTCTTGGCTAATAATGTGGGGACATTGGTTAGGGTTAGGAACATTTGGCTAAGTGACTGAGATAATATCCTAACTCATTCTACACAGGTCCTCCATCAATCATAACAATTGAACCGATCAATCAAACAACATGTAATTCTACCCAATCTTTCTCTTTTTCGCTCAAACACACTGCTTAAATCTTTTTTTCACAAATTAAGGTCCAAACCCCTTATGCTATTTATTTTTTTTCATTTATGAACACAAACAATTCTTTTTCTTTTCTTTCAAGCTTATGGGGACATCGAGCACCTATGCAGAGATCACAATCACACAGATTCGCTAATGAAATAGTATAGAATCTAATCACCCAACAAGTCTATCACCAACAATTTTTATAATCCACATCTCTCAAGGCTAAGAATAAAACGATTATATAGGCTCAAAATAGGATTCAATGGATAGCAATGATAACGGGATAGTGTATAAGGAATGACTTATCAAAAGATGACCTAAGATCATCTCACAATTCTTTGCACATGACTGCAGCTTCGAAACAGATACTAAAGCAAGTTCTAGAAGTAATGATCACATACAAGATATAAAAACACTCCCAAAGAATTCAACGCATGCTATAACATTTCAAAGGCTCAAAATTCCTCACACAGGTTAATGCTCGCAGATTTTAGCATCAAAATCACTTTTATCATATCACGATAGAGACAAATCTACTACATGCTCGAATCAACATATTTTAGAAAATACGAATCTCATATCATCATAGGTGTCACGCCCCGACCTCCGCCCTCGTAGCAGAGACCGGGTGTGAGATTATAGAATAAAAAGATAACGGTTACGAAGAACCCTGAAAGCTTTGACTGAACGAAAGATAGTTGATTAACTGTGTTCAGTTCACAACAACGAGTTAATTACATGATTGGCATCATCACCAGAAATTTACAAATGGAAACTCTTGCAGCGGAAAACAGGATCAACATAAGTCTACGTGTATGAAGACACGTAGACACCCAAGTCTATACTCAAAAGTCCGACAAGCCCGCCATAGCACATCCTTTCATCAAGCCTCAACCTGCACATTTAGAAATATATGCAGGGCTGAGTACAAACGTACTCAGTAGGCACATGCCGAAAACGCATTCATACATATATAATTGTCAACGCCGTCTTACAGTGAAACATAGGGATTTTGACTTAAAGCACCTATGTTCACTAAATTCTCTTTTTGTGAAACCTGAGTTCGACAGCTGTCTAAGTTCTTTAGTACTACGCCATATCGGTTCTTTTTGAGTCCGAGAAGGTGGCCACCTTCTACGGACACCTTGACCGGCCAACCCTTTCGATGACTCACGGTCCTTGTGTACACGACTCGAGTGGGTTTTGCCTGCCCACTGGAATCCGAATTCGATCTTATCATTGGAACCTTAACCAGATAGGCCTCATACAAAACATAAAACATTTCGGCAAGACAATACTTTGAAAACATCTTTTCTCATTTGAAATCCTTTCGAAATCAATATAAATAGCATACGATCACACATAATTTTCTTTGTAATAGAAAGCCTACCTGGATAGCTTCAGTTTGCTCTTGCTGCAGTCTTGAAATACGCAATAGATCTCTCGTACGAACCTTTAAAATTTCTCGTATAAGCTAAAATGCTCTTAGTGCATTTAAAACCATTTAACTCGTAAGAATATATTATTCTTAGTTCTTGTTTCGATTCGTTAATTTATAAATTGATACCTCGGATCAATATTCTTTCTAATGGTGTTAAATCCTCGATAATTAATTATTCGAATAACATTATTAATCCTTTAAACCTTAAAATATTATTTTCTTAAATCACAACCTTAATATAATTAGAGATATCAATTCTCTTAATATAGATCCCAATTACTAAATAATTTGGATCTTCTTGATTTAATAATTTAGGCTTTAATTATCTAATTTATAAGCTCTAAATATTAATACTTAAGGTATATATATATGTATATATATATATATATTACTATCCTCTTTACCATGAATTGGTATCATTAATTAACTTCTAATCAATTTTTTTTTTTTTTTTATCATAAACTAAGCCCAATCATCTTTTATTTCTGAAGCCCCTCATAACTAATAGCTGAACCCAATTTAAGTAATCCTAGGCCCAGAAATTAAAATAATTTCGGCCCATTAAATTTTATTCTCGGCCCAATACTCAACCCATCACATAATTATATCTTCGGCCCAGTAAGATAAAAATCTCGGCCCATGATTCGGTCCAACATCCGGCCCAAAACCCAGGCCCACCTTCTGGATTCTACTACCCTAATTCGTTTTTTTTTTTCACACTCACAGACACCTCCACCATTCCTCTCCTCTCTCGACTCTCTCTCTCGCCGATTCTCTCTGCCTCTCTCAGCCTCTCCTTCTCTACGATTCTCTCTGTCTCTCTCTCTCACTTTCTGCCTCAGAACGGCGAAGAGCTTCGACGGGGTGTTGCTGTCGATTTCAATTTCTTTCCAAGAAGGTAAGATAGCTTTTAAATCTCTGTTTTAACTTTTAGATCACTGTCTTTCATCTATCCTTTCCTACTTTCGAAATTCCTAAATTTTAGTTTTCAATCTCAATTCTCCCTTTGAATTCTCAGCCTCTCTGTTCTCATTCACCGCAGGAGATTTCTATCTATGTCTTCTCTGTTCTAGACCCTTGTTACCCTCGGTGTTCTCCCTCTCGCGGTTGCTCTCTTCTGGACGGAAAATCTCGCCAGTAGCAATTCAAGGTAAAAGATTTTATGTTTTCTTTTTAGTTTTCGATTCTGCTTCGTTCTTGATTAGTTTGCATGATTTCTTAATTTACTGCATGTTCTTGTTCTTGACATTTTGTTTAAGTTCAAGATGTTGGGAGTTTATTATTGGAAACATACTTTGATCCTCTTTTTAACTTTATTCTTACGATTTCGTTTATTTCTGTTATTGCGAGATGTAAATTTCGGTGAGGAATGCTCTGCTTGATCATTCTTCAGTGAAGTCCCAAACTTGGGAGATTTTTCTGGTGAGGGAATTTTTTTATGGATTTAGACCTTGATCTTCTATTTAATCCTTCTTTGGTGAAGTCTGTTACTGAAATTGATTGAATATGTAATATTGTTTTATGTGAAACGAGTGTAAGGATAGAGTTTTGTTAAACTTAACTATGGGAGTATTTACAGTTTTTTAAATCTTACTTACAGGATCTTAAGATTCTGCTATGTACTGAGCATGTTACTGTCTCAAGCATATGTATGTATATATGTTTATAGGTTCATCAATTCATACTCTTGTCTCGTTGGTGATTGACTGCTGTTTTAGTTTAGTTTAGGCATTATGAAACATGCTAAATGTCCTCTTTACTTTCAGTTTTGACATTTCTGAATCTAAGTCTTCCTTATTTTCATTCTTGAGAGTTCACAGCTCTTGAGTTAGGTTTCCAATTCTGAACATTAGAATATGTTCTATGTTCTAAATTCTGAATATATATCTATGTTTCGAAATCTAAAATGATAAGATAGAAACAAGCATAGTAAGGTTCTTGCGTTTGAATACAAATTTCTAAATCCAAAGTTAAGCCTCTGTTGTTCTACCTTTGTTTTAAATTTAAGATTCAAAGTTTTAGGACTCCTTAGCTAGAACATAACTTGGATAATGGTTGAGAATGATTACCTTAACCTTTAATTCCTTCACTTTGATGTTGTGGTTGAATGTTATTGCTTCTCTCGTATGGAACTGATATGTGAAAGTGTTGTGTGAAAGTGTTGGGTGATAATCGGTTCTAAGGACAGTCATGACCCCCTTATATAGATATATATGTTTATGCAGCATGTGTTCTCTTGCTTAAGTCTTAAGTTTGGAGGTAACTAGCTAATAGCTCTTACTCTATTTCTTTGTAGGGTATGGAAGAGAAACATGAAGCATAGCATGAAAGTCTCCTCTTTCCCTTACTCAACCGAGACTGCAGCCACTTCCACACTCTGCAGCAGCCATACTGCTCTGTTCCTTTCTTTAGCTTTCTTAGAGTAGAAAGTCTTTGTTGATATAACATCATCATCCTCTTACACATATAAGGAAAGTTTTCCTTCTTTCTTCTGTTTTATAGGTAATGCCGTGTGCAGTTTTGTTTTTTTAGCTTAGCTTTTTAATTTGCTTTTGCAATGGACTGTACTGTACCAATATATATATATATATGGTTTTTGCTTCAATGAGGTGTCTTATCCTACCTTCCCATAAGTCAATCTTGCAGATTTAAGTACATATGTATATATGTATGTATTTCCTTTATGCGTATGAAAATTTCTAACAATACATATAATATATATGTATACGTGTAGCATGCTCTATTTATATATACATAGATAAAATTTTTAACCACTCAATTTAAATTGTATACACCCTATGCAATTCCATTTATATAGTTCTTAATATATATAACATATATCTACACTTATATATGTTCATCCAAATATAAAACATATCCTTAATATCAATATCTATTAAGATATAAATCAAGAATTTATAAATACTTGTTATATTGAACCATAATTCATCTTCAACTAGATTAAATTCTCGTTAATTAATCACAACGTTCAATATATAGATACTAATCGCGTTCGCATATCGTTTACTTTGATAATTAAAAGACGGGGTATTACAATAGGCCTCTCAATTTGCATACACGAAGTCAATAACCAACAGAATACATACTCAAATTGACACGAGTTCATCAACATAAAGGAAATAGGGTACGAAAACGAAAGAAAACAAAAAAACTGAAGAAAAGAAATAACAAAAAAATGACAAGAAACTCTCTAATGTGGTGAATCACATATCGTATCCCTCTCCCCCTCCCCAAACTTATTTTAACACGTAGTGAAAAATAAGTTTGACGGAAGACAAAGTTATACGATATGAGATTCACTCGCCAATGAATAAAAAAACGAAAAATGAATTAAAGAAAGCAAGAAGATATTGGGTTACCTCCCAACAAGTGCTACGTTTAACGTCCAAGCTAGACGCAACCTCAAATTATCAAGAGACGTGAGAATCCGATTTTTAACTCCTTCTCCCCCGACTTTTTGTACTCTTATACATCGAGATCATAACTTTATCGCTGCCTACTCGCAAGGTCAGATCGCCTTCTTGAACATCAAGTAGTGCTCGTCTGATGGCTAGAAATGAGTGTCCCAAGATCAACAGGACTTCCGGATCATCCTTCCCGTCAAGAATTACGAAATCAGACGGGAAGAGGAAATCCCCCACCTTAACCAGAATATTTTTTACAATTCCATGTTGGGTAGATGTGCTACCGTCAGCTAATTGGACTTTCATGTTCGAGCTCTGTGAGTCCCTAATTCCTAACCTTTGAGACATGACTAGTGGAATCACGTTGATACTTGCTCCCAAATTGCAGAGCGCTCTCTCAATCTTCTGACCCCCTATCTCGCATGTCAATTGAAACTTCCGGGGTCTTCCTTTTTATCGGGGATCTTCTGTTGTAGCGTTGCACTGCACTCCTCAGGTAACTTGATAGTCCCAAACTTATGGAGCTTCTTTTTTTGAGAAAATGTCTCTTTTAAATATTGTGCACACATTGGAAGATCGCTTCGAGCCTTAAGCAGTGGGATATTGACATCTTGCTGCTTGAATATCTCCATGAACCCCTCCATTTTCTCACAAAGCTTGTGTTTGATGGGTTGCTTAGGAAGTGGTGCTCTAGCTGGCTCGATCGACTCATCAATTATGCTCTTTTCCGCATGGGGACTCACATGTGCACATGTCTCGTATGTCGGCTCCTCAATCACATGAATCGCATAACACTGCTCCTTCGAATTAATCTTTGTGTTGCTCGGAAAAACTGCCCCGGCTTATGTTAAGCTACATCCTGATTCGCTACCTGCCCGACTTGTGTCTCGAGCATTTTCAGTTGTTTCCCCATTGTCGTAACCGTGTTCTCCAACGTAGTGATCCGACCGCCTGTCTGATTGATGAAATTGGTCTGCTGAACCATCATCTGCTGCATCATCTCTTCCAAAGGTGGCTTTTTGGGCTCTTAAATAACCTCATTTTGCACGACAAATCCCAGTGAAGGTTGTAGAGCATTGTTCGGATTTGTGTAGGAAAAGTTGGGATGATTTCTTTTGTTTGGATGATACGACTGATTGCCGCTCTGAAATCCACCTGATCAATGAGACTGATAGTTATTCTGATGCACATAATTAACATCATCCACTCTGTGTGACTCAGTAGCTGCATGAACTCCTGATCTCTCTTTTCGATCAGCCTCAAATTCCCTCCTAAGTAGTGCAACTTGTTCAATGAGCTCACTATACTTTGAGTCTGTATCTGCAGCTACGACTCGTCTGATCGGATGCCTCTCCATAAGCCACTGATAGTTGTTAGAATCCATCTCATCAATAATCATCGTTGTCTCATGCACACTTCGGTTTAACAAACAACCACCTGCAACAGCATCTACCATGCTCTTAGTATTCTGAGATGATTCGTAGTAAAACTGAGTGATTTGATGCTCCTGTATGAATCCGTGTTGCGGGCACTTGCGTATGAGACCTTTGAACCTCTCCCATGCCTCGAACAGTGACTCATCCCCCATTTGTGAGAAGTGGGAGATGTTAGCAATGATTTTCTAAGCTTTCGCCGGTGGGAAATACTTTTCTAGGAATCTTTCACATTAGGCTCCCCACGTAGTGATAGTCTTCTGGTCTAGATGTAACATCCCAAAACCAAAATTAACCTTATTGTTAAGGTAATAATTAAAGTCTTTTAATATTTAAAAATAGTAAAAGTAAATAAATATATAGAATAAAATAAAATAAAAGTAAAATACACATATGCTCATGAGAAACCAAGGCTAGCAATAAGTTTTATATATTTCCTAACAAATGTCGGTCATGCAAAATTAGAATAATCAACTCTATCTTAGACTAGGGGGCTATAAGATGTTATCATAATTCCTAAATCCCAGGTTAGTATAAATATACTAGTGCAATACCTTCTTTTTCCACAATTATTTTTAATAACAAAAAGAAAACTAGAGCACATCAGCATCTTCTCGTTTCTTTTAGTTGATCTTCTTTGGATCGTCAATCTTAGAATCAAGTGTGGTGATCTAATTCAGTTATGCAGTGATTATTATTGTCCATTTTAATATTATGTGTTTAGCCGTATGTGTGATTATGAAATCGGTTGGTGATGAGTAAGAGCTATTTTAAAACTGCCTCATTTTACTCTCACTCTAGTTATTGCGCAATATTTATGTTATGTCGCCAGGATCCCGTAAATAGGGTTCAGGACGTCATAGTCCTTGGTAAGCCACAATGCGAATCAGTTATGCTATGTCATGGTACCGTACGTGTTTACCGTTTTATTAACTTGGACAATGTTAGCATAAGGTCTCACACTGAGTATACTTTTATGTATGCTCATTCCCCACATTATCATTTTTTTGCCAGGTGCTTGGAGTGTGGAGATACGTGGTGATTCGAATAATGCATTTTTTTATATTAAAATTTTATCTTTATTTGTTTACGTGTATCATTTTTGGAAAGTGGGTGTTTCAAGTGGTATCAGAACAGGTTTACCTTTCTGTAGACTGCTTAAAAAAAAAAACTTATTTTTATAAAAAAAATATATATATGCAATCTCCACGCATTCCATCTCCAAGGTAAGATTATAGTTTTCTAGCATTTAGTAAATAAATAAATATTGGTTTTCTTCTTTTATTCAATTTTAGACATATGTATTTTATTATTCTATTTGTAGGGAGCAATATTAAAATTTCACAATGTATGGTATTCTTTAATATGATTGTGTTTTTAAAATAAATGTGATATTTTGTCTTTACAGAAAAATGATGATGACTTGGCATAAATTTCTAGATAACAAATATTGGGATTACCTTACTCAAATGCAAGGGGATATATCATTAGAAGATTATATAAAAGACTTAAGTTGTCGCAGAAATGAACTTGCTAGTTATGATTATGTTATCACTGATAGAGAAGCTTGTGAGAGAATTGTTAATTCGTTAAGGAGTCAATTAAAACCTTTTGCAAAAATAATATACAACGAGCTGTTAGAGATATCCTCGAATAAAGAAGCAAAAATTAAATATAAAGAGTTTTGTGAAGGTCTTCTTAATGAATGGTGGCAATGGCAGCGAGTGCAACATGAGATAAAAAGTCATGATGTTAAAACACAAAAGTAAAAAACAACTCAAATATCTATAGCATAAAAGTAAAAAACAATCAAGAAATGTTACAGCCAAGAAATGATAAGCTGTTTAAAAGAAGGAGTCGGAATTGTTGAGAATGAAGCGGATGCAATGGAATGGTTTGATGGAGAAGCCTATTCACGATGGTCAACAGCGGGATTAGAAGGTCAAATTGGTGGACTGCCACATGATGATTATGCAAATACAATAGAGGGACAAGGTAGTTGTATGCCACCAAATATATAATATAAGTATAGACTAGTAAGATTAAGCCTCAATTTTACAACCATGAGGATAGTAAGTTGATATAAATAGTCTAATAGGGATAAACCTCAATTTTGTAACAATGTGGTTAATCTCAAATGTTGTAATTATATATATATATATATATATATATATGTACATGTATAGTTTTATATTAATAATATGGTTATACATAAGGAATAATTAATTCAAAACCATATAAATTAACTTAATTTCGAGGAAGAAATTTTCTTTTAGTGGGTAGATTTGTAACATCCCAAAACCAAAATTAACCCTATTGTTAAGATAATAATTAAAGTCTTTTAATATTTAAAAATAGTAAAAGTAAATAAATATATAGAATAAAATAAAATAAAAGTAAAATACACCTATGCTCATGAGAAACCAAGGCTAGCAATAGGTTTTATATATTTCCTAACAAGTGTCGGTCATGCAAAATTGGAGTAATCAACACTATCTTAGACCAGGGGGCTATAAGATGTTATCCTAATTCCTAAATCCCATGTTAGTATAAATATACTAGTGCAATACCTTCTTTTTCCACATTTATTTTTAATAACAAAAAGAAAACTAGAGCACATCAGCATCTTCTCGTTTCTTTTAGTTGATCTTCTTTGGATCGTCAATCTTAGAATCAGGTGTGGTGATCTAATTCAGTTATGCAGTGATTATTATTGTCCATTTTAATATTATGTGTTTAGCCGTATGTGTGATTATGAAATCGGTTGGTGATGAGTAAGAGCTGTTTTAAAACTGCCTCATTTTACTCTCACTCTAGTTATTGCGCAATATTTATGTTATGTCGCCAGGATCCCGTAAATAGGGTTCAGGACGTCACAGTCCTTGGTAAGCCACAATGCGAATCAGTTATGCTATGTCATGGTACCGTACGTGCTTACCGTTTTATTAACTTGGACAATGTTAGCATAAGGTCCCACGCTGAGTATACTTTTATGAATGCTCATTCTCCACATTATCATTTTTTTTTCAGGTGCTTGGAGTGTGGAGATACGTGGTGATACGAATAACGCATTTTTTTTATATTAAAATTTTATCTTTATTTGTTTACGTGTATCATTTTTGGAAAGTGGGTGTTTCACTAGACTCTTGAACCATTCTCTCGTCTGATCCCGCAGAGAAAAGCCAAACATCCTCATTCGGACCGTGTCTGGAGGCACTCCATTCTGCTTAATAGTGTCATAGATGTCAAGGAATGTCTCCAGATGAGCATTCGAATCCTCTGTAACTCCCCCGCCAAACTGATCTGCTTGTACCATACTGATGAGGGCCGGCTTGAGTTCAAAATTGTTAGCATTGATGCTCGGTCCCCATCCTCCGCCTTGGAATTATTTAGTGGGTGGATGATACATGTGATTGAGTTGTCTCTGCTATGGTACATTGACTCGGCATGCATTGTCCTCTAGCTGATGCTGCAAGAACTCCAGTTGAGCTCTCATGTCAGCTAACTCATCGTTTCGGTTCAAGTTATCATTTTGATGTGGCTTGGACATGGCTCTGTTCCTCCTTCCTCTTCTCTCATTCTTATGCGTTCGATCGATCTCCAAGTTCAAAGGAATGATCTCCGTTCAACTAAAATAAAATGAACTAAAATAAAGCGCCTAATTAATAATCAAATATCAATAAAAATTAACATTGTAGTAATGTACACAGTCCCCGGCAACGGCGCCAAAAATTGATTGCACTATTTTAAACAAAATAATAAGTATAGAATAGAGAAAGCAGAGTATTGTATCCACGAGGACTGATAAACGAAAACACACTGAGTAATTCACGTAGAGATCCAATTATTATCTAGGCAAACAATAATATAGATGTGATCGAATCAATGATAAACAGAATAATAAACAAATGATAAAGAGAAGACTCCAGAGATAATGCACCGACACTAAATAAATTAATGAATTTGACAATTAAATCTAATTACCATATTTTTAATCCTAATGCATGTGAAGGTTCGTATAAATAACAACATACTCCCGGATATGACAGTCTATGATAGTGGGCTAATTTAATCCCTATCTCCACTAGGTCTCAAGAGAATTAAATCAGTTACAAAACGCGCACAAAGAATATTCTCCTACAGTTCTCCTATCTCCGCTAGGTCTCAAGGGGAAATATGTATTGTGTCCTATGGGATTGACAATGAATTCAATTGCGGATAAGACATCAAAATCATAACTTGCATGCAATAATAGTGGCCAATTATCAAAGCATGAGAATTAAAATCATAAATCACAAACAAACATAAGGAAGAAAAATTAGGAATTAAAACGAAGACATTAATCAAAATAGGTTTTACAAAATCCCTAGAATCTCAAGGCGATTAGCCACACATAATGAAATTAGAAACTAAAGATAAAAAAATAGCATGAAAAACCCCTTTGTAGAACTCTTGATCTTTGGGTTGTCAATCCTTGATCGCGATCTCTCCTCTGGGATGCAGAAAACTAATATAGAATTTAAATCTAAGTGAAACCAATTGTATGGAATGGAAAAGAAGAAGTCTAGGGCTCTAGAATGAAACCCTTAGATTGTGTTTTGGGCCTGAATGAGAGATAAGGTTGAAATTCACGTGAAAATAACTGAAAAACGAGGAAAAAGCGCAACTTCGGCGATCGCCGGCTGGGATCGCCGAAGTCACGCCCAAAAATCACAATTTCGGCAACCGCTGAAGTGGTCGCACAAGTATTCCTGCAACTTTGGCAATCAGATCGGCGGTCGCTGAAGTTGCGCTCCAAAAATCACATTTTTGGTGACCATATTGTTTGGGTCGCCGAAGTCGTATTGTCATGCGCGCAGTGATTTTGTTTTAGCTCGTTCTCCCTCGTTTCAACTCCGATTTTGGATCCGTTTGCGGCTACGGACTCCTATCAAGATGAAATTTAATCCTATGCTCTCCAACCTTGATGATCACACTTCTTGTTTATAGGAAAAATACGTATTTATGCTTCCATCAAAACCTACAAAAAGGCATAAAACATAACAAAACGTAAAACGAACACAAAATACTAAAATAAATGAAATAAGACACGAAATACTTCAAAATACGATACAAGATGATATCAATCACATCAATAAAAACATACAAAATGAGTGTTTTTCAAAAAAAACATATGAAAAGTGTCCACTTTGAGTGTAAATTACCTAAAATACCCTTAATTAAAATTAAATTTGCATCTTATTTTGGAACGTAGTATTAATTAATTATTTTCTTATTTTTTTGCAATTAAAAAAAATACTTGTTATATGTTTAAAATTATACACATACTACAATTTAATTAAACAAAAATTATACACACCCAACATCACACATGCATATTATTTAAATAAAAATGTTAGGAATATACCCAAAAACAAAAATTCGGTCGGTTAAAACAAAACCCGATCATATTCAAACAAAATCTGGCGGCCGAACCCAATATTGAAAAAAATTCATTTTTTGGTTCTGTTTCAATTTTGGTATTGAAAAACTGAAATATCGAAAACCAAACTAAAATATATCATATAATAATAATTTATTTAATATTATTATTAAATAATTATTTATATAATAGTACTTATTAAATAAATATATATATATATTGAATACTATTACTTATTAAATATTAAATATAATACTCTTTCCGTACTAAAATGGTATACGATTTGATCCGGTACAAATTTAATAATGTATTTTGATTTTAATGAGAATGTGCAGTATATTATTTTTAATTGAGTTGTGTGTAGTGAGTGAAATTTGACTATTATTATTTTTAATTAAGTTATGAGTATTGAAATTTTAAAATATAAATTATTTTAGTGGATGTAAAAAAATGAATAACTATAAATTATTTTTATGGATAGATGAAGTAATTATTAATTGAATATTTTTGGTTTAGTTTTATTTGGGTTCGGATTGAATGAGTAATGGTGCTGCTCTTACAAATTTTAGAGAACAGTTTATGGATTTATATAAATTAATCTATTTAAAAACAAAAATCATGCATATTAACAATTGATGACAAGACTAGAAGTTCAATTCAAATGACCGTTCGTTACTTGCATCGTATAGGAGAAGGAAGAGAGTAAAATGCTTAAATATATATTAAATATATGCTCACTACTTTCAGACGCGAAGACAAAGTTAAAGATGAAGCCACAATCGAGTAATCCAAAACCGCTCGTTTCCTTCCGGTATGTTTATGCTTCAATAGCCTGCCGCTTTATTGTTATGATTTACTCGCTTATACTGAAATTTCTGTTTACGTAAAAATGCACTTTAATTCGAGTCTTAAGCTGTTAAGCATGTCCAAAGTGTTTTTGCGTGTGGGCACTGTATTTAGGTATATTGCAAAATTGGAGGGGATAAGAAACTATGAACTAATTGATATGATTGGATCTCCTTTTTTAAAGTAAACTCGGCACTGAATGATGCAAACGAGACAAAATCATTCTAAAGAAATTGTTTGTAGTCGTCATTGTGTTTGTGAACTTTCGGCCTCACAGAGTGTGGCGTCTTTTAGAGACTGTGGTAAGGTCTTTTTTTTTAATCTGCGTAGTTATGAAGTACTTTTTTTTAGGGCATAAGTTATATTTTTGGTAAATGAGCTGTATTAATAATCGACAGAATCTCTTAATTCCACTATTTTGAATGTTGAAGAAGTTCCATTCCTTGAATATTTGGTCGTTGGCTTCATGCAGTCATGCTCTTAACATGTAACGTGAATGCCAGGATGATTACAAAATTCACTGTGTTAATTGTGATCTGTCCAGATATCTCTTTACGAGATACTGAGTGTTGTCATAGACGCTTGGTACCACAATCTATCAAATGGAGGATCAACATGATACTCTACACTTTCCAGGTTGCGTAGCGATTGCAATTGACATACACTTATTTGCAGTTGCAGTCACTTTGACATTCTGTTTTCCACACTGCTTGAATATTTTCATTTCCAAGGTTACTCAAGCATCTTTATTCTGGATGCTGCTTACATGATTCGGTTTGAATGCACCTGAAACTATGTCCTTCAGTTGACTTATTCTAAACAGCTTTATTAATAACAGACCAGACTGGTGAATGACTACATATGAAGGCTTTAAGCCATCCAAATGGATTGTCAGCTATCCACATCACTTCTGCCTGGTATCTGGGTCATCGAGACATTAGCATGGTCTAATCACATTGATGTTCCTCTTCTACTTGGTATGACTGTGCCTTTTATCTTCTGAAGGCTCATGTTGTTAATGGTTTGATGGTCTGTTATTCGGATACTTAAAATGATATGTGAATGGTACCATAGATTTGCTCAAGAACTTCCCACAAACATCTGATGATATTGGTAGAAAGGCTAGAGACCTGGTGTCATTCAGAATATTGGAAAGTTTTCTTTTTCAGGGAGCTCAATCTGATTCTATGACTTCTTCAAGTCCGAAAATTGCATTTGATAAATCTGAGAGCTGTGAAGATGTCCTTCTACGTATATTACGTGAGGTACTTGTTGTGCGTACTTTTAGTCTTCATGTTATTAGGAGATAATCAAGTTCTGATATTTCATCACCAGAGAGTGTTGGTAAATATTAAAACCCAATGTGACATTGACAGACACCTGCATCAAGTCTGAAGGTAGCTGGCCCAGAGATGTCGAAGTGGGATATTCAGGCTTTTATAGCACTTAAAAGATCTACATTCGACACACATACTCTACAAAAGGTTAGATGTACTCTATACCATCGCACAATTGAAAACAATAGTGGTCTATTCTTGCTTGCTTTAATTTTGTTTGCCTTTCCTGTAAACAGTTGAAAGATGCAATTCTTACAGGAAGCAATTCTTTTCTAGCATCCCTCAAAGAAACAAGTGGTTTGTCATTTGGAAATGAACCAGGGAGTGGGTTCCTAGTGAATGGTAGAACTGATTCAAATCCTCGTATTAGTGAGAGCAACGGTCAGTTAATATCTCCAGCAGTTACCAGTCTTAGTTACCTCGTGCAGAATGATAAGAGCAATGAAAACTTATCGCTAGTCAAACAGAAGGAAGGTTCCACCACTGGAGAGAAGTCCACTAAAGGCCAGATCGAATCCAAAGATGGTAGCGAAGGCAAGTATGAGAATAACATTGTCCATTGTGAACAGGATTTTGGTGGGAGAGTATCATCTTCAGTTGCAAATACCCACTCACTAGATACGTCAATGACTATTGGACAGGACAATGAAATAGAAAGGTGCGGCTTGGAAAGGATTACCGACTTTCGAGGAACTGGTGCAGATGGACCTCCAGAGGAAGATAATAATGAACGTACTTCTTTGAAGGATATAGGTGGTGTCAATGAAGTTTTGCATTGTAAAAACCGAGCTCCTCATTGTGACATTGATTCTTCAAATGATAAATCTGATGATGAACGTGTACTAAAAATCGAGACTAGAGAACCAAAAAGTAACAGGGGAAGATCTGAGTCTGATATTAAAGATTATGCCCAGAGTAGTGAAGGAGAAGAAAAGATCCAAGATCTTCATAGCGACACTGAACTGCCAGATGATAAGTATCATTTAGAAGATGGGGAGAATGAGATTATAGAAGTTATAAATGATGTCTGTGACCTGAATTCTATTGAAGAGAGGGATAAATCTGAGCCACACAGTAAAGATAGTGTTCGAAGTGAAAGAGAAGAAGGAATCCACAATGGTTGTGATGGTAATTCCTCAGCAACTAATTGCAGTGGCCTGAACTTGTTAGTAGATGCGTGCACAGGAGTTGATGAAGTGAATCAACATAGAACATGTCTTGGGAGTGTAGGTTATGACAAAGTGATGCATCACAGGGAACAGGTTTGTAACCACAACACTAAGCAAAATCATGAAGATGGAAATGCAGGAGATGATGAAAGTTTTCTTGAACCCAAAACATCTAGAAGATGCAAGGATGGATCTGAGCTAGAATTTCATAGAAATGCTGCAGATACTGGTAACCCCGAAGATGTTGTATCTGGTGACAGTGATGGGTGTCTTGATGAGAGAACTGATATTGCAACAAAGAAAACTGCATTTTTGAGCTCTCAGTGTTCATTCAGTCAAGGTTCCATTGATTACAAAGAGCTAAATGTCTGTGTAAAATGTAATAAAGGTGGTCAGTTAAAAGTTTGTAATGCTAATTCCTGCAGGATGGTGGTTCATGAGAGTTGCTTGAGTTTTCATGCGAGCTTCAGTTCAAGAGGGGAGTTTCTCTGCCCATTTTGTGCATATTCTCAAGCAATCTCGGAGTACATGGACATCAAGGAAAAGGCCTCTTTGGCTCGAAAAGACTTTGCAACCTTTGTGTGCTTGGGGGGCAAGAAGGAATTCAATAAGCAGCATCATAGATCTTATGGGAGTAAGCAACATGAGTTTGTATTAGAACATAGTGATGGTTTAAATAGAAGTATTAAACCAAACAACCAGTATAATGCTGGGCGTATCAACAATAATAAGCGTAGACGAAAATTGGAATATGATGAGGCAGGTTATTCATCATTAAGCTCTGGTGACAGTTCTCCTCCTGGAGGAAAAGCTACAGATTCAGCCAAACCTAAAGATCACCCTTCAAAAAAACATAAATCGGAGATGGAGAATATGACGCAGACCCCCCCCCAGTCTACAGGAGATCATGGACAAAGCGATAGGGCTGCACCTGCAATTCTTAGACCTAAGCGTGAAAGTGCATCCGAGAAGTACAAAAGGCCATAGTAAGTTTTTCATTCTTTGATGCAATAATAAATGATGCCGTTGCTTGCCTTTTGAATATTTGTTTCCACATTATTTATCTAGAGAAACTCTGCTTCCATGAATCAAATGGTTGAAATAATGCCTCTTGTCTAAACTTAAAAGTTTTAAACCTCAACCGAAGCCAAGAAGTTTTGCTGCAATATTATGTATCCACTCCTCATAGGAACCAAAATCAACATCACATCCTAGCATTTTTCCAAGCTTCCATTCTGAATATGCTGTCCTGTGTACATTTTCTGGTTTGATGAATACTGAAAATAACAAAATGACAATGAAATGAGTGATTATACTGGAACTTGAGTACTATGGCAAAAGTTATAACCCGTGTTAGATAATACTACCAGTCTACCATGTAACTGTACTCACATAGCTCCGCCAAAGTCACAGTTCATGTTTCCACTCGGAACACGATTGAAGTGAGACTAATTATCCTTGTCTCACCTTCAGCACATATCAAGAGATTCCTCAATTGAGGCGGAAGAAAGTTCCATGGACAACTGAAGAAGAAGAGAAACTAAAGGTTGAAATTACCATTAAATTTTAATTATCTTGTGTATCTCTAGTTTTGAGTCTTATTTTCCCTCTCAACTCCTTGTATCAGGAGGGAGTTCGAAAACTTTATACTCCTCACAAAAGACTCATCCCGTGGAAGGAAATTCTAGACTTCGGTAGTACTGTTTTCCTTGGTCGCCGTACAACGATAGACCTCAAAGATAAATGGAGAAATCTTGGCAGAGGATCACCTAAGTAGTAATCGGAACTTCATTTGTTCAAATGTTTCATCATTCATATTTGATGTTAGTGATATGGTTCCTCTTTATATTTCCGTTTAGGCAAGTCCGGTTATTTAGAGAGTCTTTGTTATGCATATAAAGGTAATAAGAAAGGGATGTTCTGGTCAGGTCAGTTCAGTTCATACATGTTTTGTGTGGAAGATTTTCAGTATTGAAGACCCCTTTTGGAATTTGAACTCAAAATCCATGATCTCCATCGCTATATTAACCAAAAATTACTCTTTCTGTTTATTTGGATTATATAGACAGAATAGATTATTTATAATTTCTGCCTAGTAAGTGTACTGTGTACATATAAATTTTATGAATTGAAGATAGAACCTCCATTTGAAATTGAGGTTAAGGGTGAGCAAAAAAATTTAATCAAACCAGGGAACGAACTGACAAGTTTTGATTGGATTTAATAAATTCTGATTTGATTTGATTTGGTCCCATTTTAATTCTTAAGAATCAAAAGCTTTTTTTCTTGATTTGGATCGATTTTTTAAAAATCAATAGAATTTTTATTACTCCCTCCGTCGGCCAAGTATTTACATACTTGGGTTGGGCACGGGTTTTAAATGTGTTGTGAGTGGAGTAAGGGTCCACAATATTTATTAATGAATTATGTGTATGTGAGTTGAAGAAAAGTTAGTGGTTGATTGATAGTGGAATGAGGGTCCCACATTATTTATAGTTAAATATATAATGCGAGTGATTAAAAATGTAATGGTGGGTCCAACAATATAGGTATAATTATTAAAAGTTGAAGCGTACAAATTTTTTGTGGACTTAATAAAGTGCTCAAATGTGCAAGTTCTTTGTGGACGGAGGGAGTATAATTAATATTAATTAACATATTAAAAATTAGATAAATAAGTATGAGTGAATAAAATACTTAATCGATATTTATCACAAATATTATTTATAGAGTAATAATAAATGTCAAATACTTATAAAAATGTGTATAAACTAAAGAATGTAACCAAAAATAAATTACACAAATTACCATGAACAACATTTAAAATTTAAAGTATCAGAATAAATTAATTTCCTCGATTTTTATTACAGAAAACAATATATTTATTATTGAAAAAATATAGCTAGACTTTCGAAAACCAAATAGAAGTTGAAGTTTAAAATTCGGTTGATTTTGTCAAAAAAATTGATTGAATTTGTTTTAAATTAAAAAAAAGTTTTATTTAGTTTTAAAATATTGATTGTAATTTAAATGGAACTGAACAAATATTCATCCCTGATTTTTTTAATATATATATATATATATATATATGATATTGTAAATTTTGAATTTGTCAAATTAATTTATTAATATATATATATATTTTAGTAAATTAGAGTTTTTCTTAATAAGTAAAGATATATTTGAATGATTATTTTATTATTATATAATTTTAACTCTAGGTACCTATTATTCCTATCTAAATCTCACAAACCCTTCTTTACTCTCTAACAAATTATGAGACATAATCTATCTCAAAAAAAAAACTATTCATTAGAAAAACTTCAGATTTATTAGAGTTCCTCGAGAGCACGACTTCGTATAATATTCTATCGTCCGACTATCTCAGTGGCAAGTAGGGTGAGGATTTATATGATGATTAAATGTAATTGCTAATATATTTATCGTATACGTGACTTATGTTGAAATATCAAATACACTATGTAATTGCTTAATTGCTATCAATATATGAAAAGTCTTGTGTAGTAGTATGACATTGTTTTCGTTTCACTATTATCAAATTTATTATATTTTTATTCTTCGTTATGAGATATTGATGACGATTTGGTTTTATAGACTAATTTCCCGTTAAATATTTATGGTTGGGAAAATAATACTTTTAGTTGAGAAAAATTGGGGCATTACAGAGAGGACTTGCAACGAGATTAGTCAAATACTATTTGGCTCATATCAACTCATTTATGATATAAGCTTGACTCAAATTTGACTCGATCTTTTGATGTATTGTTCGAGCTCGGCTTGACATGCAATTATCACGTTCGAGTTCGCCTTTTGGTATGCTCGATAATATTATTTTTGAACATCAAACTTAACTCATTTACTCCGAATAATATTTTTTCGATCAAATCCATTAAGAGGGCGTTTGTCGAAGCTTATTTTAAAGAGCTTGTAAGCTCTTGGAACTTATAAGTTCTTGCAAGAGTTTATAAGATGTCATACTTAAGAGCTTATAAGTTGTTAAGGTGTTTGGATAAATGTGTTTATAAGCTATTTTAAAAAACTTATAAAATGATAAAGTGTTTGACATTTTAAACTCTTCGTATGTAATTTTTTTAGGGTAAATATGATAAAAATAAAATATTAATTTAATTTTGTTGCAGCTTATAAATTTAGGAAAAATAAGTTAGAAGCTGTTTATTTTTTTTAACTTATAAATTCTAAGAAATTATTTTTACAAAGTATACATTCAAATAACTTAATTTGTCAAACATTTAACGACTTTATAAACTCTTGAGCCAAACTCCCCCTAAATAGTTAACGACAAGTTGGAGGAGTATACACTACAAAAAAAAATTATTTTAGCAACGGAATTTTTCCGTTACTAAAACAAGAAATTTCGTTACTAAACGTTTTAGTAACGGATTTGTAACGGATTTATCCGTATTAATATCGATGGTTGCTAGAAAATTTAACAACGGAATGTATTCCATTACTATATATAACAACGGAATTGTAACGGAATTTTCGTTTCTAGAATGGTTTCTTTTATTTTAGTAACGGAACTGTAACGGAAAATTCTGTTACTAAATTTTTAATAACGGATAATTCCGTCATTAATTCCGTTACTAAAATTTTACAAAAATTCCGTAACAATTCCATTGTCGATCCGTTAAAATTTAAAAACGGAAAATTTTTCCGTCATTATTCCGTTGCTATATAATGCATTTTTTGTAGTGATATAATAATCTTCCAGGGGGTGTTTGGTTGTATGTAGACATACCCACGGTTCACGAACCAGGGGTTTCGGGCCTCGAACCGTCAGTTCCCGGTTCGTAAAAGTTCGAACCGTAACCGGCCCGGCGGAGATGGCAATCGGTTCCGGTTTGGGCCCGAAAACCGCCGGTTCAAGACAGTTAAAACTGGTAGTTCCAACTCATGTTTTTTTGTTTTTTTATTTTGTAATTTTAATATTTTTGAACTATTTTTTGTAATTATATATTGTAATATACATATTTTAATGCAATATAAATAAAAACAAATTTAGTACTCTTTGAAATTGCGTTAATAATTTTGAAATTTACAAAGTACAATCTTAAATAAAAAAAATAATTCATTGATTGAAATTGAAAATTACAATTAACTTAAGGAATGAATACTTCATACTTGCAGTTTACATAGTAAAGAGGAAAAAAAAAATAATAAGGACTTGAGCTCAATTTTATGATTAAAATCGAGTGGCCTATGTATCCTCGTAGAGGAATCAAAGTCCACGTAGTTCTCTTACCTTAATTACATACCCATGTGTTGGGAACCCCACGAATTTATTTATATTTTGATGATATTTTTCGAAACCACACTTAACCAGTTTGAAATATCTAAAACCAAGTTATCAATATCATCTTTTAAGGAAAAACTTAACCTATAAAGGAGCAGATCGATTATCTTACGATCTGTATTATTCTTTTAGATTTTTCCTGGACATATTGATCACCAAATTGACAAGTATCATTCATTTGTAGTGACAACTAGTTCATGTTAAGAACATATCGTTTTCTTAAAGCAAATAACAATCTGTCCTTAATATAATGCAGCTCGTTGTCCATCTTATTCTTGTCTTGGTTTTAATAGTGTTTCTCTAGAATAGACGTTTAACAGATCGTAATTGTAATAAGGTAGTTTGAATTTTCAAACTGATCTATAGAATCGATCTGTCTCTCTAGATTAACATCAGCTACAATGTATAAAGAACAGATGGTTAATAGAACCATATGTCCTATAGGTCAAGCTGATTCATAGAGTGTAAATCTCGTCCAAGACTATCTCGAAGAAAATAACATCAAAGAGCAAATGGATTCGACCATCTCAGCAGCCAGCTGCCAATCTACAGATCGTTTTCTTAAAAACGATCTGTCCTCATTCTATGTTTCTTATACCAAGAGATGTCGTGTGAATAAACAAAGAAAGTAATTGGGTACCAAAACAATGAAGTAGAGAAGCAGCTCAACTAACAGATTGTAGGAAACGATCTGTTAAACCAAACTCAAGCTAGTTGTTCCTCATCTTAACTATGGTGGACTACCGACATACCTACATTTGTCATAAGTCAACCACTCAGTGTGTTGTCACATCAAAGAGCATATTTTGAGAAATGAAGTACGAGAATATCAAATTGGAGGTACAATAAATCATTCCAAGTATGGCAAAACACTGGGAAATCACGTGAAAGGTGGAACAAGATGCATTACGGGCGGCGCGTGTAACATCAACCATGCCATGCATTTAATGCAACCATTAATGCAACGAAGAAGGACACTTCTCTCTCTAATGGATAGATCCAACCATGGTTCTATAAATACTACTTTCACTTCCAGAAATGTACACGAGAATTCAAGCTATCAAATTTGTCTTCACTCTGCTCAAATTTCTTCAAGCCTTCAAGCATTCAAAAACACTCCATCACAAATCCATAATTCTCTATAGTGTTCATCGTGTTTGAAGAAAGTTATTTCTGGAAATTTGATTTACAAATCCAAAGTTAGGATCTTGTATTGATCCAGTTGCAACCTTAGATAGTAGTTATCTATTTTGGGAAGAAGAAGTGTAAACACAAGAATTTTATCTAGTTTTGATAATTCTTGTGGCTCGTACTCAACGAGTAAAAAGAAAGGAGAAAGTCTCAGTGAATTATCGATCTAGTTTTGATCGAGCCGTGGACATAGGGAAAGTTTATCCCGAACCACATTAATTGCTTGTGTTCTTTATTATTCTTATTTACTTCCTTCATCATCTTTACACTCTTCATCAAAACAGTTGGTACTATATTTTTGAAAAGGGAAAACGTTTTTGCATTAACAAGAGCACTAACCATCGAATTCCGCACACAACATAAATTGAGTTTAACTTACAAAGTTATTCTTAATCTTTGTTTTCACTATATAAGGTCTTACTTGAGCTAGATTAATTCTCTCTAACAAGAATAGATTAACTAGCTACCCAAGCTATCTTAAATATTAAGTGTGCTTAAACCTTATCAATTAATCATAAACAAGAAAACCCTAAAAGTTTGAATTGGTGTATTGGGGGGGGGGGGGG
>JAPKLX010000066.1:737703-763094 GCA_026898415.1 Leonotis leonurus | reverse complement strand
TTCCCCCCCCCCCCCCCCCCCCAAATACACTAATCTTGCTCTTTCGGGAACAACACCATGTCGTGGCTTTCAAGCTTTCGCCTGCCCCCGATGCATCCGACTTGGTGAAGAGTTCATTTGGGCTCTCGTCTCCATCATCATCCCAATTATTTTCTTGTTCTCTAGAATCAGCCCTCAACCAATCATCAAGAAACATGGTAGCTTCAATGTTTCTTGGCTTCATGTTTGATCTCCTTTGGTCTAACACAAGGCCTCCAGTGCTAAATGCTTGTTCGACCGAGATGGTGGATGTCGGGATGGAAAACAACTCATTCGCCATAAATGAGAGTATTGGGTACTCTGATCTCATTGACCACCACTTTAGCACATCGATTTGTGGAGCACTATCTTCAACACAAAAAATATGTCAAGAACCCAAATACATATCCAATTCACTATTACCTTGACCTATAGGGATACTATGTGATCTATCTTGATACATGTTACTTAATTGTTGAACTAAGGGATCTAATGAATTTAAATCAAGTGGTTTTAAAACTAAGAGCAATATACATGCAATGTTCTAAAACACGAATAGAAGTACAATAATAGACACCCGATAATTGTTTAGTAGCAATGTTAAACACCTTCAATAACCATATAAATCCATGCATTGGTCCCAATGAGAAGACAATAAAGTTAATTGAATGGTTGAAAATTCTTTCTTAAAAAAATCAAATAAATGTTGTTTATACTCTAAAGTACTATTAAGCATGTCATAAGTTGAGTTCTATCTATGTGATACATCTCTAACAAAACCCCTATGTTGAATAGATTTGTGTCTACAATATTTTTGTCATTTCTTTGCTAAAGATATATTTTTGCCCAACATGTTCACGACTTTTCTAATCGGTAAAATTGATTCATTAAAAATTTCAAGTGCATCTTGAACACATAAATTTAGAATATGACATATGCATCTACTATGAAAATATTTACCGACAAAATTGGGTTGACATGCTTCTGTAAGTTGAGGAATACTAGTGGTGTTAGCCGATGCATTATCAAAACCAACCGAAAACACTTTATTAATAAAATAAAATTCATTAGAACGGTAACAACTATTAAATAAATATTACTAGCCGTCTGTGGCTCATCAAACTCCCTAAATGCAATCAAACGTTTCTGTAACATCTATTTAGCATCAATCCAATGACAAGTAATTCCCATATAATTATTTTTATGATAAGCATCGGTCCAAATATCGGCAAAAATAGAAACTTTGTGTCTAAATTAGTAAAATATTTCATTAAATGAACTTTTTTTTTTATCAAAAGCTTGTCTCCTAATTCGCCTAAGCATGTTAGTTCTACCAATTTTTTTTAGCTTGAGGAACAAATGCAGATTGAACAGTTATTTCATACGTATTTTTATCGGTAAAATTGAAAAGTCCTTTTTTAATTGCACAATACCTAGCCACAATATCTCCGGCATTGTTTTGATCATATTTAAATAAAGAAACGTACCCGTCGTCAAATGTGTTGTTGCTCCATGAATTTGAGTTTGAGTTGATGTCATCCCGTATTCTCCCGGATAAAAATTCTCCATGTGGCGCTTCAAAGTACCATAACCTCCGCCGTGATTCCACTTGTAACTAGAAGTGCAATAGTTGCAATACGCGGTGTATTTCGGTTTGCCATCATCTTTTTCGCCTTCGTTCAAGGCTCTACGGACCTTCTTGAAATGCACTGTGAAGATCTCTGAGTGTAGAGTTCGTTAGGTTGGTGGTGGTGGTGATTGGACTTCTTCCTCCTCCTTTTCTTTTTCTTCTTCGTCGTCGCCGCCTCCAATGTTGGATGCTCGATTAACCTCCTCGGAGAACATTTGTGTTTTTATTCTACGAACTTCGGCCTCGTGTGCTACTTGCTCTTGTGCTTGGAGCTCCCCGGCATACTTTCTAGAAATTTCTTCCGCCGCCAAAGCTCGAGCTTATTTTGATCCGACTCGGGCTCTTCCTCCTCTTGTGTATTGAGTAAGTGTACCGTCGCCTTGGTTTACAACGGTGGCCTTCCCCTTTTCCTTGTCGTCACTGGATGAAGATATGATGATAATGGAGAGTGAGAGTGGAGATTGAGATATTGATGTTAAAATATGGTACAAATGATGATGGAGAGTGAGAGTGTAGATGGAGAGTGAGAGATTGAGATAATGAGATTAAGAGATTGAGATTGAGATTGAGAGCTTAAGTTGAGAGTTGTGATGGAGAGTGAGAATGATGATGAATTTATAAGAAAGGGGAAGAAGAATGGGGAAATGTTGAGGAAGGAAACAAAGCAACGACTATATTTTTAGCCGTTGCATAACAATTCCCGCAGCATAAGGTCTCCTGAAAAAGTTCTGTTTGAACCGGCGATTTTCCGGTTAACCTGCGGTTTTCAACGGCTATATGGAACCGGCGGTTAATGCGTAGGAATAATTACACAAATTTGATAACGGAGTTCGGCCAATTATGCCTATGTCTCCGAGCTGCTGCAGATTTATTTAAACAAGGAGATAATATAGTGTTTACAACATTCACAACACTCAACTCACAACCCGTTAACCCCGAGAAAATTACTATCTAATTTTCTCACACCAAAAGCTTCTACTTAAGCTTTTCTCTCAACCCCGTGTTTCTCTCTTGAGTTGAGACTACCTTAAACTCTTAACTCACTCTTTTGCTCTCTCTTTTTCACTACGTTGTACTTCTACAAACTTGAAGAATTGGTACATATATATAGGCATGAGATTGGACTACAATATTAATTGCTTGGCGGTGGAGTGCGGCTTCTTTTCCTCATTTATCAAGATTTATGGGCTATAGGATCATATTTTCTTCTATAGCCTTCCAATAACTCTAACAATTGCAGCAACCATTTGAATAGTGTTTGTAGCCGCAATAGTTGACTAACAATCTCCCACTTGAAGACTGATTTCAATTTGTCTTCACACCGTGAGCAATACAGCAGCTCATTTGGTCTCATCACTCTAGCAGACGTACTGAAACTGAACACAGCCTCAGTTTGTCGATGGTTACCATCTTCGTTAGCATGTCAGCTGGATTTTGAGCTCCGCTTATCTTTTCGAGTTTCAAAATCATATCTTCCAGAAGTGACCAGATAAAATGATACCAAAATTGTATGTGCTTCGTTCTAGAATGGAAAGAAGGATTCTTTGCTAGATGGATAACACTCTGACTGTCACAATACCAGACATTGTCTTGCTGTTTCTTGCCCAATTCCTCCAAGAAACCTTGTAGCCAAACCATTTCCTTGTTGGCTTCCGTGACAGCAACATATTCTGCTTCAATTGTGGAGAGAGGAACTATCTTCTGCAGCTGAGAAATCCAACTCACTGCTGTTCCACCAAGAGTATAGATATACCCCGTAGTTCTCTTTCTAACATCGGCATTTCCGGCAAAATCAGCATCCACATAGCCTGTGAGTGTCGTATCTCTACCTTTGAAACATAGTGCTTTGTTAGAGGTACCTCGTAGATATCTGAGGATCCATTTGACTGCTTCCCAGTGAACTTTGCCCGAATTATTCATGTATCTGCTTACCACTCCCACTGCTTGAGCAATGTCTGGTCTGGTACAAACCATGACATACATGAGACTTCTAATTGCTCAGGCATATGTCACCTTAGCTATATGTGCATGTTCTTCCTCCGTCTTCGGTGATTGGTCTTTGGAAAGCCTGAAATGAACACCTAAAGGTGTAATTACTGGTTTAACATCTTGCATGTTGAACCTGGAGAGCACTTTGTTGATGTACTCAGCTTGCGACAACATCTAAGTTCCGGAATTTTCATCTCTCTTGATCCTCATGCCAAGAATTTGCTTTGCAACACCAGATCTTTCATTGTGAAAGCTTTGAAAGTTCATGCTTCAAATTATCAATCTTTTGCATATCTGAGCCTACAACGAGCATGTCATCTACATATAACAATAGGATAATGAAGCTATTGTTAAACTTCTTGATGTAGCAACAATGATCTGCTTAGCATCTGGTGAAACCAATATCACCCATAAAACTATCAAACTTCTTGTACCACTGCCTCAGAGCTTGTTTTAAACCGTACAAGCTTTTCTTCAACTTGCACACCAGGTTTTTCTTGAATGCTTTTATGAAGCCTTGTGGTTGCTTCATATAGATCTCCTCCTCCAAGTCTCCATGAAGGAAAGTTGTTTTTACATCTAGTTGCGCAAGATGTAAATTCTCCGCAGCTACTATTTTCAACACCAGTCTGATTGTAGTCAGCTTCACGACTGGGGAGAAAATTTCGTTGTAGTCAACACCTTCTTTCTGCTGAAATCCTTTCAAAACCAATCTCGCTTTATAGCGTTTGCTCCCGTCATGCTCTTCTTTTATCATGAAAATCCATTTGTTATGAAGTGCTTTCTTGCCTGGTGGTAATTCGGCTAATTTCCATGTCTGATTTGACATGAGCGAGTCCTTCTCATCTTTCATGGCAGACTCCCACTTGGTTGAATTCTCCACTTGCATAGCTTCATCATAACACTCTGGTTCTCCACTACCAGTTAACAACAGATAGTGCAAAGAAGGCGAATAGCGTTGTGTTGGTTTGGGAATTCTAGAGGAGCGTCTTGGTCCTGGCGTACTTGGTTCTCCACCAACTGCTTTAGGATTGATCTGAACATATTTTTCAGAAATCTCCTTAAACTCAACGAATTCCTCATTCGTTTCAGCTTTGTTGTTTGGGCTTTTTGATTTTGCTGTCATCCTATCCTTGTATATCACACTCTCATTGAATATGACATCCCTGCTCCAGATGATCCTCCGATTTTCGTAATCCCAACATCGATAGCCAAACTCGTCTCCACCATATCCAACAAAAACACATTTGTTAGATTTTGCATCGAGTTTACTTCTTTGAGAAGAATCAATGAGTATATAAGAGATGCAACCAAACACTCTCAAGTGTGAAATGTTTATCTCCTTTTTGCTCCAAACTTCCTCTGGTATTTTTCCATCCAACGGGACTGAGGGCCCACGATTTATCAAGTAGGCCGCAGTGTTGACAGCTTCAGCCCACAACATATTGGGCAAGCCGGCATGTATCCTCATGCTCCTGACACGTTCGTTCAGAGTTCTGTTCATGCGCTCTACCACTCCATTTTGCTGCGGAGTCATGGGAATTATTTTCTCCATTTTAATTCCACTATTTGCGCAAAATTCTCTGAACCAGCTATCTCGGTATTCTCCTCCATTATCGGACCTCAACCGTTTGACCTTCAAACCGATTTCATTTTCCACCACGACTTTCCATTTTCTGAAGGTATCAAAGACTTCTGATTTCTTTTTCAGAAAATAAACCCACTCCTTTCTCGTGGAATCATCAACGAAGGTGACATAGTATACCGAGCCTGAAAGAGATGGAACTGGAGATGGTCCCCATACATCGGTATGGACCAATTCCAACTTCTCTGTCTTGGGCGTCTTGCCAATCTTTGTAAAACTGACTTTTTTTTTGTTTTCCAAAGATGCAATCTTCACATAGCCCGACGCCTACTTTCTTTAGATGTGGCAGCTTCCCTTTTGACAACAACATCTTCATCCATTTTTCGCTCATATGACCAAGCCGTTGGTGCCATAAACTGGATTCTCCATCAGCGTCTGCTACTGCAATGATATTTTCTAAGTTTGATGTTACATAAAGAGTACCATTTTTCTTACCCCGAGCAATGACAAGTGCTCCTTTGGTAATCTTCCATTTATGATTTGAGAAGGTTGTGCAGTAACCTTCTCCATCAAGTTGCCCCACCGAAATCAAATTTCTTTAAAGACCGGGAATGTGTCTTACATTTTGCAACTTCCAAGTTGTCTGATTCGGAAGCTTCAAACGGATATCACCTCTTCCCTCGATCTTTAAAGCTTCATCGTCAGCTAGATGAACCTTCCCAAAATCACCACTGACGTAGTTTTCCATGATTTCTCGACATGGGGTGGCATGGAATGATGCCCCTGAATCCAAGATCCATGATTCAATCGGGCTATTGACGCTGAGAAACATAGCATCGCCTGCTTCCTCGGCTACGTTGGCAGATTCTTTTGCACCACCATTCCTTTTTGGTGCTCGACAATCCTTCTTGAAGTCTCCCAGCTTGCCACAATTAAAGCAGCTAAGATCTTTCTTTCTCTATCTAGATTTGCCTCTTCTAGATTTGGATCTGTTGCGATTGAAATTCTTTTCTGAAGTTCTTCCTCTGGACTTGGTATAAAGAGCCGAAGAGGTTGACACTTCACCTGATTCCCTCCACCGAATTTCTTCACTCAATACCAGATCTCGAACATCATCGAACTTTAGTTTGTTGTTTCCCGATGAACTACTAACTGTTATAACAGTAGCATTCCAACTGTCTGGTAGAGATGATAAGAGAATCAAAGCTCGAACTTCATCATCAAATTCAATCTCCACAGAACTCAACTGAGTTGTGATTGTGTTGAGTTCATTTAGATGTTGAGCCACCGATGCACCTTCTGTCATCTGTAAGTTGAATAACCGCCTCATCAAATGGACTTTGTTTGAGGCCGACGACTTTTCGTACATACTGGAGAGAGCCGCCATAAGTACCGTCGTGGTCTTTTCTTTTGCTATGTTGAAGGCAAAATTGCGGGATAACGTCAGTCGAATAACTCCGAGGGCTTGCCTGTCGAGGAGGATCCAGTCCTCATCCTTCATGCCCTCTGGTTGTGTTCATGAGAGGGGTTGATATAGCTTCTTCTGGTACAAATAGTCTTCAATCTGCATTTTCCAGAAGCCAAAGTCCGCACCATTGAACTTTTCGATTTCACTTTTCCTTCGTCTGCAGCCATTACTTCCACTCGAATCTGGACTCCTCAGGACACTTCTAATTTTTTTCAGCTCACCACCGTGTTTGGAACACCTTTTATCGACAAACTGGAACTTCCGACAAATTCACTATTCACAAAATTCACTATTCACGTGAATAGTAACAACGAAAAAAATATTAGAAATATCCGCCACCGACGTGGCTCTGATATCAGTTGTTGGGAAATTCGGATGAAATTTCCCTCTAACCAGATATATGAGAGCAAACATAAATGCGGAATAATGACACAAATTTGATAACGGAGTTCGGCCAATTATGCCTACGTCTTCGAGCTGCTGCAGATCTATTTAAACAAGGAGATAATATAGTATTTACAACACTCACAACACTCAACTCACAACCCGTTAACCCCGAGAAAATTACTATCTAAATTTCTCACACCAAAAGCTTCTACTTAAACTTTTCTCTCAACCCCGTGTTTCTCTTTTGAGTTAAGACTACCTTAAACTCTTAACTCACTCTTTTGCTCTCTCTTTTTCACTACGTTGTACTTCTACAAACTTGAAGAATTGGTACATATATATAGGCAAGAGATTGGACATCAATATTAATTGCTTGGTGATGGAGTGCGGCTTCTTTTTCTCATTTGTCAAGATTTATGGGCTATAGGATCATATTTTCTTCTATAGCCTTCCAATAATTCTAACTATTGCAGCAACCATTTGAATAGTGTTTGTAGCCGCAATAGTTGACTAACAGAACCGTAACCGGCCCGTCTACTCACGGTCCTGGGCCGGGCCTGGAACCGTTGATGACCGACGGGCCTCAGAAAATGGGCATGTCTAGTTGGATACATGCATGATTGAGTCTAAGATTAATTATTATAAGTTGTATGATTGGATGGATAGGACCCATGACTTAATCCCGAGATTGTGCTGCGTAGGATTAGTCATGACTTATGAGTTGACTTTTCTCTGTGACTAAAATAATTTCAACTAATCTCAAACCAAGTTAATTCCGAACAATCAAGGACTAATATAATATTAACACCCCACAAAAAATAGAAGAAAAAATCAATTCATCACGTCACCATCAGGCGATGCTACGTAGTCAAAGCAAGGAATGCCCATTCGTACACACCCCCTTTCAGGTTGGGCCCACAGCCCACACTTTAAATACTTTATTTCACGCCACGTGGTATTTCACGATTTCATTTCCGAAGCAGTCCCTCTCTGCCCCTCTCTCTACCTCCCTCTCCCTCTATGTTCAGTGGGAATCTCGATTCCACAGAATCTCTAAAAAATAAAGATTTTTAAACCATAATTAATTACAGAATTCACGATACGTATATTGCTTTTTGCCGGAACAACAATTTTTGTACGTTCAATCCGCATACAATCACCAGCTAGGAGCGACATATGTTGCCTTTATTCCTTTCCTTATCGCGTGATTGATTCCGTTGCTTACGGGATAACTTTTCCCTCGCTATTCGTAGGGTTTCGTTGCTGTGCGGGAGGTGTTAATCTCCTCGTGAGTTTTTCTTTTTAGATTCAATTACATGATGAGATTGTTACATTTGTTTGTTTAATTTGTTTTTGTTGGTTGCTCAACGTTGAAAGAGAAGTACGTGATTTTGCTAATTTGCTGTCTGTTGAAGATTTTTTTTTGTAACTCTCCGAAAATTTACCCCGGTGTGCTAGGAAGAGAATGAGGAAGAATGAAGGAAATATATATGATTTATCTCATGTTCTCCTTTTCCTGTAATTAAGATGACTGTGGTGCATTTAGTAAGATGTTGACTGTATGGATGCTTTTGCTTGTTGAACGGGCAACTCAAACATTTTTTGTGTACGTATGTTCAGAACTAGTGTCATATTAATAGAAGATGTTTCAGGATCATGACTTTTACGATCTCTGCGTAACAACTGTGGAATCAAATTAACTTTTCTGAGTTTCTGTAATATTATCAGAAGACATGTTGAACATACTTTATTTCTTTAGGGTAGAATTTGATCTTGGAGTTATATATTTTATTCTCACAGTTAAGGAGCTTTACAAGAAGAGATTAGATGATTGACCAATGCAGAAACATAATTGAGTAATTATCAGGCAAATAAGCTTCCAAAGAATCTGAAACTTTCTGTAAGAGTGCAGTGAGTCATTTGACAGTTCGATAAAGAAGCTATTTTCAATTTATAACCAGCTGGGAATATACAATTGATTTGGGATATAAATCTGGAGCCTTTAGACTGTGATATCAGCGGGGACTGGAACTGACGACAGGGATATGGATGAGCCAGACTTTATTTGTATGTGTAAGCAGATAGGAAAAATATTCTAGACATGGATGACTTCGAATTGGATGCTCTTCTTCCCAGCTGGATGAATCCAGCTGAAATGACAGAATCTAATCTGTTTATTGTGTCTTGTTTCATTGCTGGTTTAGTGGGCATATTAACTATTTTTTATACAGCTTTCCAGTGGAGAAGAAACATCAATGTAAGTTGGATGAGAGCCATAGCTAGGTCAAAGAAAAATCCAAAAACAAGGAACAAGGTTTCTGTGGCTCCTCATACTTGGGTTCTGGAATCTGTAACTCGAGGAAAAAGCTTAAAGTGCTGTGTTTGTTTGAAGTCTGTCTCACCTTCCCAAACTCTTAGCCAAATGGTAGGATCAGATAGTTTTATCCATTGTTGCAGCATATGTGGTGCAGCATCCCACTTGGGCTGCTCCTCTAATGCCCACAAAGACTGTAAGTGTGTCTCAATGTTTGGTTATGAACACATGATGCACCAATGGGCAGTTCGGTGGACCGAGGTAACCGATCAGCCGGATGAATCCTCATTTTGTTGCTACTGTGAAGAGCCATGCAGTGGTACTTTTCTTGGGGGATCCCCAATATGGTGTTGCTTATGGTGTCAGCGCTTAGTGCATGTTGACTGCCATGGTAGTTTGTTCAGTGACACAGGTGATGTTTGTGATTTGGGCCCTTATAAAAGGCTTGTACTATCACCTTTATATGTTATGCAATTTAATAGGACTTCTTCTGGTGGATTTCTGAGCTCCATCACCCAAGGAGCCAATGAGATTGCATCTTCTGTCCGTGCTACCATAAGAAGTCGTAAGAAATATAAGCATGGAGTTGAGATCTCCAATGATACTGGTAATAGTAGCAATATGAGTGAGACATCCACAGAAAGTACTGCAGAGACTGGTCAGATGGTTAATGGTTTTCATAAAATTGAAGAAAATCATAATGGTGATACAAATGCCGAGGAGATGGATCAACGCAACGAATCACAAAAGACAGAAATGATTCCGAGCCTGAAAAGAGGCTCATCGATTAATCAAAAGGAGGAGGCTCAGTTTGATGGATCAAGACAAAATTATGAATTAATTGATCTGCCCCCAGAAGCAAGGCCCTTACTTGTTTTCATCAACAAAAAGAGTGGAGCTCAACGAGGAAATTCACTTAAGCAGAGACTGAATATTCTTCTGAATCCTGTACAGGTCAGAGTTGTTTAGACAGTATCATCTAATTTATCCTATGAGAATATGCATTTGTAAAGGTATTGAACGTCTAACCAAAATCTTGTATCTGTATATCTTGGAGAACATCTATGCAATGATCATAATTGCATTTTCCAGTTAGAACATTAAGAGCTAAAAGATTACAGATAAATCATATTTCTCATTGGTAAATTCCAACTTTTCTTTTGTGTTACAAAATTTTATTTTTTATTTCTCTGTGCTTTTTATTCCCCTCCATAGAGTTTGGTGGAACTCATTGTGCCTCTCAACTGTTATTTTGACTCCTTGAGTATCTGTTGGAGCTATTTTCTCTTTGCGGGGTGGGGAGGCATTCCCTGCACGTCATCATGGATTTATCATTGTCTTTTTTACTTTATTGCAATGCATATTAATATTCCAACAGCAATTGCTCTGTCTTTTAATTCCTTAATTAGTTCGTTTAATTTAGGTTTTTGAATTGAGCTCAGCACAAGGGCCAGAAGCTGGACTTTACTTGTTTAGGAAGATGCCTCATTTCCGTATTCTTGTTTGTGGAGGGGATGGTACTGTTGGCTGGGTTCTAAATGCCATAGACAAGCAAAACTTTGTTTCTCCTCCGCCAGTGGCCATTCTTCCTGCTGGGACTGGAAATGATTTGTCTCGAGTACTTTCTTGGGGAGCTGGGCTAGGTTCGGTTGAGAGGCAAGGAGGCCTGTGCACATTATTGGATCACATAGAACATGCTGCAGTTACCATTCTTGATAGATGGAAGGTTTCATTCTCAAGCCAGCACAGGAAACCACTTTATGCCCCTAAATTTATGAACAACTATCTGGGTATGTTACGTATCAAACTTCTTGGCCAATATTGATTTGTAACGTATCTTGACAACTTTGCGTTTATTTTTTCACAAATAATTTTGCATACGAAATGTGAACTGTATTTTATGACAATGGCTTCTTTTGTAGGGGTTGGATGCGATGCTAAAGTTGCTTTGGAAATCCATAATATGAGAGAAGAGAACCCTGAAAAGTTCTACAACCAGGTAGATGCAGTTAGTTTGTGCCCTCAAGGATGGACACAGCTTCTGGAAATAAAGTCATTATACTTGCTAATTACTTTTCGTGAAAAATGTGTTAATGGTATGTTACTATTTTTTCCAAATCATTGAAATATGCCAAAGGCAGTGAAACCTTGATAATTCTGAAAATTAGTGGCAATTGACAGAGTAGGTGCCTTATTATTGATATTATATTTTTGGCTTGATAATGCATGTGGCTATTCTCTGATTCTTGTTCTTTGGTGTTTTGGTTGAAGGGGAGCTATAGGTTGTTTGAGTCAATTTTTATCAAATAACCACCATGGCAGATGGCGGTGGCGGGCTTTGAGGTTATTGCCATCCCATGGCAGTAACATGGCAGTTTTTGCATGGCATCGTATGGCGGCCGCCACTGCCATGGCATGTAACCCTGTCATGGTGAGTTATGTGGACGTTTTACTAAAATTCGGGTCAAAGCCCATTGACCCAACCCATTTAGATAAAATTTGGGTTTTCCCATTATAGTTTTAGGTTTTCTTATTTTTCTCCTCATTCCCTCCCAATTTATTGACGATTGCTGACCCCTCCACCAGCAACCCACCCTCTGGCGACCTACTCTTCCGGCGAAGGCGACCAGTAATATATATATTTATGTATTTGTGGCATATATATATACACATTATATATTATATTATTTTATCCCTTTTTCGTTTCTTTTATATTTTTCTGTATATATATTATATATTTGAGACATTTATATATATTTCTATCCATGTGATTAATATATATATATATATATATATATATATATATATATATATGATGAGGCATTGAAGGAGAAAATGAAGAGGGATTTTCTTCATTAGATGAGAATGAAGATAAAGAAGATGATTATGTCGGGATTGATAAGGAGGAGGATTAGATCCACTTATTAGCTATATTTGATATTATGTTTATGAGTTTGTGGATTTATGTTTGAAATTGGTTATGAGTCTAGGACTCATGATTTGTAAGTTTGTGTGTGTATGTTTGTCTTGAATCTAATGTTTTGTGCTATTTTAAATTATTTCTTGTTGGCTAAGTTCTTGCTTTTGGGCATATAGATTATATTTTCATAACCCACCATAGGCCACTACATATTCATATGACAGGTTTTTGGAAAAATACAATGACCCGCCATCCGCCATTAATAACATTAGTTTGAGTTTCAAAATCATTTCATTTACAAATTCACTTAAAGAAAACATATATAAGCCCTTAAATTTCAACCATTCAGCCTTCTAAAATTTTTGCTCATTAGGTGCTCACATATAGAAATATAGATGTCGTCTGTTCATTCTTTTATGTAGCTGATGACAGATTTGAAGTAATTTTTTCCATTATTGTTTGAGTTAGTGTGTGATTTAATTATGTTCAATTGGGACACACTGTGCTTTTCCTTTGTCTTTTTTCAGTATGTTTTGTTTTAGCTCTATGGACATTAGTCATATGTGACTATAAATTTGTATGCTAAGGTATGTTTGAACTTGGAATCAGATGATGTACTAGAGCTGAAGCTATATGTTGTTTGTCGAACTCAAGTCCACGTGCTGTGCATATATCTATTTGTCTGTTTTGCAATATTTTTCATATTAACTGGCACACTTTGTTCCTCAAAGTGCTAATGCACGATTCTAATTGCAAGCTGCAGTTGTGCACATGTTTTATTGATGGTCTATCATCTTTAAAGTCCATTATTCATAGAATTGATTGGTTTTACTTACTAGTTCAAGTAATTTGTTTGTTTCAGTTCATGAATAAGGTTCTTTATGCAAGAGAAGGTGCTAGGAGTATAATGGATAGGACATTTGCCGACTTCCCCTGGCAAGTTAAGGTTGAGGTAGATGGTGTTGAGGTTGAGGTTCCCGAGGTCAGTTCATGTCCTTACTGTATGCCTTCTTGAAACTTCATTCTGAGTATCTTTCACAAAAATGTGCTGCCTTTGTACCTTAACTTCACTTTTGCTTAAACATATACACTATCAACTGCCATTTTCTTATTAACTTTTCAAATCTAAGTTCTATTTTTTTTCTGCTGAGTCCAAGTACTAATAGTTTTTTTTAGACCAACTCAAGGCATTCTTATTGAAAGTGTTTTATTGCTTTATTGATTTTAGGATGCAGAGGGCGTCCTTGTAGCTAATATTGGGAGTTATATGGGTGGTGTTGACCTATGGCAGAATGAAGATGAGAGCTATGATAATTTTGATCCACAATCTATGCATGACAAAGTGCTTGAGGTAGTAAGCATTTCAGGGACATGGCATCTTGGAAAGCTGCAGGTATATAAACTCCTTTTGTGTGTGAAATGATGATGAAATTATTGCTGTTGGCTTTTCCTTCAAAATAAATTCGTTTATTTGGAGATTATATTGAATAGATGACTAAATCTGATCAATAGAATATGGATATCTATATCACATGTTTTGTATTTCTAACACTAATCTGTAGTCGCAAGGCCAGTATGTCCTTAAAGAAGTATTTAGCTTGAGCTCTTGAATGGATCATGCTTTGTGAAAACCAATGTGATGCCTTGGGGTACTTTTGCTATTTGATAATTAGGTAAAGGAGTTTGCACTAACTTGATAATAACTTTTATAAGCTGGTATAAATTTTAGCTATTTTCAATTGCTATCATAAATATCACATCGAATCATTGGAAAACCATAACACTAAATTATTTCCCCAAAGAAGAGTGTTTCATTCCAAAAGGCAACATCACTGTTTAAACAAGAAAATGCATTTTGATGTAGGAGTGTATATTCTCTTCCTTGAGGGAATGTGAAGCATCTGTAACTTTGATTCTGACTGACATCTAATTTCTTATATTGTTTGTCATGGGGTTTCTTGGATAGGTTGGGTTATCCCGGGCTCGCAGGCTTGCACAGGGGCAGTCAATTAAGATTCAGCTTTTTGCTGGTTTGCCGGTTCAAATAGATGGAGAGCCATGGTTCCAACCACCTTGCTCATTAAGCATCTCACATCACGGACAGGTCTTGCTGCACCTCTTCTTCTTCCCTTCCCCAGAATCCTGCCAAACATTACTATTCTTAGTACGAAAATGCTTAAGTTTGCATGGCAGTTAGTAATAGAAACCAAGTCTTGCCTTTTACAACTTATCTCATTTTCTTAAGCCTGTGGGGATTATCTAATGAATTATTCAGAACTGACAGTATGGTGTTTGTGCAAATTATCAAACATCATAGCTTTCAATGTTGTCATAAGGGGTCCTGACTCTGGCAAATTTCTATTCCACTAACAGGCTTTTATGTTGAAGAGAGCTGCTGAAGAACCTCTTGGCCATGCAGCTGCTATTATTGCCAATGTCCTTGAGAATGCCGAAACGAGTCATGTCATCAATGCATCACAAAAAAGAGCACTGCTTCAAGAAATGGCTCTTAGGCTGTCTTAGATTATTATTTAGCTATAATCACATCTATTGATGTATAAAAATGATCAGTTTGTGTCACTGCCTTCTCTTTTACTGGCGATCTTAGTTTCTTGCGTTAGTATTTACGAGAAATATATGAATGCTGTTAGCCGAACCTTATTGTCTACAAACATTTTCTTCAATGTGAAGCAAATTTTGCTAGCAGCATTGCTGATATAGAGTTGCATTTGCTTAAGTGTGATTGTTTATATGACGTGGTCTAAGATTTAAACATGCAGCAGCTTCAAGTTGAGACACAGCCAATGGTCTAATTATACTGGTGGATACTGGGAAAAAAACCAGCAACTTATGGTCGATATGAAAGGTACAATTTAACTTCGGTGAGCTAATTGATTGTGTTACAACTTACAATGTATATCATTTGTATTGCAAATATTCTTGCATAGCTACTTTAGGTGATGTATTGAAAGTATAGACACCTTTAGCTGTGACTTAAGCCCTCTTAGTCTCTTACTAACCCACACTTCACCTTGTTCCATAGCCGTAGCACAAATCCACTTGTTCCTCTTGCCTCAGTTCTACTATGAATCACCCCACCATTTTTATTTGAGCTTGATATCTTCTTTGATGCCTTGGAATTCTCTTTGTATATCTGGTCTAAGCAATGCTGGTAGAAAGGGGATCTGAGGTGGAAAGAACAAGGAGTTGAATGACCTTTTGAGACATGGATAGCACGATTAAGTTGTCTGGTGATTGCTTGGAGTTCATAGGAGTCAAGTAGGTTGCTTTTGTCGTGCTTCGGACTTAGTTTCGAGATCTAGCTTGGGAGGCGTGATGGGTTAAATCCCATTTGAGGCCAGTCTTGTGTGCAAATATAGTGTGCGCTGTTTACTTTGTTTGCGTTGTGATATTGTTTCTTCTTAATATGATCAAGGCATGCTTTGTAGATATCAAATCGTGTTGACTCTTATATACTTGTTGGTGTACTTTACTACTTAACAAGGATCACATTATTTCTGACGATCTTCATTAGATAAATAAATTAAGCTAAGAAGTAAGAATATTTTGGTTTGACAAACGTAGTTACGTGGAATTGCAGCTTCTCACTAGAATTATTATTATTATAATATATATATATAAATATATATCCTTTCAACTATGAATAAAAGAAAGCAGTTTTTACTATGCAGAAAGAATAGTTAGCGTCATGTTACCTTGCTTCTCTTCCAAATGTTACAAGCGTTTCATTTTTTGTTTTGGGTTCTCAATGTACCCACCCTTGTATATCTTACCCGTTTATTACACACTTTGTGTTTCAAACAAACTTATGAACATATCATAAACTAAATTAATTCTATCTGAGTTTTGCTTGGCAATGTATGTATATCACAGAGAACAGTTCCGAGGACAGCAATTCAACATCCATACCATAGGATCTCAGCTACTAAGGAGCACCAATTTACATTTATCGATCAATAGGTATATATTTTGGTGAACCGCGCCTTGTACGTACAAATAATAGTATCATATTGAATTGATCTGCCGTCAATTACATAATTGAATCTTTTCTCTTTTGAAACAATATTGAATCGTTATCAGTGCTCAATTAATTCATCTACCGCCATAACAAAATCAATCATTATGAATTTCTCAAAAATTGCATCTGCCAATCATATATAGTATTATAACAAATTGCTAGCTCCAAACGTTTGAACGGAACTAGTGATCATGTTAATTATAAATATATACATATATTATGCAAAAGGTATATATTTAAACACTATTCCATTACAATTCAATTAAATGAATGTTTTGAGTCATATCAATATGACATAATTCTTCAATTTTCACATACGGTTAAAGTTTTTACTTTAATAAAAATTTCGAGTATTTGGAAACTCATATTTATGCGTGTATATTACATGAAATTCACACCTATAACGGTGTAGTACAATCCTCGCTGATTTTTGCTGTTTTCACCACCGGGTTCGCTGTCAACACTCAACAATTTCGCCTTAAAATAAAGGTTTATTATATATATATATAATATATATATGCACGTATAAAATTATATTTGGATATGTATATATAATAATATAAGTTTAGGGTTGATCTTTTGTTGTGGTAATAATTGTTAGACGTTGTTTGCCTTTGAGCTCACTCAACTGCCTGTCCGAACCCACCCACCCACCAATCACGTTTTGTTTCTGAATTCTCCAGCTTTGGGGGCTTTAAATATATAATACTCTAACTCATGATCTGCAGCCAAATAAATTAAAGATTATTAAATTTTAATTCTTCATGTTCTTTTTAATGGTGGCACGCTATTTTCACATGAAAATGCAACCACTTTCCAAATGATCACTTCTTCTCTTATTCCTTCTCTACGATTAGTGTTTCATTATTTATTTATAACGAGGATGGTAGTGATTTCTTTTTAACTTCCGTTCAAAGATACATAAAATATAGCAAGTTCTAGGTGCATGTACCTTTTTTCTATTTAGTTATCAAAGTGGAAAACTGAATAAATAATATTTCGCCAATGTATATATAATATTTATTAAAAAAAAGTAACTTCTCATCCGAGCTCTAGGAGATTAAAAGACATCAGTATGAGATGAAATGTTTACTTATAATTTAATTGCTTGGAGCACCGATATGACGTTTGCACATCTTTATACAATTCATTATTTTTTTATTTTTTATTATATGTATATTGAAATATTCAATTATACCCTAATCAATAAATCCTAATAGAAAAGTAAAAATTTTAATATTTATCTTTAAGACATGCCACATTGTTTGCGTTTTGATAATTACTTGATAGCAATTTATTAACAAATCAAACTATTTATTTCATCGACGGTTTTACCCTGTAACTTAAAAGCACAACGATCTAAAATCATCAATATGTACACATCTAGAATTAATCAATTCCATTAAGGAAATGCAATATTATTTTGCAAGATCCATGATTTATGAATGCCTCTGGCTGTTCCCATGCCATGACCATGCTTTTTATTCTATAGGAAGCTTTGAGTGTTGTGATAGGCAATAGCTGTTCCATTAAATGTGCAATAAAAATAGATTTATAGGTAAGAAAGGATGTTAAAAAATTGCCTTGTTTGTTACTGAAAGGCACAGATAGCTTCTGAAACGTGACCACCCTTCAAATAAGCGTTTTTATTACCACAAACTGCAACAAAATCTTGCTTTTGTCACTTTGCTTGCTTAGTTTACCGGTGTTTGTTTTGCACTAATTCAGATCTTCTTCTTATTCTTCTTCACTATATATATACATACAAATTCTCTTCCCAAACTCATAGCCCTTCCTCATTTACTCTCTCACTCCTTTCTCAATTCAAGTTAGTTTCCTCTTCCAATTCCCTCAAGATTTATTTGTTTTATATTTAAATTATGGGTTTAGTTTCTCTTTTCCTAGCAAGATTATGAGACACTATACTACAGCATGTTTATATTTTTATTATATGCTGATTTCTTGTTATTACAACAAGTCAACAACTGTTTGCTCTTGCTGGGACTAACTTTCAGTTTTACTGCACTTTTTATTGACTTTTCTTTGATTTTCCCTTGAAAGGTTTGAATTTGTGCATAAGAAATGGATAGTGTGTTGCATAGCAAAGTATTCCTGTCTGAACTCGTTCATAATTAAAGAAAATGGATGTTATATTCATGTGAATTGAAAGGCATTGTACTTTTTTTTTCTCTGTTATGATGCTTACAATAAAATAGCCCTCTGTCCATGGAAATGTGAGGAATCTAGTTTCCAGAAGAAGAGTTAGATCATAATTATTTAAAAAATAGAATGTTATATTCATGCAAATTGAATGCTTTAGCATGCTTACTTATAAATATCCCATGTCTATAGAAATGTGTGAGGAATTTAGTTTACTCAATATTCAGACAAAAACTATGGTTGAAATCTTTTAGATATTGTAATTTTAATGCAAAAAGCCTTTGGATGTTTTGTGCTAGTGAAGCAAAAGTGTAGGTGTTCATCTGTTTTGTGAATTGTAGGAAAAATGGTGAAGATCTGCTGCATCGGAGCCGGTTACGTTGGTGGTCCAACAATGGCCGTGATTGCGGTGAAGTGCCCATCAATCGAGGTGGCTGTGGTGGACATCTCCGTTGCTCGTATCCAAGCTTGGAACAGCCCTCAGCTGCCTATCTACGAGCCGGGCCTCGATGAAATCGTGAAGCAATGCAGGGGGAAGAACCTTATCTTCAGCACCGATGTCGAGAAGCACGTCGCCGAGGCTGACATTGTGTTCGTCTCCGTCAACACGCCCACCAAAACCCGAGGTCTCGGTGCCGGGAAGGCGGCTGACCTCACCTACTGGGAGAGTGCCGCCCGGATGATCGCGGACGTGTCGAAATCCGACAAGATTGTGGTCGAGAAATCGACTGTCCCGGTGAAAACGGCCGAGGCTATCGAGAGGATCCTCACTCATAACAGCAAAGGGATCAACTACCAGATCCTCTCGAACCCGGAGTTCCTAGCCGAGGGCACCGCCATCCAAGACCTCTTCACTCCCGATCGTGTTCTGATCGGGGGCAGGGAAACGCCTGAGGGGCGGAAGGCGGTTGAGGCCTTGAAATCTGTTTATGCTCATTGGGTTCCGGAGGAGAGGATCCTCTGTACCAATCTCTGGTCGGCCGAGCTTTCAAAGCTTGCGGCCAACGCGTTCTTGGCACAGAGGATCTCCTCCGTGAACGCCATGTCAGCTCTCTGTGAGGCCACGGGAGCTGACGTGGCTCAGGTGTCCCATGCTGTGGGAACGGACACGAGGATCGGGTCGAAATTTCTGAACTCGAGCGTCGGCTTCGGTGGGTCCTGCTTCCAGAAGGACATCTTGAACTTAGTCTACATTTGTGAGTGCAATGGCTTGACTGAAGTGGCCAACTACTGGAAACTAGTGATCAAGGTGAATGACTACCAAAAGAACCGGTTTGTGAACCGGATCGTGTCGTCCATGTTCAACACGGTTGCGGGGAAGAAGATCGCGATACTCGGGTTCGCCTTCAAGAAGGACACGGGTGACACGAGGGAGACGCCAGCCATCGACGTGTGCAAAGGGCTGATAGGGGACAAGGCGCATCTGAGTATCTACGATCCTCAGGTGACAGAGGATCAGATCAAGAAGGACTTGTCCATGAACAAGTTCGACTGGGACCACCCGGTGCACCTGCAGCCGCCTGTGAGCCCGTCGTCGGTGAAGCAGCTGAGCATAGTGTGGGATGCGTACGAGGCGGCCCGAGAGGCGCACGGGCTTTGTGTGATGACGGAGTGGGACGAGTTCAAGAAGCTGGACTACGAGAGGATATATGAGAGCATGCAGAAGCCAGCATTCGTGTTTGATGGGAGGAATGTGGTGGATGTGGGGAAGCTTAGAGAGATTGGATTCATAGTTTACTCAATTGGGAAACCGCTGGATCCATGGCTCAAGGACTTGCCTGCTATGGCTTAGAAGTTGGATCAGGATTTTTGCCCCATTATTACAAGTTGTAGTTACAAATTCATGTTAATCATTGGTTTTTCACATTTACTATGACTTGCATTTGCAAGTTTATGAATAAGTTGTTTTTCCCATTTGGTATTGGATTGTTCCTTAATTAATGAATAAATTACTAGCTTTGTGATGAGTTGTTACTTGTTAGAGCATGTGTTGATTCCAATCTCCTATTTTATTTTATTTTATCAAATTATATTTATATTATTTTTTTAGATATTTGATAAATTTTGTTTTAAACAAAACTAATAATTTTTTATTCTTACTACCTCTAATTTTTTTTTTCTCACTATATCTCTACTTTTTTTTCTTATTTTTATTTATTTTTAATTGATTTTTTATAACAAATTATGAAAATTGTAAGATCACGTAATCTATATTTTAAAATAAAGATCTTAAATTATGTAAGTTGTAATAAAATTATGAAAAATTACTGAAATAAAATAAAATCCGTAACAAATAAAATAAGATCTTTATTTTATTACAACTTACATAATTTAAGATCTTTATTTAAATCTGTAACAAATAAAATAAAAATCACGTAATCTATATTTAAGATCGAGACTGAATTTTTTTAAGTTTCAGGATTCAGAGTCCCGAAAGGAAGAGGACTAGGACCATAAAATAAAGATTTTCCGTATCGAGAATTCAGAATGGATATCCAGTCTCGTCTTGATTCTCACTCCTTTTCGTAAACTAGTACTCACTCTGTCCACTAAACATGACAAACTTCTTTTTTAGTTGTCACAATAAACTTGTGTACCCTTACCAACTTTATAGTTTTGGATAACTTATGCAAAATACATAATTATGTAAGTTGTAATTGAAAAATACATTTTTTAAAACTTCTATAAAAAATACTGTAAATTACTGTAAATTACTAACTTAACCTTACTATCTATCGGCTAAAGTAAAATAAAAACCATACACCAACTACCTGCCACCTCCTGCACAATTTGTCCCCTACTTTAAAGCCATCATTCACGGATAGCAATAAAACAAATAAGATTCCATTAATCAGTCAAAGTTACACTGATTTCAATTTTGAACAAGAGAGAGAGGGGCCAGGTATACACTCATTTCATTTTTGAATAGGAGAGAGAGAGGGGTCGGTTACTCTTTAAAAGAGAGAAAGGGCCGGGTATTCAACATTAATACTTCAAATATCATTCTTCACTCCAGAGAGAGAGAGGGTCGTGTATTGTTGTGCAAAAATTGATTCTTGAAACAGACAGACGAGTGAAAACCATTCTCTAAATTTTTACGTGAGAAAATTTAAAGGTTTGCAATATTTGGCTTTGATATATTATTTCATATTTATTTTTGTAATACTTGACTTTGATATATTATTTTATTTTCATATTTATTTTTGTAATACTTGACTTTGATATATTATTTAGGCCGGAGAAGCAGCGGAGAAGCGGAGGAGAACAACTCACAACAAAAACCATGGCCTAAGAAGATGTATTTTTTTAAATTGCAAATTATGATTTATATATATGATGAAAAATTTTAATTTTAATATGACATGTATTTTTTACATTGTTAATTATGATTTAAAACATAGAAGAGGTATTTTTATTTTTACCATATTTTTACAATTGTTAATTATGATTTAAATATAGGACATGCTTTTATTTTTTCTACATATTTTTACATGCTTGTTTACAAATGTTAATTATAATATAAATATATGATTTAAATATAGGACATGTACTTATTATTTAAATAGACATGTAGCGAACACGTACTATAAGGAATAAGTACTAGAACAAATTTGCCAGGCATTAAGGCATGTTGGAGGTGAGATGCTATTGCAGCAGTTTAGGGATGAATGTTTCAGTCATTTTGTTGACTAGAGACCGGGGCAGAAGTGTCCGAGCGCATTTTCGTACTTGGTGGCGCAAATGGTGGAGTCTGACGAGGACGATGATGAAGGTTTATTATTCGTTGTGAACGGGGGTCGGTAGCGTTTCAGTGTAGAGGAATACTGCTTGATTAATGGTCTTCGCTTTGCCCATTCAAATTTCAACACACGCCCTACATATGACTTAGGGCACATCGAGCTTTATAATGTATTTTGCGATAGATCTTCTGCGATAGGCGGTGTTGTACTAAAGACTTTCACGAACCTTTCGGTTCAAGACCCTGATAGGGAATTATACCTTAAGGAGGATCACATGCTCTTTGCTGCCTTATTTTTGCGTGGGGCTGATGCGACGGTCAGGATCCACTCGTGGATGTGGGTGGTAGCAAACGATATAGCCTATTACCGTGGGGGGCTATATCATTTCTATGGATGTTGTATTATTTGAACAACTTAAACTGGAATAATGTCAAGTTCAACCTTTACGGGCTGTCATGACCATTATACGTTTGGGTGCTTGAGGTATTTTCATGGATAAACCAGACATTTGGGCGATTGCGTGATCGGGAGACTCAACCCAAATGTTTCCGTTGGAGGTTCATTTCCTGGATTTCTATTGAAGTCACACACCGTATGTTTCATCTTGAAGAGTTCAATTTAAATATTAATGAATATCAAATAAATGATTTAAAATTAACGTTCTAATTTCTTAATGATTGTAGAGTGATGTGACTGAGATGACTGCCAGTGCTGATGAGCAGTTATTGTGGTATTATCAGTCATTGCTAAGTATGGATTGGAGGGAGGTTCTGAATATCCCATGGGCATTGTTGATCGCACTATTTTATATGCAAAAATAGGTGTAATATAGAGCAGTCGAGTATCGTATCCACGGAGATTGATAAGCGAAAACACACTGACTAATTCACGTAAATATTCAATTATTATCTAGGCAAGTAGCAATTGGATTAAGTTCGAATCAAAATAAAACAGCCTAAAAATTAGGAACAATGGTATGAATAACAATTTAATAAAAGAGCATTCTAGGGGTAATGTTTAGACACTAAATAAATTAATGGATTCACCTATTAATTCTAATCACCAAATTTTAATCATACTTCTTGTGAAGGATCACTAAAGTAACCACGTACTCTTGATAGGGCAGTCTATGGTAGTGGGCTAATTTACTCTCAATCTCCGCTAGATCTCAAGAGAAATAAACTAGTTATAAAAAGTACGATAAGAATAGCCTCATACAGTTTACCTATCTACGCTAGGTCTCAAGGTAAAACATGTATTATGTATTCGAGGATCGACTATGAATTCAATTTCGGATAAGACATCAAATACATAACTTGCATGCAATAATAGTGATCTTATTAAAACATGAGAATTAAGAACACAAATCATAAACAAGAGTAGGAAGGAAAATTATGAATTAATATTATGAATCCATCAAAATAAATAGGTCATTACAAAACCCCTAAAATCACAAAGAGTCTAGCCACTCATAACAAAATTAACAACTGAATATAAATAAAATAACATGAACCCCTGTTGCAGAATTCATGATGCAGGGTTGTCAATCCTTAATCACGAACTCTCCTCCAAGAACTATGAACAAAGCTCCAAAATTGCTATAAGAATATAAAATTTGCTAAAGAATGTAAAAGTGTATAAAGTATAAAAAAAGTAGGCAAAAACGTGTGTTTAAGGCTCCAATATAATGCCCTTATATAGTGCTAGGGCTATGGTTCGATAAAACATGGAAATAAAATACGAAACAAGGTAAAAAAAAAAATCAAGTCGTGCACAACTTCGGCGACCCAGGGGCTCGGTCGCCGAAGTCAAGAACAAAAATCCCCAAAAATGCCGATCGCCGTTGGAGTCACCATGGGATTCCAGCAAGTTTGGCTATCCCAGCCCAGGTCGCCGAAGTTGCTTCTTGAGATCAGCTATCCCAGCCTGGGTCGTCGATCTTGCTGCTTTCTGCGCGCAATAATTTTATTTTGGTCCGTTCTCCCTTGTTTCAATTCCAATTTTGGATCCGTTTGCGGCTACAGACTCCTTACGAGATGAAATTTAATCATATGCTCTCCAAGATTGATTATCTCACTTCCTTGGTTATGCCTCTCGGCTTCCATTTGGATTATGCAACGCCAAATCCTATAGAAAAACACAAAAAATGCAACAAACGTAAAATTATTACAAAACATCAAAACCAACGAAATCAAATAGAAAAAATCCAAAACAAGACGCTCAACGTGGACAATTGTATCATTAAAAACATGAAAACTGAGTGTTTATCAACTTCCCCAAACTTAAGCTATTATTTTTCCTCGAACAATGAGAAGAACAAAAGACAATGAATAAACACGAATGAGAGCACATGAAGATCAACAATGCCTTAGATAAAACGAAAGTGATAACTGATTCAAGACACCTCTTCAACTCATCCTCAACGGTCAATAACAAAAGTAATATCAACAACTAAAAACCTGCTAGTTCTCACGAAAAACTATATCGCTCAACACTCGGCTAAAGAGTAATATATGCAGTGAAATGCTCAGTGAAATCAATACAATGCAATCAAACTTATCATAGGCTTGCAGATTGTCTAATTTCTCGACCGCTTTTAAGTGTGCAAGAATCGCGATCAAATAGATCTTTTTTCCTCGGCTTATAATGTGGGGACATTGGTTAGGGTTAGAAATTATTTGGCTTAGTGACTGAAAATTTCTCAACTCATTCTGCATAGGTCCTCCATCAATTACGTAAACTCAAGCTTCATTTAGTTCTACCCATCATTCTTTCTTTTCTCAACCCGAACCTCTTTTGACTAGTCTCTATTTGGTGCTCAATCTTTTAACAACTGTAGTGTCACAGCCCAATTTCATAACCCTTTCTTAGTCAAGAGATTAAGCCATGACTCAACTAACTTGTAAGAAACTCAAGCAATTGATGTTCAAACACAAAGGAATTCAAATAAACCTTCGCGAAAAACAGGGCAGGGCTGACACCTCAACTTCGAAAGCTCATAACTTTCTCGTATGAACTCCGAATTAAGATCCGAAAGAACCGTTGGAAAGGTATCGAAAAGATCTTTCAAATGACACCAATTTCAGAAAATTCAGACAAGTAAAACGTGCAGAAAAGGGGAAAACAGAGGCTGCCCTGTTT
>JAPKLX010000066.1:687624-737693 GCA_026898415.1 Leonotis leonurus | reverse complement strand
CTTTAATCATTGTTTAATGACAGCTACAGTATTTCGGGGTACTACATGTAGATACCCAACCCTTTATACTCCTTTAATCATTTTTTTTCTTTATTTCTTTTTTTTTCTAGGAGCTTATGAGATATCAGACACCTATTTACATAGAGAGTATGATAAACTGGTTCACTACTGGGATGGTATAGAATTTCATCAACTCAACAAAACAACTACCAAAAGGTGCATTTTACTCCTCCTCATCTCTCAAAGCTAAGAATAGAATGGCTATAAAGGCTCAAATTGGGGTGCAAGGGATAGTATTAGAACAAGGTAGTATAATGCCTGATGTGGCATTTTCAAAAGGTTCAAACTCCTCACACGGGTCAATTCTCACGGAGTTTTTTAATGCCAAAATCGTTTTGAAATCTCACGCTAAAGATAAGCTTACAAGGTGCTCAAATAATTTTTTTTAGAAAATACAAGTCATATATCATCATCGGCATTTCACTCCAAGCACACGCAATCAATAAACACAATAATGCACACTCGAATGATAAAATTCCAACAAAAAACAACAATCAAACACACTAAAAAAAACGAAACGAAAATATAAATAACAAAACACTAAAGAATACGAATAACACGACAAAAAAGAATAAGAGTATAAAGTACTACCTCTGTCCCACTTCATTAGTCCCAGTTTATATTAAACTGAGTGTATTAAAATAATCAAATGAGACTAATGAAGTGGGACGGAGGGAGTAGTAAATAACAAACGACAAAAAAAACTGAAATAACAAAGCATCAAATGCAAAGCAGCAATAGGAACTAGGAAAAAACTATCTAAGAATCGGGTGAATCATATATTGTATCCCTCTCCCCCTTCCCTAAACTTATTTTAACTCGTAGTGAAAAATAAATTTGAAGAAAAGACAAAGTTATACGATATATGATTCACGCTTACACTGTCGGCTCATTGAGGTGGTGGTGGTTGTCAGTGATGGCCCTGATTGATCTGATGTGCCCGAAAGCTCGCCATCATGTCGTATGAGTCTTACTGCTACTGCCGGGCTGCCTCCTACATTTAACTTAGGAGAAAGAGAAGTGGGTGTGTGAAATAGTGGGAAAGAAGAGAAAAAAACGCGCTTAAGAAGCTTCTAGGAGACTTCGGCGATCCCAGCCTGGGTCGCCGAAGTCAAGCGTAAACTTCGGCGATCGCCGAGTGGGTCGCCGAAGTTGCTGACCTGTTGTTTTTTTTTTTCTTTCAAATTTATCCAAATTAGAAATAAACAATCTATCTACTAACAATGAAAAATAAAGAAAACAATAAACGTTGGGTTACCTCCCAACAAGTGCTACGTTTAACATCCAAGCTAGACGATACCTCGTGATGTCGGTGTGACCCTGTAAATTTTCGTGCTTCCTTTTCCCCCAGCTCTGGATCATCTGGCCTCCTCATAATATCAAAGATGGAAAACTTAAGTTGCTCGTCATTCACTCGGAACGTCAGATCGCCATCCTGCACATCTATCAAAGCACGTCATGTAGCTAGGAATGGTCTGCCCAGGATCAACGGAGTCAACTTATCTTCCGGCATGTCAAGTACCACAAAATCAGCAGGAAAGATGAACTTCCCTATGTTGAGTAGAACATCCTCCACGATCCCTCTCGGATATGTAACTGAACAATCATCCATCTGAAGAGCAATGGTGGTTGGCTTAATAACTCCGATCCCCAGGCGATTGAAGATAGATAGGGGCATCAGATTGATGCTTGCCCCTAGATCACATAAGGTTCGGCTATATGTCTGGCCTCTAATATCACAAGCAATAATAAAGCTTCCCAGATCTTTTTGCTTCAATGAGAGCTTCTTCTGTAGAACTGCACTGCACTCCTCGGACAGATTGATTATTGGTCCCAAAACGAGTATTCTGGTGTATGGGAGGGGGGAATACACCAGTTTAAAATTCTTTTCAGATTAAAAGATAATTCAGTGAAAGCTCAAATCTGAAGGGAGGTTGCTTCAGTCTAGAGTGTAACTTTAAATAGCAATTGTTGGTCCCGAAAGAGCTAGATTGGTGTATGGGGGGGGAGGGGGGGGGAATACACCAATTCAAACTTTTTAGGTTTTCTTGTTCAAAGTTTAAGTATAAGGGTTAAGCACTCTTAATAACTTAAGATAGCTTGAAGTAGTAAGGTCAATCTTCTTATTAGGAAGATTAAGTCTCACTCAAATAATACCTTATAAGTGAATAACAATAATCAGGAGACACAAACACAGATTTATACTTGATTAAAGTTGTGTGCGAAAGTTGGTGGTTAATGCTCTTTTTAAGATGAAAACATTTTCTTTCTTGAAATAGTTAACAACCCAGATTTATATGTATGAGTATGAAGAAGATGATGGAGTAGTAAAACAGAAAGTAAAGAACACAAGAGTTAACGTGGTTCGGGATACACCTCCCTACGTCCACGGCTCGATCAAAACTAGATCGAAATCAACTAAAGTCTCCTTTCTTTTTACTCGTTGAGTACGAGCCACAAGCTTTATCAAAACTAGATAAATACTTGTGATTACACTTCTTCTTCCTAAGATTGAGAACTACAATCTAGGAATATAACTGGATCAAAACTAGATCCTAACTTTGGGTTTTGAAACAAACAAATATCCAGAAAGTAATAACTTCAAGAACTGTAAACACTCAAGAGAATTCTTGATTTTTGGAGTGCTTTGAACGTTGAAAGCTTGAAGTAATTTGAGTAGAGTAATGGCAGTTTTCGCTTGAATTCTCGTACTCGTTTCTGGAGATGAAGGTGGTATTTATAGCCTCTTGGAAGAAACTATCCGTTGGGGAAGATGACCTTCTTTTTCAATGCATTAATGGCTGCATTAAATGCATGGCAGGGTTGTTGAGTCACGCGCTGCCAAATGCGAGTTGTTACCACCTTTCATGAGATTTCACAAGGTATTGCCATACTGGGAAAGATACGCAGTACAAGAATTTTGATATCCTTGTACTTTATTCCTTAAAGTATGCTTTTGATGTGACAATACACTGTGTGGTTGACTTGTGACACATTTAGGTATGTCGGCAGTCCACCGTAGTTATTGTGAGGAGCAGCTTGAGTTTTGAAGAATATGACAGCGAGCTGTTTGAACGAGCTGAACCTCCATCTTGAATTCTTGTGCCCAGATCGTATACTCCATAAACGATCTGTTGTTTTGAGAGGTAAAGATGATCAGATCGTTTTTAGGGAGAACGATCTGTTTATTGGATGACAGCAGATTGAAGTTTGAACGAGCTGCTTAATCCAAACGATCTTGTTGATTTCTAGAGCAGCGGGCTCCAACTTCTTTACAGCGAGCTGCTTTAATCTTGACCCAATCAAATAGCCTATTCTAGAAAAAGAAGATCGTTATAGTTGTTTTGAAACTTCAGAACAACTTTTACATTTGTGATCTGATAAAACATAATCTAGAAAATGAAACCAAAGCAAGCAAGATGGAATGACAGCTCGCTGTAATTACGAGGAGCAGATCGTTAATTTCTTGGAAAACGATCTGCTCTCTTTTTACTCGAGCTGTCTTACATAGGAAATAAATACTTGCAATAATAACTCATTGTGTCCAGGGTATCCAATGCAAGAATAAGACAGATCGTTATTTACCTTTACCAAAACGATCTGCTTCTTTTACACTTAAGATGATCCTTAATAGATGACAATGACTATTTGGTTTTAACATTTAAATATGTAGTTTCGAGGAACATCATCAAAACAAATAAATTTATGGGGTTCCCAACAATTTCCCCCTTTTTGATGATGTCGAAACCTACATTGAGACTTTCTTTTAAAATAAAGTTATAATCAATGAAGATAGATAAGTAGCAAAAGAAATGACAAGCATAAACATTGCCTGGACAAAGAGATATTGTCATCAGGTTGTTTTTCACAAAAAATATTCATACTTCATTGATCAAGCAGGATATTACAATTTACATCAGTTCGCTTGCAAAAATCGAAAAGAGATTTTAGGATTGAGATTGTCTTCTTTGTTGTTCAGCTAGCTGCTGCTTTCTTCTTTCAACCATTTCCCGTTGCCTTAGTTCTGAAGGCACGCCAAAACTTGCATAAATACCATTAAAGATCCTTCGATAATCTTTGTTGTTAAAATCAATGGGGTAGCCCATGTGCTGTGCAGATCGATTAATGGCATTTAATACTGCAGTGTGATCCACTTCGGTAGTTCTAGGAATCCTTGGATACAGCAAGGTCGTTTTTCTTGGTGCAGTGAGAGGGTGGTTTTGCATGGCAGATTGCCTGTATAGATATTCCACAAAAGTTTGATTTTTGTGTTGAGCAAGGAATTCTCTAAACAGCTCGTTTACTGACCCTCCTTGAACATCCTGGTCCATCAAGTAATAATGTTGCATTATGAATTCCTTGACCAGTTTGTTCCATTGTGCAGCTTTCTTCGAGTGTAGCCAGGTCAGGTTTTGGGGTTCAGTGAGCTGGTATTTTTCAAAGAATTTGAATATTGGGTTTGTTGACTCAATTTCTTCTTCTGAAGATTCAGCCTTTTCTTCTTGGGCACCAGTCATCCCCTGTCTTTGTTTTTCTGCTCTCCACAGCTTTTTGAATTCTGGGTCAGCTATCTGCTCAGCTGTGCATCCATCCAGAAACATTTCCTCATTTTCAGCTTCTTCTGTCATGATCTCCTTTCCTTTTCTCTTGGCAGCAGCCTTCTTTTCTTCTTCTTCTTTCTTGCGTTTTTGCTCATTCTCTTTTTGCATCTGTTTTGCTTCAGCAATTTGTTTTGCAGTCAACTTTTTCTTTGTAGCAGCAGCTTGTTTCTTTTTGATTTGGGAAGCAGCGGGCTGAGCTTTCTTTTTCTCTTCCCCCTTTTCGACATCAGCAATGAATTCCTTGGATATAATAAGTCGAAGGGAGGCAAGCTCGTCCTGAAGAGCTTTAAATCGAGCTTCAGAGTCTTCTTTGTATTGTAGGAAAGCAGAAATGTTTCCATTGATTTCATTGAACTGCTTAGCTGAGTCCTTCATGTGAGATCCAAAATCTACAGCCAGTGCGCTGTGACTAACTTTCATGTCAGTGAGTTGTTTGTTGATAAGGAAAATCTCGTTTCCAGAAGCAACATCCTCCGCCTTCAGTGCCTCTGGCAGCTGATCTTTGAGTACCGCGGGCAGCGCGCTCTTAACCACATTTGGAATCGTGGTTTTCTCCATGTCAGCATACTGACCTTCCACGTGCTTCTTCACCTCCTCCACCATCTTGCTACCAGCTGCATGCATTTTATTTTCAAATGATTTGGCTTCTTCTTGAAGTGCAGCTATTTTGCAGTTAGTCTCATCTTTAAATGTGTCAAAAACTGCACGATCACTATCCATTTTTGTATTCAGCTCGTTGGACAGTTTGGTGTGAGCCAGCTGGACATTATTTTCTATAGTTTGAAGAGCACCCTCAGCAGCTGAGAAGACAAAATTCGCCAATGCAGCAGATCGATTGTTTATCCGTTCATGAATGAGAGAGTTAAGTTGATCTGCTGTCATGTTGGCATTGAGATTTGCAGAGAGCAATTCCTCTAAGGTGTGAAATTGAAAATCATTTGGTGCTGTGCCATGAGTGTATATTTCTTCTAAGTTTTCGTCGACAGCATGTTCTTCGGTTTGTGGAGCAGATGGTTTTTGAACGATGATGGGATCAGCAAGCTGAGATAATGGTGAGGCTTGGAGTGTTGCTGTCTCAGCATGTGGGGCATCAAAATTAAAAATCTCGTCAAAATCGCCCGACTGCAAATCCACGGCAAATGAATACAAGTCTTTTTCTTGCTCATAGTAGGGAGCAAGATCGATTTGAAGGGAAACAACTTCTTCTTTCATCTTGGTCAGCACATAAGTGCGAAAATACTGCCTGGCATCTGGCACATCAAGAAATCCAAAGTGAGTTTGTAATCTGTTTTCCTCAGCCTTTAGCTCGCTGATGGAAAAGAGTAGTAAGATGGCCTCCAGAATGTAGAATTTACAATCTCTGATTTCCAAATAAGTCTGGAACTTTTGAGCCATTGCAAATGTGGCTGGTGTAAGCTCGATTCCTGGCATCAACTTAATCACAGTCTCAGTCGCCTTCTCTTGCAGCTGTTTGAAAAGTAGTTGAGCACCCTTTAATCGTTCCACAATGTCATCAGCGGGCTGCTCGTGAATGTTAAGATCAACTTCAGCTTCATTGATTTCGGGAGCAGATGGCTCCTTAGTTTGGTCAGCTGTGGCAGCCAATTCCTCCTCCAAATTTCGAGCAGTCGGTCTGCTCTTTGTTTTCCTTTGTTTCTTTCCCTTTTCTCCAGCAGCGGGCTTGGGGCTACCTGCTGCCTTCCTCTTGACAGCTCGCTGCTTAATCACTTCTTTTTGGGCTTGAGCAGCGGCAGCTTCACCAATCGTATCAGGTTTCTTTGTTGGTACAATCCACTCTGGATTTGATTTTCCAACCCGGATAAGTTCTCGTTTTAACTGATCATCAGTGACCTTCAAGAAAATTTGGGAAGCAATGCCTAATGACATTTCCATCTGATGTCTGGTCCTTGGCAAAACTCAGTCTTTGCTAAAATCAACGGACTTGTGCCATTTGTCTTTCTGAAAGAACCCAGCTATGATTGTGCTTAGTTTGGTGGAGAGTCGAAGAGGTCGTTTCACGTTCAACCTTGTGCAATTTCCTGAGCTGTCGAGGCGTATATCGATCTGCTGTTCTTCATCAACTATGAGTTTTAGCAGCGATCTGGCCCAATTAACTTTTAAATTGAAAAGAACCGCAGTCATGAACTTCAGTTTTCCAGCTGTCACAGAGTCAAAAGTACCTTGGTGGCCAAGGAACACCTTTTGTACAAAATCAAGGAGAATGCGATAACTGGGCAGCATCAACGATCGATTAAAAGCTTTTCCAGTCCATTGAAAAGGTTGAGCCAGTATGATATCAAGAGTACTTTGAATTTGTTCGTCCGTTATTTCTTCAATCATATCTCCTTCATCCTTCAAGTGGTAAGTGTGAAGAATCATTTCAATCACAGTTGTTCGTATGTTGTCTTCCTTCGTCTTTCCAACCGGGATTTTGACTGTATATTCATCGCCATCATCAACCACCCAAGAACAATAGAATAATGCAATTTGTCTGGGGAGGAAATAATCTGGTTCCGTGGTGATTATCTTATGAAACCCTACACGGAAGCAGTAACGTTAAGCATTATGAAAATAGATTTTGATAATTAGTAACGAGTAGAGAGACTTTTAGTATGAGAGAGAAAATAATTTCACACAGAATCATTAAGAATACAGAGAATTAGAATACGTTGGAAAAAGCATAGTAAGCATAAGAGCCGATAAAATACAGATCATCATTTTCAAGGTTTGTAACCTTTGCAAGCCATGATTTTGTCAAATAGGACATCTAAGGCTCTAAACCCATGATGTTCTAGTACAGCACGAGGCTCCGGTGTTAATTTAGCCTCTATAGTATGAAGCATCTCTGATATTGTAATCGGTTTTGTTTGAGATGATGAAGAGCTTGCTTCGGAAGCAGACATTTTGAAGCAGACACAGAAATTTTGGAAAACTATTAGGTTGCAGAAAAGCTTAGTATGACTGTGCGAGCACAACAATGGCGGTTTTAGGGTTTTATGCGAGAGAATTTTGAAAGTGTAAGAGGAACAGTCAAACATTCACATACTTATAGGCATATCATGAACGAACCAGATTAAATCATGTAAAAGTAATGATAAGTAACGGTTGAGATTACTCCCTGGTGTAATGATTTGCCGCCCAAAACTTGAGTGAAGTTCATTCGCCATAAATAGTTGTCACATCATTGTCTCGATACAAGAATCGAAGACTGCAACATTAAATGTCTGGTGTTTCAATCGTCACTTTTTCTGACGTGCAGGCGCTTGATATATCTAGAAAATCAATTATATTTATTAGCAATCATTAGAATTAAATAATTCAATAGTCGGAGAAATAAATGAGTTGGATTCCCCCTTGACAGTTGATTCCCCCTTGATTAATGCTCAAGCAGATCGTTGTTGGTTGAGAACGATCTGCTCTTTCTTGATGTTAGCAGCTAGCTTCTGATTTTCATATTTGTAGCTTGCTATTATGGGGAGCAGATCATTGTTGGCTGCTTAACAATCTGTTAGCAGCAGATCGTTTTAATCCTGTGAACGATCTGCTATCCTCTTTCATATTGCAGCTCGCTGCTTGTTGTGTTTGTTAGCAGCAGATCGTTTTTGGTAATAGATAGCAGGTCGTTTTCTTCTTTGAACGATCTGCTGTGTATAATCAATTTAAGCAGTTAGCTGTTGAAACACAAAATTAAGCAGTTTGATTTGAAGTTTACTGATTTAGCAGCGTGTTATAACTTAGTAAATGAGGAGCTAGATTTAGAGGTGTGATAACAGATTGCTTTTTACCACCAGCTAGCTGTTATCAACACTTGTACCAATTTCAAGGTTTATTAAACCCAATTTTCCACATAGCATTTTGAATCTGTCTTCAGGTAGTGCTTTTGTCAGAACATCAGCTCGCTGCACATCCGTGTGAATTTTCTCTATCTTGATGTTCTTCTTTTCAACATGGTCACGTATAAAGTGATGACGAACATCAACATGTTTGCAGCGAGTGTGAAGGACAGGATTTTGCGTGATGGCAATTGCGCTCGAGCTATCACAAAATATTGGCATGCTATCCATGTATACTTCATAATCTTTTAGTTGTTGTTTGATCCACAAAATTTGTGCTGTGCAACTCCCTGCAGCCATGTACTCTGCTTCTGTTGTTGAGGTTGCAACCGAAGTTTGCTTTTTAGAGAACCACGAGATGAGCTTGTTTCCAAGAAACTGACAAGTCCCAGATGTGGATTTTCTATCAAGCTTGCAACCTGCATAATCAGAGTCAGAGTAACCAGTTAATTCAAAATTATCATCACAAGGATACCATAAACCTATCTCAATGGTCCCTTTGAGATAACGTAAAATTCGCTTGGCTGCTTCTAAGTGGGATTCCCTTGGACTCGCTTGATACCTAGCACAAACACCAACTGCAAAAGTAATATCAGGTCGACTAGCAGTTAGGTATAAAAGTGAACCAATAATACCACGATACAATTTTACATCTATTGCCTTCCCGAGTACATCAGGGCCAATCTGCCCATTGGTTTGCATTGGTATTTTTCCTGGCTTGCAATCTTTAACTCCAAACTTTGTGATGAGATCGTTGATGTATTTGGATTGATTAATTAGGATCCCATCAGCAGATTGCTTGACTTGTAAGCCTAGGAAGAAATTCATTTCTCCCATCATTGACATCTTGTACTTGTCCTGCATTAGCTTACTAAACTTGTTACAAAGGAATTCAGATTTGGATCCAAAAATGATATCATCAACATAAATTTGAACTAAAAGGATATAGTCTTGAACTTTGATGGTGAATAATGTCTTGTCAACTGATCCTCGTTTGAATCCTGATTGTAGTAAGAAGGTGGACAGTGTTTCATACCAAGCTCGAGGAGCTTGCTTCAGTCCATATACGGCTTTAACCAATCTGTACACCTTGCTCTCATCTTCAACTTCAAACCCAGGTGGTTGTTCCAAATAAACTTCTTCTTCTAGAATTCCATTCAAAAATGCACTCTTTACATCCATCTGGAATACTTTGAAGCGTTGGAAAGCAGCATAAGCAAGAAACAATCTGATGGCTTCTAGTCTTGCAACAGGTGCAAATGTTTTGTCAAAATCTATCCCTTCTTGTTGACAATAACCTTTTGCGACTAGCCTTGCCTTGTTTCTTACTACTTCACCTGTTTCATCTCTTTTATTCTTGAAAATCCATTTGACTCCAATCACACCTTGATGATGAGGTCGATTCACTAAGTACCACACATCATTTCTCTTGAACTCATTCAATTCTTCTTGCATGGCATTGATCCAATCTGCACTTTGCAAGGCTTCTACGATGTCCTTTGGTTCGGTGTGAGCAAGATAGCAGCTTAGTAACGCGCTTTCTCCATGCATGACTCTATCCGTAGGGTTCCCAACAATGAGATCGGATGGATGGCTATCTATCCATTTTCTTCTTCTTTTCATTTCTTCTTCAGAGATTTCGATCTCTATCTCTTCGGGTGGATTTTCAAATTCAGGGTGATCTATGGTAGGTGCATCAAAGAGATCGTTAATATTTAAATCAATGCATGATACTTCATTTACCAATTGTTGAACAGATGGTTGTTGAGTTGAGGGAGGGGAAAGAGTATTTTGTTCATCAACAATTGGTTGAATATGTTCATGAGAAGTTCCCCCTAGATGAGTGAGTTGTCCATCTGTTCCCCCTTGCTGTGAGTTTTCTCCAGCAGGTTGATTATTGGTTTCTTCTTCATCTTCATCTCTTCGTGGACTCCATAGTAGAATGTCATCGACTAGACAATCTGTGGAATTTCTCAAGGTTGAGCGAGAGTTATCATCCTTTGAATAACTGCTATCTGTTCCTGAGACTTCAAAATTGGTTTCATCAAAAACAACATGTGGTGTTACTTCCACAACAAGGGTTCTTTTATTAAAAACCCTATAAGCTTTACTGATCTCAGAATATCCTAAAAATATTCCTTGATCACTTTTGCTGTCAAAGGTTTTTAATTGAGTTTTCCCATTGTTTTGAATGTAACATTTACAACCAAATGATTTAAAATAAGAGATTCGAGGCTTCTTGTTGTTCCATAGTTCGTATGGAGTTTTCCCATGACGTTTTGTCACAACAGATCGATTTTGAGTATAGCAGGCGGTGTTGACTGCTTCTGCCCAGAACTTCTTTGGAAGATTGATTTCATTCAACATGGTTCGAGCGGCCTCTTTGAGCGATCTGTTGCGCCTCTCCACAATCCCATTTTGTTGTGGTGTACGAGCTGCTGAAGTTTGATGATGAATTCCCATCTTTGAACAATACTCTTCGATCATATGATTAATAAATTCGGTTCCACGATCAGATCGAATGGTGATGATGGATGACTCTTTTTGATTTGAAAGTTTGTTGAGCAGATCGGGTAGTTTCTCTTGTGTTTCCTTTTTCTTGAACATAAAAATAACCCAAGTGAATCTAGAGAAATCATCAATAACAACAAGTGTATACTTTCTACCGTTAACACTTAATGGAGATACAGGTCCAAAAAGGTCTAGATGTAGGAGCTCTAGAATTCTTGATGTGGAGTGGGCTGCCTTTGTAGAGAATGAAGCTCTTGTTTGTTTTCCCGCTTGGCAAGCATCACATTTATGGTCTTTGTCGAATACTTGATTGGGTAGACCTTCAACCAAATTGTCCTTCACCAGCTTGTTGATTGTCTTGAAGTTCAAATGGCTCAATCGTTTGTGCCACAGCCAGCTGGTTTCTGAATTTGATTTTGTCACTAGACAAGTTTCATTTTGATTGTTCCATTGTACAATATACAACCTGTCCTGCAAAATCCCAGTAAGAAGAATTTCTTCTCCTTCTATGTTTTTGACAAGACACTTGTTAGCTGTAAATTCTACTCTCTTGTTATTAGCACAAAATTGGCTAATTAAGAATAGATTATGATTTAGTCCTTCAACATACGATACATTTAAAATAGTAGTGTTACCAACTTGAAGGTCACCATAACCCTTTGTGTATCCTTTTGAGTTTCCTCCAAAAGTAACAATTGGTCCAGTGCACTCCTTGTAGTTGATTAACAATTCTTTGTTGTATGTCATATGTTTGGAGCATCCACTATCAAGTATCCAATCTGCGCCCCGAGTTGTGCGTGTCCTTCTCATCGATCTCCTATCCTGCAATGAAAGTTCATTTAGCTACCCCACTGAATGAGGGTGCTTTGTTAGTAGACAATGTTCCTTTTGGAACCCAAATTTGTCTAATTATTGTGACATTCTGTGACGGTCTGACTTGTTTCTCACTAAAGTCGATATACACAACTTTCTTCTTGACAGGTTGTTGATTTGACACAGCTTGTTTTCTAGGAGCAGGTTGTTTGTAAGGGGCAAATCGTTGCCTCCGGTTGAATGACTGGGGAGCTCGCTGATGGTTGTCCTTTTGTGCAGGTTGATTGATCCTTTGAGTAGGTGGTTTTCTTTGTTGAAAACCAATTCCTTGTGTAGTGAACCTTTGTTGTTGCTGTCCTTGATCCTTGATCAAAATTGCTTGCGGCTGTTTTGCATTGTTGTTAAGATTTACTATCTTGTCTTTCCCTTTTTCTTTGACAAAGTTTCCTTTAGGTGGACCTTTGTCAACTCCATTAAATCCAATACCTCCACGATCTGATGATCTCTTTTGCATGTCATTAATAAGATGGACTCTATCTGACTTTTTGTGAATGTAATAATTTAGCATTGCATTCAAGTTTTCCATCTTATTGTTGGCTGATGATTCTCTTCCCATTAGGTCAGAAATTTTGGCAGTGAGAGCGTAGACTTCTTCACTTTTGTTCTTGATTTGCAGGAGCATTGCTTTTTCTCTATCGTTAAATGAAGCACTTACTTTCTTCATTTCTTGAATAGTGTTAGCCATTCTTCCATTTTCCTTTATGGCATGTTTGAACATCTTGTTCAATCTTGCATGATCTTCCATGAGTTTGTTAAAATCTTTGATGGACAAATCGTCTTCACCTTCTTCATCTATCTCTTCTTCGTCACCAGAATCATATAAAGGTGAGTTAGAAATAGGAGAAGAACAAATATTTTCTACCTCATTGTTGTCGAGTCCGTTGTCATGACCCATTAGACACTCATCCCATTCTTCATCCTCTTCGGCGATGAAGGCTTCATCGTTTTCGGATGAGCTGTCAGTTAATGTTCTTGAAGCAGATTGTTCTTCAGCAAGCATGGCTTTGCGTTGTTCTCTAAGCTTCTTGTCTCGCTTGCTTCTAAGCTCTTCTCTTTCTGCCTTGGAGATATCGGGGCAGTCCGTTTTGAAGTGACCTTTCCTACCACATTTAAAGCAGGAAAATTCAGATAGGTCAGCCTTAACATATGAGGTGGATTTTACCTCATTATTTTTCTCTGGTCGATCTCCAGATCGATCTCTTCCTTTGAAATTTCTGTTGTCTTTGTAGAGACGTTTATATCTGTTAGCCCTAAGCTCCATCTTTTGGAATCTTTGAGCCATGAGTGAGTACTCCTCGAAGTAGTTTTTGGTGGGATAGTTTTCATCATCTGAGCTAGATGCTTCTTTTACTATCACGATTGGTGGGGACTTCTTTTCAACCTCCTTTTCTTTTAACTTGGCCTTGAAGGCAGTATCATTTTCCTTCATTCCTGCAGCAGAGGGTTTACTAGAGGAAGAATTAGAATGGCCATGAATACGATTAATTTCGTACTCATTGCCCGTTAATAAATCAAATAGAGAATCAGTGGTAAGAGAATTAAACTCTGGCATCATGGGATGCATGGCTGAGTAGATTTCCCAAGTAGCTGGTAGAGCACGAATGACCTTCAAGTTTTTCTCTCTTTGAGAATACTTGTTTTTGTCGATGATGGCTATTTCAATCAATACTTCAGTGAACCGGTTCTTCATTTGAGCTATAGTTTCTCCGGACTTCATTTTGAATTCTTCAAATTTGTTACAAGCAATTGACAGCTTGTTTTCTTGGATGATGTCTGATCCACGGCTGATTTCCTTGAGTACATCCCACATCTCCTTTGCAGTTTGAAGATGTCTTATTTTCGCTAAGTACACGCCTCTCACTGTACTCGAAATTAGTCCTTTGGCGAAGTCATCAAGTCCAGCTTCTTTTCTTTCTTCAACAGTGTATTCGTCAATAGTCTTTTCTTTTTCAACTATGACCAGTGAAGGAGTTGGACCGGTTCCATCTTTTATCTCAGCACTTCCTTTGTTCATAATCTTGATAGGTCCATCAGTAATGACCTTCCACATTTTGATGTGCTGTGCACGTAGGCACATCTCAATTCTGAAACTCCAGTCTTCATATTCAGCAATGGAGAAGTCCTCACAAGCACGTATCATTTGACCTTCCATAACTTTCAAGATAGACGGTTAAATAAATGCAAGTGCAATATGCTGTGAAAACGTTTTCAAGATCTATCCAAGATGACCACACAGAGATAATCTCCTGTGAAATAGAAACAATGGTCAAGATGGACCACTGCTCTGATACCACTTGTTGGTCCCGAAAGAGCTAGATTGGTGTATGGGGGGGGGGGGGGAATACACCAATTCAAAACTTTTTAGGTTTTCTTGTTCAATACTTAAGTATAAGGCTTTAGCACTCTTAATAACTTAAGATAGCTTGTAGTAGTAAGATAAATCTTCTTATTCGGAAGATTAAGTCTCACTCAAATAATACCTTATATGTGAATAACAATAATCAAGAGACACAAACACAGATTTAAACTTGATTAAAGTTATGTGCGGAATTTGATGGTTAATGCACTTTTTAAGATGAAAACGTTTGCTTTCTTGAAGTAGTTAACAACCCAGATTTATATGTATGAGTATGAAGAAGATGATGGAGAAGTAAAACAGAAAGTAAAGAACACAAGAGTTAACGTGGTTCGGGATAAACTTCCCTACGTCCACGACTCGATCAAAACTAGATCGAAATCAACTAAAGTCTCCTTTCTTTTTACTCGTTGAGTACGAGCCACAAGCTTTTATCAAAACTAGATAAATACTTGTGATTACACTTCTTCTTCCTAAGATTGAAAACTACAATCTAGGAATATAACTGGATCAAAACTAGATCCTAACTTTGGGTTTTGAAACAAACAAATTTCCAGAAAATAATAACTTCAAGAACTGTAAACACTCAAGAGAATTCTTGATTTTGAAGGAGTGCTTTGAACGTTGAAAACTTGAAGTAATTTGAGTAGAGTAATGGCAGTTTTTCGCTTGAATTCTCGTACCTCTTTCTGGAGATGAAGGTGGTATATATAGCCTCAAATGAAGAAACTATCCGTTGGAGAAGAAGAAGTTCTTCTTCATTGCATTAATGACTGCATTAAATGCATGGCAGTGTTGTTGAAACATGCGCTGTCAAAATGAGAGTGGTTACCACCTTTCATGAGGTTTCCCAAAGTATTGCCATACTGGGAATGATTCACCGTACTGAGATTTTGATATTCTTGTACTTCATTCCTTAAAGCATGCTGTTGATGTGACAATACAAGGAGTGGTTGACTTGTGACAAATTTAGGTATGTCGGCAGTCCACCGTAGTTACCTTGAGGAGCAGCTTGATTTTAATGTCATAGCAGCTCGCTGACTTTTGTGTTGAAACTTCATCATTCTTCATTAACTGAAGCACCCAGATCGTTTTTAGAATCAAACGATCTGCTATATGAATGTTGAGATGATAAGATCGTTTTTGGATATAAACGATCTGTTGCTTGATATACCAGTTGGTTGTGCTTCTTTTGAACGCGCTGCTTCAATCTCTTGTAATGTCTTGAGAACGATCTTGTTGTGGAAATACAGCAGCGGGCTGTTCCTTCTTTCACGACGAGCTGCCTGTATAACTTGTAGAATACAACAAGCTTATTTTGAATCGATGAAAAATCAAACTCTAAGCTAGAGGATCAGATCGTTATAAGTAAACTTGAAACTTCAAGTTACTTTTACAATTGTGATCTGTTAAAACACAATAAAAAATGAAACCATGGCAAGCAAGATGGAATGACAGCTCGCTGCAATCACGAGAAGCAGATCGTTAATTAGTTGGAAAATGATCTGCTCTCTTTTAAACAAGCTGTCTTACATGAAGGAATAAACACTTGCAATAACTATCATTGTGTCCAGGATATCTATTACAAGAATAAGACAGATCGTTATTTACCTTTAACAAAACGATCTGCTTCTTTTACACTTAAGATAATCCTTAATAGATGACAATGATTGTTTGGTTTCAACATTAACATGTACAGTTTCGAGGAACATCATCAAAACAAATAAATTTATGGGGTTCCCAACACAATATCATGTAGTATATGTCGTATATTGTATCTCAAATCTTCAATCCGAGCAGGATTTATTGTAACAGGAGTGGACCATTCCTTACTGTCGATGTAAATACCGTCTTCCCAAAATCCATTATACCTTCCGTTTATATACTTCCACCAGTCTACCTGAACAATAAATTACATATTTGGAATCAGTAAATAATCAAGATATCAAAATACAAAAATCTGATCGCAAGATATAACACAAAAATGAAAACTCGATCGTGAATAGTAAAACCCGGCCATAACATAACCGAGTTTTTTACTCTTCTTGACCGGGTTTTATATGACAAAATTCAATAAAATCAATAAAATCCTGACGTCAAAGTTCGTATATATGACAAAATTCGGACGTTTAAAAGTAAATAACTCATGTTTGCATAAATAACGACAAAGTTTTTAGAAAAATGCATGTTTTTACGGCAATGTTTTAACTCCTCTAACTCATAATACATTATTCTTTGAAATTACGGGTTTAAATTTAACATTACCTCTTTCGTTTACCCAAATCAACACACGATGTGATTTTCTTCTTCTCTCTCTCTCACCCTCGTCTTTTCCTATTTTGAAATTCACTTTCAAACTTTTTACAAAATGATAGAAGAAATGTGTGGATAATGGAAGGATGAGATAAAGAGAGAAAAATAATATCAATGATATAGAATTCCAATCATGTGGAGAATATGCCATTTTATAAACTAAGTGATATATTCGATTATTTAAAACAATTCATATCCCAATTTATAAAGAAAGTAAATGGTGAGTCATCTCATAATTTCTTGGACAAAATAGTTTTAATAATAAAGATGCTTCCATTATTTAAAACAATTCATATCCCATTTAAAAAATAATCTTGTCCAATAAATTTGTTAAAACAAAATAATTAAAGGGTAAAAATTAAAAATACCCAATCTACAAAACCTACATGTATAAAATACCCATTGTAAAAGTTGTATGTAGAAATTACTCATTTTACAAAAAAGTAGTCAAAAATTGAATTGCTTTTTCTGAAATCAATGTGATAACCGTTTTCCCACCCACCATGTCTTGTACTTTTTATTCTTTCAAGGAAAAATATTGACCAAATTAAAATCCTCATTCTTCTTCTTCCACCAACACCACCGTTTCTCCAACTCACGTAAAATATCACCACCGGTCGCTTCCTCCCTCACTGCAAATCATCACCGCTCACTCCCCCAATGTTCAGCGCTCGAAGCTTCACTCCCCACCATCGATTTGGCAGCAAGAAACACTTCAACTGCCACCGGTCGTTGAAGCCACCGAGCGAGCATCGCCATCACCACGTAAAGAAGAAGCATGGCAGGGTCAAATGATGAAATTCCCCAACACATTCAGGTTTGTCACCATCCCCATACCTATAATTTAAGATGATATATATTGATTTCCACCGGTTGAAAAATTCACATATATAATTCTCATATTTACACTGTATATATTGAAAATTTTGACAATATATGAATTGTGAAATTGATTTGTTGATTGTTTTTCCACCGTAATTTACATAATTTAGTATGAAATCATATGGTATACTTGTATATTGAACAATCGGTGGCAAAATATGATCCACCAGCGGTGATGCCTAGCCGCCGGTGGATGCATTCTAGCATAGTTTGACCACCGGTTGTTGTGTTTCTCCATGTATTTTTATATGTAGATTGTATATATGTGACAACCCAAGGCTACATCAAAGCAGAACGCATCCACCAGCGGTGAACATCCACCACCGGTGGATGCGTTCTGCTTTGATGTAGCCACCAGTTGTTTGACTTATGTGCTTATTAATATTTTTAAGTTAAAATATTGTGTCTCATGTCTAATTAAATGTTTAAATTTTGTAGGAATCGGAGCGTCCGTGGTACTGTCGGCCCGAATCACTGAATCGGGTATCTCAGGTGAACATCTACTATAGGGTTGGCCTATTAGAGATTGTCAGGGACACACTTATCGAGGTCGGGGGCCATGAGCTGCTTGAGAGGTTTCGGAATGGGCCGTCTGGCCATTTTATCAGCTGGACACCGGGCACGCTGTCTTCCCAGACGATACACAACCTCACTTGTCGTGCTAGCTGGTCGGTGCGGGGCATTTGGTTCCACATCAATGGGTCCGATGTGCAGTACACGGCGCGGGACTTCGCCATGATCATGGGTTTGAGATTCGGGTCATCAAATTTTGATAATACTGCCCCCTGCGATCCGAGCCACGTATAACTGTTCCAGATTGCGTGCGGCGGCGATCTTTATATGACCGCTGCGGACTTGGTCAACCGCTTCAAGAGCGGAAGACGCATCCCTAGAGCCGATGACGATATCTACCTCGGCGTCGCCCACGTGCTCGTGGCCTATATATTCGTCTTCGGACATGACGGTCAGAGGATAGCTTTCCCGTGGCTTTGGGCACTAGCCGATGATATGGAGAGATTCTACCGGTATCCGTGGGGTGCGTACTCGTACAAGATCCTCCGGAACTATGTGAGGAAGATTCCAGACAAAAAGAAGTACCACTTTTACGGTCCAGCATGGGCATTGATGATATGGGGATTTGAGGTGATTCCCAGGTTGGGAGAGGTCGCCGGTAGGCCCCGTGGAGGCGACGGGTTGTATCCGAGATGCCTGCGATGGAATTTTCAGAAGAGCCCGGATATGTATGACTTGCACGATTTCTACGAGGGTTTGGTGATAATTTAATAATTAGATGCGTATTAATTTATATTTGATATTGTTATTTGTTAATTAATCTTCTTACAATGCTCGTGTTTGATGTAGGTATATGATATGACGAACCTAGATCTCGAGGAGGACGAGAGAGATCTACTGTGGGTACTGTCTGTCCAGTGCCCGAATCCGATCTCGGTGCGGTATGCTCCACTGATGAGTCTTACTGCGAGGAATCTAGTCGAGGTGCGTCGTGCTAGATAGCCAGCACGACCTCTTGTGATAGAGGAGGTTCACGGTCCTCGATCTACATGGAAATCGGGACTTTCAGTGGTTGAGGAGATACCACAGCCGAGCGAGCCAGCAGAGAGACCACCCTGATGTCATCTAGATAGGGGGAAGCGTGCCTGACTGCCTCCCACTGATTCATCTTCCAGCAGCAGTGGAGGTCCTCCTGCTCCGAGACATTCCACCGATGATGTGGGACGCATTAGACAATCCGATCTCACCACATTAGAGAGGCAGTTGCACACGCACATTGATACCCGGATGGACCAGATCGAGAGGCATATCGATTCCCAGTTCTACTAGATGAAGAAGTGGATGACCGGTCTAGTCGAGAAGATGATGTGTGGCATGTCACGACGGAGTTCACCGGTGGTAGATACTCGGAGATGTAGCCCACCGATTACTGACTCGGCTCGTTCATTCTATGCTGCAGCTGCTGAAGACTCAGCTCGACCATCTACCACGTTCCCCGAGCACCTAACCACGATAGCCGAGGCAACAGGGTCTTACCCAGAGCAGTTTCCATACTACAGCGGTGGCTTCTCCGGACAGATGCCTGAGCCGATATACACAGATGTTGTCATACCACCTAACTCGGGTTCGGTCTACACTTCAGCTGTCGAGGACTTAGCTCGAGCATTCGGATTAGATGTTCCCCAGTCGGGAGTATCATATGCGCTGTGCAGTATGCTAGCTCGTCGATGCCAAGGCGAGACGATCGATGTTCCATATGTGATGATAGAGGTTCCACATCTTCTTTTCTACCCGCACAGGTAATTTTATTGTATTTTCACTTTAATTTATTATTAGTTTATCATGTTTAATTTTAGATTTCAAATTTTACGCTATTAATTTAAAGTTACCCCCGATGGGACAAATTGATAGTGATTTTGTGCCCTTAGAGGAGTTCTTTGTGGAAGAACTTCAATACGAGCCTCCACATGAGCCTGTTTATCCAGACGACGAGACAATTCAAAAATTCAAAGGTTTTTATAAAGATGTCTCGAAATAATTCAGTGAATACCATCGAGACTGAGTATCCTTTGACTGTTGGATGGTTCAAAGAGATGATGGACTTCAAGGAAGACCACTCTTCGGAGATTTATTTGGCATTACTACTTTTGGCTTAATTTTCTATAATTCATTTTTTACAGACGGTCGACCTGTATATGATGGCACTTCAGTCGAGATTGATACGTGGAGACCACGTTTATCCCGATCAAATGAAGGGGAGAACCGTCATTTGCAACACCAATTATTTTGTAAGTTATTAACTTGATAATATTTGAATATTACTAATTTTATTATTTGTAAGTTATTAACTAAATAACATTGATTTTGTAGACAGAAATGGAGCGTGAGTATGATGATTGTCTCACGGATATGACGAATAAAGGGATCTACTTCGATTGATGGTTTTTGGTTGAGAGTTACATATCCCTCAATTGGGTGCCAACCATTGGATTTTTGGAGGTCATTCATGGCAAAAGATCGAGATCTACGTGTATAGAGTGGTGGAACGCGACAGAAGTATATTTTCTAATTTTTAATTTATTTAATTATGAATATGTATTATATAAATGTTTATATTTTTAATATGCATGATTGTTTAATTTAGGTAATAATGAATATGTATTATATGCATGTTTATATTTTTTAATATGCATGTTTATTTAATTATGATTATGTATATTTTTTAATTTATATGTGTAATATATCAAGAAGTTTATAATTCACGGATCAGAGCGTTGATGTCACTGTATTATGGAAGCTTGAAGTTGCGGTCCAATGACTTGCATGACCGTAGAGCGACAGATCAGTGGATTCCCAACGATCGCGTGGGGTAATAGACATGTTAAATTATATCGTAAAGTTGTAGCTGCACATATTTTTAGTATTTGTGACATTTCAAACGTTTAGTTTTTTGAAAAATTAATGCACTTTTAATTTTTGTATATGTTGATCAATAGTTCCAATAAATTGTATCGTAAAGTTGTAGGAGAAATTTAAGGTACATGTTAAACCAACTGGACCATTACATCTCATCGTTTAATAAATATGAATCAAACAAATTAAATGTAAGGTAAGTACATATCCAAATAATACCAATTAAACAACTAATAATCATGTCCAAATAATACCAATTAAACAACTAATAATCATATCCAAATAATATCAATTAAACAACTAATAATCATGTCCAAATAATACCAATTAAACAACTAATAATCATCCTCTAACTAAGGGCAATCAGAACCAGAATGTCCTGTGATGCCACAATGAGGGCATCTTCGACTTCCTCTACTTCTTCTTCCCGATGTCTCATCTCCTGATCTACGTCTACTAAGTCTCGGTTGACCAGACATTCTTATAGTTTTATTCGGCAACACTTGCACATTTGTCACATCGGCGGGTAGATCTCAAGTACTCTTATGAAGTACACGTGCAATCTATACTCTATAGGTTGCTGCCCACGCTTCTCGGCTATAAAATTTAGCTATAAATTGAGGGATCGGCAGTCCAGCATTCCTGAATTAAAAAAATAATGAATAGGATATAATTAATGAAAAAACTAAATTTCAATTCGCTATAATGAAAATTCATACTTACTTTATCGTCGCAATCGCATGAGAACGAGGAATGAGATCATACTGAAACTCCATGCACTCACATGTCGATGCCTTCAAATGAACCATAAGTGGCATCCTACTTGTCACAACCTTAAATGTATTACCGTCCACACGATTTACTGTGTATGCACGAGATCGCTCAATCTGCACTTGCAACTTTCGTCTAACCTCTGCAGGAAATTCATAATATTCTTGAGCTATTTTCTGACGTCTTTCATCAAACCATTCTTCCATAACAAGTCTCACTGCCTCCACGCATGAGCATATATGTAGATGTCGAGCCCACAACAATGTTCAGTTGAAGCTTTCAGCTGCATTAGAAGTTAGAAAGTTATACCTTATGACTTGGCACATCGATCGAGCCCATTTAGCAGGTCCAACACTCATCAACTTCTCGTATGCATTAGGCTTTGTCGCATGTATCGTGCTCATTGTTCTATGGTATGCGTGTTGCCTGTATGTGTATGCTGGTTTCTGAAACAAACCAATAATGGTCTTCCCGAATCGTTTGATTTTGCCACTAAGATTAGTAGCACAAACCGTGTGTCGCTTCAGGAAACACGATGATGATGGCTTGCTCAATCGACACATGTGCATCAGATACAATCAGAGTGTTCCGCATGCTACCATAAGCGCTCCTGACTCTAGTAAGAAACCATAACCAAGACTCGTAATTCTTTATCGGCACAATCCCAAACGCCAATGGGAACACATGATCATTTGCATCCTTCGTTACTGCAAAGAATAAGATGTCATTGTTCTTTCCCTTAAAGTGAGTACCATCGACAACTATCACATGCCTCATGCACAGAGCAAACACGGCTCTACAAGCTTCAAGAGCGATAAATAAATATCTGAATCTACTGTCCGGACCGACATCGAGATCAGTTATCGTACCTTGATTCATCACTTTCAGAATGTGTAGATACCCAGGCAATAACTGAAATGATTCCTGATACTTGCTGTAAATCATCTCCAGAGCTTGATTCCTGCCTCTGAGCGCAACATCGTAACTGACATCCATGCTGAAACACCTCATAAGCTCCTCCTGAATAGCCTTCGGCCTAATGATCTCATTTGCAGTGCGCATCTTATTTGCAAAAAAGGCACCTATCACCTTCAAGTGAACCTTTCTGGAAGCAATATTAGCTATGTCATCCACACATGTGTGCTGACTGCAAAACTCGGATACAACCCACATACCCCCATGACAATGTGCACGCAACAGGAAAGAGCAGTCTAAAGACAATTTACATACCCAGTGCAGTCGATATGTGTCTGATCTAATGACTCGGTACTCTGCTCGTCTCTCCAGGTTCCACAATCCAACAACAATACTCAAGTTTTTCTTATCATTGTAGATCGACCCCTCAGTTAATTCTTCAAGTGTTGAGTTTTCTTCGATGAGCACGTCAGATGTCGATGTCAGAGCATTAGGAGGGATCATTGGAACAATCCAATTTCTTAAACATCTTTCTGTATTAGGGGTTGTACTCGACATCTGGATACATCATCTCAAGGACTCTTATCATACCTCCAGCCTCGTGCATCCATGCTGCGAATTCGGCGAATGTAGCAGTGTTCATAGCAGCGTGTCGTTCTTCTTCGGAATCTGAGGAAGAACGCTCGGAACTCCCTTCAGAAGCAACATAATCATCATCATCATCATCATCATCATCTTCACCACATTCATCTGGACATGTGTTCAGATCAGGAATTCTAGTTGGATCGTGAAACCATTCAGAAGATGTTGCGACCCTCTAATATCGTCGAGATCATCCATCCACTCAGTATTGCGCGATGTCCCACCTATATCATAAGATGACACTGCCAAAGATCCCCCAGTTTTCACGTTCACATACATGTATTCCTCCATCTGCATCAAAATGTATAAGAACTTAGCAACTACAGAGATTAAAAGACTTATAAAACCCTAAAACCCTATATTTCAACCGGTGGTGACTATATTTCAACTGGTTGTCGTTGATTTAGGTTTGAAACATGATTTAATACCTGAATCAATGACAACTAGCTGCAGGATGCCAAAACAGAACAACCACCGGTGGCAAAAGGACCACTGGTGGTTGAGGTTGTGCGACCAGTTGTCATGCCAAATAAGTGGAAATATTAGTTTCCACCTATATACATGACAACCGATGGTTGTTTCTAAATAGAACGCAACAATCGGTGGTTGTTCTTGTGCGAGAAGTTGTCTATTTATACCGAATAAAATACAGATTAATGAGTGAATACCTGATGTTTTGGCCAAAATACCTTTAAATGGTTGAGATCGAGCTTGAAACCGAAGTGTCTCTTGGTATATTTGAGAGATAAAATGAGTTGGTGGATAAAATGAGTTTAGATCGAGCTTGAAACCTAATAAATTATGAGTCAGTAATGAATAAATCATCAATCTATACCTACCAACATTTGTTGCTTTTAATAAAATGTGTAAGAGAATCTTACACTTTATGTTGATTCCAATAAAATGTGTAAGAGAAGTGTAAGAGAATCTTACATTTTTTTATTAAAAGTGGGTATTTTCTACATGTACATTAAGTTTTGGTTATTTTTTACATGCATATTTTGCAAAATGGGTAGTTTTATCTATTATCACATAATTAAAATTAATTCACAATCATTAAAACAAATTATTTGTCAATCATTGCATTGATTTCACCACATTTTATATAAAAAAAAATTGACCAAGGATTGTTTAAGAACTTCAACATAAAATTGAATATTTTTCATAGATAATTTAGAAAGTTGACATTTTTCATGCCGAAAATAAGTGTGTTATTCTTATTGGAATATAGAGAGTAATTTTTATATGTATATAAAGTATGTTTTTCATAAAAAACAAATAAAAACAAAAAATTGTATATAAATGAAAAATAAAACTCAATAAGTTCTATATAAAATTATACTTCATTCGTCATATTATTGTAAATTCGTCATAAGTTTTATATAAAACAAAAAATTGTTTATAAATGAGTATGAAAAAAATAATTTTTATATATAAAATGATTGACACGCTAAAATTAACTAATTTTTAAAAATAAAATATTTTAATTTTTTAGAATAAATTATTATTACTAGAACACTTAATATAGCAAAGGTCTCGTTAATAATGGAATGAAACGTTAATAATGGAACGAAAGAATAATATATTTAGGGTGCTATATGAGAAATACCAATTTCCATAACTAAAAATGAAAAATGACCTCTTTGTAAGTTTTCTATGAAAATGCCCAAATTAATGTTGAAGTTCCTAAATTACCCTTGGTCAATTTTTATTTTATATAAAATGTGGGTAAATCAATGCAATGATTGACAAATTATTTGATTTAATGATTGTGAATTGCTTTTTAAATAGACATTTTTTTAATAATTTAATTTGATAGATCTCATTTGAATTATTTTGTTATGTAGATATGATAATCAAGAGGAATTATTTCAACGTTACTAAATATCTTATAAAATTAAATAGAATTATTTAGTTTATTTCAAATATTTTTATAAAAGGTTATAAACGATATATAGCACCCATTTATACGTAATAGATATATCACAAAATAAATGGTTCACAATTATTACGTATATACGTCATGTGATTTATTTCTCCCATTTGAAACATGTTTTGTCTATAGGCATCATGCAAGTTGATATGTATAAATATCTTATAAAATCAATCATAATTTGTCTTTTTGAAAGTCATCATGCAATTTGTTATATATATATATATAGATAGATAGATATAAAAGTATTTATATTGAAGTACAAAAAAATATTAGCTGCCATGTTTTAAAATTTGGAATATTCGCAAGCACATAATTTTACATGTATGTATTGATTTATAAATATTAAATTTTGGCAAGTTTTCTATTTCAAAAATCTCATTTCAAATTATACCCAATTGTTTTGAATTCGATATTTGCGTCGGTCAAGTTTCAGTTTATGTCATGTTATAAACGATATATAGCACCCATTTCCATAACAAGATAAATGGTTCACAATTTATTACGTATATATGTAATAGATATATCACCAAATAAATGGTTCAAAATTTTTATTTTATTACGTAATATATATAGCACTCATTTCAAATGCATATGTGATATATCTCATGTAAATGGTTCAATTATCAATTATGAAGGCCATACATGCATCATGTGATATGGAGTATCTCATTTATTACATATATATGTCATGTGATTTATTTTTTGTCATTACCTAAAAAGTTTGAAAGTGAACTTCACAATTGGAAAAAACGAGAGAGGGGAGAGAGAAGAAGACAGAAGGAGAAAAGAAGAAAGAAGAAAGAAGAAAGAAGAAAAGAAGGAGAAAACAATACCGCGTGCTGATTTGGGTAAACAAAAGAGTTAATGCTAAATTTAAACCCGTAGTTTCAAAGAATAATGTGTTATGAGTTTGATGAGCTAAAACTCTATCGTGAAAACATGAATTTTTCTAAAAACTTTGTCGTTATTTTTGCAAATTGTGACGACAGGATTTTCATGATAGCAAATACATAACATAAGAAGTTGACAAAAAAACATAAAATCTGATTGTAAAAAACAAAAACCCGGTCATGGTATGACCGGGTTTAAGTTTTCACGGCCGGGTTTAAGTTTTCACGGCTGGGTTTAAAGTTTGGTGATATATATTGCGACCGGGTTTTTATGTTTTGGCATTTTGATTATATTCTGATTCCAAATATGTAATTTATTGTTCAGATGGACGGATGGAAGTACATAAACGTAAGGTACAATGGGTTTTGGGAAGACAATGTGTGCGTTGGCGGTAACGAATGGTCCCCTCCTGTTAACATAGACCCTGCTTGGATTGAAGATTTGAGGTACAATATACGACATATGCTGCATGATATTGGGATGAGTACAAATTTTGAGATTTACCTGATATCTTCGTATGATGGTAGTAAACGTCGCATTTGTAATGATGATTCTTTCAATTTTTTGATTCGCGATGAGTGGAGTCCAATGGTGTATGTGGATATTACTAACGAGACACATGATGTGGGATCCTCGAGTAGAGGTTCGGATTTCATGGGGACGTCGGCCTATAATACGCAGCACTATAGTACTCAAAATGAAGATGGAGGTGAGATTGTTAATCAGACGACGATAGCAGATTGGTTTGGTGACATTAATATCGAAGAAGTTCTGTCTAGTTCATGGCGGGCATGGCCGCAATCTCCTATACGAGCTCCTGTGAATGAAGATGATGCTCTGTTTGGTTCGGTGCATAGAGATTGTGAAGATGATGACATTGACAAAATTAATTCGGCAGAGTCAGAACCTGATGCATCAGATACAAATTCCGAGGAGAATATAAGGAAGTTTACTTTTGCTGATTGTGCTGCATGGATACGACAACATGGTGGTTTTGCTAGCTTGATAAAAATGGTGCATCCAATTCCAAACTTGCAGGTTGATGAAGAAGAGGAATTAGATCCAGATGAATTGGAAAATTGGTTGGTGCATGAGATTTCGTTGACAGATAGAGCTTCACTCGTGGCATGTGAAGAAGACCCAAACCAATTATCAGATTTAGAGAAAGGTGACATATACGACACGAATGATCAATTGATAGTTGTTGTCGGCATGTGGCACATGGAACGAAGCGTGCAATATCGAACATATAAGTCTGATAATACTCGATTAGTACTTTTTTGTTCACTTCCTGAGAAGAAATGCACTTTCGAGCTCCGTGCATCTGGATCGGGTGATGATACAAATCAATCTTGGAGAGTCTACATGTTTACTGATAAGCATACGTGCATCATGGCATTTGACTACGTTCCTCCAACAAGAGTTCACTCAAAGATTATGGCTACGTACTTTGCGAAGAAGATTCGTCATGATTTTCAGATAATTAAACTGAAGGGGATGATACAAGAATTGTACGAAGAGTTTGGAATTCATATTAAATACGATTTGGCGTTGCGAGCACGACAAATGGTTGTTGAGATGATCTATGGTGGGTATGATGAGTCATTTCAGATGTTGCCAGGGTACCTGTACATGCTTGAGAGAACAAATTCGGGAACGATCACTAATTTAGATGTCAGTTATGACGATAGATTCCAGCATGTGTTTGTTGCGCTCGGAGCATCTCGTCTCGCCTTTCCATTATTGATGAGGCCCGTCATAGTTGTGGATGGAATGCACTTAAAATGTAGGAACAAGGGCATATTGTTCGTAGCAGTGACAAAAGATAGAAACGAGGGTGTTTACACTCTGGCATATGGTGTTGGTCCAATAGAGAATGACGTGAGTTGGACTTGGTTTTTGCAGCATCTCAGAAGTGTGTACGGTTGTCCACCGCAAATATTAATAGTATCAGATGCCCACAAGTAGGGGTGTCAACCGGTCCGGTACCGGTTAACCGGAACCGGTCCGGTACCGGTTAACCGGAACCGGTTAACCGGTTAACCGGTACCGGAAAAGTCCCAATTTGAGGAACCGGTACCGGAACCGATTCTTTAACCGGTTAACCGGTTACCGACCGGTTCGGTACCGGTTAACCGGTAGAACCGGTTAAGGTACCGGTTTTTATAATTTTATTATTTTAAAATATTTTTTTAATTATTTTTAAATTATATTAATTTAAAAAATAATAATTAAATATAAATATAATTTAATTTAATTTTATAAATATTTTATAATATATAAAATAATTTTATAAAAAATGTAAAACATAAAATAAATATATAAAATATATATTTTTAATATTTAATTTTATAAAACCGGTACCCGGTTCGGTACCGGTTCGGTACCGGTTACCCGGGTACCGGAAATTTTTTAAAACTTAGAACCGGGAACCGGCTTATTTCCCTAAAAACCGGTTCCCGGTTCCCGGTTCCCGGTCCGGTACCGGTTCGGTACCGGTTCTTCCCGAGAACCGGTAACCGTTTGACACCCCTACCCACAAGTCCATAGCAAATGCTATACAGATAGTATTTCTGGAGGCAACTCACGGTTTGTGCTACTTTCATCTCATGGGAAAGATGAAACAATGGGGAAAGCATATCATATCGCTATATCAGAGAGCAGCATATACATATCGTCCAGTAGAATTTCAAAAAAGAATGTCTCAGATTGCTGCTGCTAAACGAGAGGCGTACGAAAAGTTGCTGCGTCTAACGCTGCGGAGTCATTGAACAATAGATTGTTATGGGCTCGAAGATTGCCGATCTGTTACATGCTTGAATCAATAAGGATAGCTATTGAGGAATGGTTCAGAAAAAGAAAGACGGCGGCTGTGCGTATTCAAGATATTTTTACTGAACAAGCATCTTTGAAGCTCGAAATACAATGGGAGAAATCCAGGACATACACTGCACAACATGTCAAGGATGAGATGTACACTGTTTTCATAGTTAGCAATCTACAACCTTATATGGTCGATCTTGCATCTAGGACTTGCACGTGCCGAGAATTTTAAATGGACGGTATTCCGTGTTCACACGTCATCGCTGCAATAAGGTATGTAGTTTACTCATTTAAATTTTGCTAGTTCATTACAAACAATTGATTATATTATTCACTATTAATACAGGAAAAATTCAGAACCTGTATCTGAATATGTGAGTCATTATTACACTCGAGAAGCACTTATTCAAACATATGCTGGCTCCATTATGACCGTGCCTCATCGAGATAATTGGATTCTTCCAGTTGGAATAGCTACAAGATTTGTATTACCTCCGGTTGTTATCCGATTTTTGGGTAGACCTAGGATGATTAGAGCTCGAGCAGGTGGTGAAAGAGCACGTCAACAAACTGGTGAAGCGGAGAGTAGTGTGCCTCGTCAAAGAAATTACAGTAATTATCGTCAATTTGGTCATAGGCGCCCAAAATGTTCGCTACTAGTTGACGAGGTTGAGTCAAATTCAAAATGAGTTTTTCAGTAATGTAATGTTCGCAACTTGTTTAATGTAATGTAATGTTTGCTACTCGTTAACGAGGTTGAGTCAAATTCAGTAATGTAATTTTTGTTGAATATTTATGTAATGTGCTTGTTGAATCTTTATGTAATATGCTTGTCGAATATTTATGTAATGCTTGTAACTTAATAATATGATATTAATAATAAGAATAAGTTTTAAGTTTCAAATAGGAAAAATATTTAGTAATTACAATAAAATGATCTTATAGTTCGTCACAAATAGAGAAACACATAATCGTTATATGGTTTCGAAATACAAGAACTTTGGATTGAGCATATGGGAGCTTCGGTTTGTCACTGATGAATCGCTCAATCGCCATCAGTGCTAGCGGGCCGCTGTTAAGCAAGTGGTTGTTTTGTTTACCCTACTTGAACTGTCTGTTCTTCGGGAGCACACAAAATTGCAGGAAATCGGTTCTCATGGGAACTGCAGTATTCTGATACTAGAACCCTGCATCGAGCAACAGCTTCCAAAACATGTCCGTGATACACGAGAGGTGCTCGATCTTCGCCATTTGTGCACTCTCTGAGCTCGTATAACAAGATGAGTCATAGAGATATACTATCCAATCAATCAAGCAAACTCTAACAACGACCCACTGATGGTCCAAACAACAAGGTATGATAATCTGTGCAAAAAAATACATATTATTAAATAACGACATATTAAATTAAGGAGTAGAAATATAAAATACTTACATCAGCAGCTCCCCACCAAGGCACTGATGATGCCGCCTGATTCACACATGTCACGTGACCCGTCAAGTAGTCAAGCATCGTAAAGTTCTCAATCACGTTACGTAGTTCAGGTGGATTCCACACACTTTGAACGTTAGTGTACTTCAAGTGACGGTAGGTGTTCAATAAGCTCGTCTGCATACACATTAATATAATTAGAAATTATAAGTTAGAAAATAATATAACATGTGAATTAATTATAATTTCATCTTACAAAAAAATTAGAGGTCAACGGGATGGTGTTTCTCGCTGAAACACCTACAGACACACCCTCCCGAGCATTCAACCTACGCCTCAGATAGAAGAGATAGAGATCCAAATACTACATGAAACACATTTCAAATAAAATTAGTAGTAATTAACTGATGGTTGTGTGTGCTGTAAATAACAATTAATCTTACATACATCGGCCTCTACATGCATAAACATGTTATGTATGTTGTTGAATTGAAGAGCCTTCATAACGTACCCGATCTCAGGAATCTGTGCTTGTGTGTTCGATCATTGTACAAGAAAATTGAGATATCTCAATTGAAGATATCGAGGAATGGGAGGTAACCCATCGGATCTACGCTCTGCAGTGTACGGACTCTGTAAAATTGCGGCCTCCACACGAGTGCGAGCAGGTCTTGCAGGCATCTGATCATAATGTTGACCCAAATGATAAAGTTGAGGCGGATCTACCACTTAGAGGTGTGGCCTGTATAGGAAATATCTCCTCAACGTCACTATCCGACCTCTCGGTGCGCTCGAAAGTCGATGATCGCGGCATATCAAAATGGTCGCCGTATGCTGAAGAATGCCCGATCTCGTGCACTGAATGACGAGCTCCAGAATATGAACTGTGCTCTGGCTCTCTCGGAGAAGATGACAATGGTGGAGCGCTAGGAGGAGATGGAGCTCTCGGAGGAGATGGATCTCTCGGTGGCGATGGATCTCTCGGTGGAGATGGAACTAGAGCAGGAGATGGCCTACGATGTAGAGAATAGGCCGGACTATATAGTGATCCTGAGCATCGAAATGAGTCTTTGAACTCGTCGAACCACTTCTTCAGAATCGGCAATAACTTCTTATGTGATTTCTCAACCACCCTTTCTGCGGCCGACTCTACAATCCGCTCCATCTGATCAGGAGTAATCGTGTACGATCCGTGACGTACACCATGACCGTCTCTATTCCTGCCAGAGCTACTACTAGAAGAGGAGGATGACGGCGGCCTAACCCGTTTCTCATCATCTCGGCGCCTATGAGTTGACGAAGAAGGCCCGCTCAGATCTGGATGTTAATGTGGTGATGGGATCTCCCCCCGTGCACGTGTCACCGGTGGGTCAACGTGAACTCCCTCTGCATTGTTTGTCTGATGTGCGTGTCGTGGCGGCTGAACCCCCTATCTCAATGCATTATACGGCGCTGCCCACAAGATATTCAGGACCTCCCGCCAATCCATACTCAACAGTGACTGATAATACCATGATAACTGCTCATCAACGCTGGCAGTCATCTTTGTCACCTCACTCTGAAATCATAAAGAAATTAGAATGTCAATTTTAATTCGTTTATTTGATATTAAATTATTTCATATTCATAAATATTTAAATTTACCTCTTCCATATGAAACATACAGTGTATGACGTCAATAGGAATTCTGGAAATGAACCTCCAACGACAACATCTGGGCTGAATCTCCACATCACGCAATCGCCCAAATGTCTGTCTCATCCATGGAAATACCTCGAGCATCCAGACGTACAGTGCCCATGACGGTCCGTACAGGTTGTACTTGACATTATTCTAGTTTATGTTGTTCAAATAATGCCACATCCAAAGAAAGGATATAGCCCCCCACGGGAATAGGCTAAACTCGGCTAGATCGTCTACTAGCACCCACATCCATGAGTCGATCCTGACTGTCGCATCAGCCCCACGCAAAAATAAGGCAGCAAAGAGCACGTGGGCCGCCTTAAGGTATAAATCACCATCAGGATCTTCAACCGAGTGGTTCGTGAAAGTCTTTAGTACAGCTCCTCCTATGGCGGAAGATCTGCCGCAAAAGACATTATAAAGCTGGACCTGCCCTAAGTCATATGTAGGGCGTGTGTCGAAATCTGAATGGGCAAAGCGAAGACCGCTAATCAAGCAGTATTCCTCTACACTGAAATGGTACCGACCCCCGTTCACAACAAAGAATAAACCTTTGTCATCATCCTCGTCAAGCTCCACCATTCGCGTCACCAAATACGAAAGCGCGCTGGAACACTTCTGTCTCGGTCTCCAGTCAACAAAATGACCGAAACATCAGTCCTTAAACCGCTGCAATAGAGGTTCAACTACTACATGCCTTAATGTCTTGGAAATTGTTTCTAATATCGATTCCTTATAGTACGTGCTCGCTACTATAGACAAGTCCACAAGCTCAGGTCTCAAATACGGGATCTATTATTAATTGTTCATAAAATTAAATCAATCTATTACACTATTTAAAAATTTAAATTAAATAATTAAATAATGATGAAATAAACAAAACTTAATAAACAACTACTCAATTAATCATCATTCAACCAAAACCCGGACGTCACCTATTAAAACCTGAACGGTTTCGGTTTGGCACACGAGCCGTCCGGGTTTTTGGTTTTTCACCTTAGTTTTTACAATTTTTACACAATTATCATATAAGTTTTAATTTATATGTTTTATTATGTTTTTCACCATATAAGTTATTATAACTATGCCCAATTTTATTCTTTTAATTTTTGCACACATCTAATTTGTTAATTAAGTGTTATATCAAATCTATATTTTGGTGATAAAGCTTATAATTTCATATATAATCACTATTGTAAACCCGGATATACAAAAAAAAACCGGACGGTTTGGGTCCCTACACGAACCGTCTGGATTTTCAATTTATGCTTACATACTTTATTTATTTTTAAAAAAAATAACCCTCCTACATTTTAAAAAGCCAGAAGGGAATATAATAAAAATATAATTAACTTAACAAGAAAACTATTGAAAAATGAAAATTGGGTATGTTTGGATTTGATGAAAAATGAACTCGGACGTGTTTGAAAAATGAAAAATAGGATATGTTTGAAAAAGAAAAATGAAAATGAAAATTGGGTATGTTTGAAAAATGAAAATTGGATATGTTTGAAAAAAGATTTATAAAAATCCGGACGTGAATTTTGTAAATCCGGACGTAAGAAACATAAACCCGGACGATTTAGTTCCCCCACATGAACCGTCCGAGTTTTCGTTTTATGCTTATATACTTTCTTTCTTTTTTAACTAAATAACTCTCCTATAATTATTAACAACATTAATAATGAAATAAACGCTAAACATGTATTTATCGTACACAAATTAAATTAAATAAGTAAAAAAATAATGGAATAAACTAATAACATAATAATCACATATAATTAAGATGTATTTATATAAATCACATATAAATCATAATTAACAAATACATTAAATACATCTATTTATCAAATATAAGTCTTGCAATTGATTTTTTTAAAAAATACCTCTTGTGCCATTGTTTTCCACGTGAAGTCAACAAGAAAAATCGTAGCTCCCTCGTTTCTCGGGCCTAAATAATTAAATACAAATCAAGTTTTAAAACAATAAAAATGAAATTAAAGTTTTTTACAATAATAATTAACAATTTTGCATACCTCATTCGAAACCCTTTATTTGGAGAAATTTGGAGACAAAATATGAAGAACACAATCTAGAGAAACAATTAATTGAAAAAATTAGGAGAAGAAAAACAAATCAAAAACTCGACTACAATATTATAGAAATAAATTAGGAGAAGAAAGAATTAGGTATTGAAATAAATTAGGAGAAGAAAGAATTAGGTATTGAAATAAATTAGGAGAAGAAAGAATTATGAATATTATTGAAATAAATTACCTACTTAGGATAAAACCCGGCTCAAAATTCTGGAGAAACCGTCTCTCCCTCTTTCAAAAATAGTATCTCCTCTCTCTCTCAAAACCCGGTGAGTACACAACAACCTCCTTCTCTTTCTCTTTTAATATAGGTTAGTTACCCTACTTTCCTTCTAATAATCAGTGAAATTTGACTTGAGGAGACACAATGACCGACACAACCTGCTGCAGCAGCGCCTGTGACATGGCAGGCTTTTCAATCTTTAACTAACCATTACCGAGACATGCATATAGGGTAGAGTTAAAAATTTTAGGGTTATTTTAAGGTTACTTTAATAATTTTAAATATATTTCTTGTAATTTTTACGATTTGGATATTTTACTTGTAAATATTATACAATAGAGTATTTATCATAATTTAGCTATATAATTATCGGAATAATGTGAATATAAAATTTAGCGAAGCATGGCTAACTCAGAAGGGGACGCAAAAAGAAAGGTTCACTAAAGGGAAATGAATTATTTATTTATTGTTATAAAAAAAATGATGAAAAATAAAAGTTAAAGAAGAAATGTAAGTAGTACTGTAGTAGTAGTAATGTTATATTGACAGAGAGAAGCGCATAAGGCAGAAGAAACCCTGGTTTCTTCTTCAAATTTCATCCATCATCACATACAATTCATCAAATCTGTACGTGTTTTGATCGCTGAAGGAGGGGGAAATTCAGCTCTGCTTTCAATGGGTTGCTATAGCAGCAAGGACGTCGACTCTAAAGCTACCCGCGCCGCTCGCTGGCGCTCCACCGGAATTGTTGGCTTGCGTGACTCTAAATTGAAGGCATACTTCTCTATCCTTTTTTGCTACTGATCAATTATCTCTAACAACTTTCGTTCCACAGTAGAGTTATTGGTATATGTATGAGCAGTAATGCTCCACCGCCCGCGGCGGGCACATCTTAATGTGCCCGCGACTGATGTGGCAATGTCACGTCATTGTCACGTCAACACGTGAGTTACTATATTTTCATTTTTTTGTTAAATTTATTTTTTATTATTAATTTTTATTGAATAGTATTAAACTATACCCTAACCAATCAACCCTAGTCGGAAAGTGATAATTAATAAGAAAATATTAAAAATTTAATATATATCTACATGGCATGCCACATCATTCGTGGGCGCATTAACCCCGCCCGCCACGAGTGGGTGACGTATGTATGAGTTTTCTTATTTGTGAATTCTTACCATATTTAGATTTTAGATATGATACTTGATTGTTTGGACTGTAGCGTCTAGCTGGATTTGTTATTCATTTTAGTTAGTAAATGTTCGGTTTAATGTATTTGGATTTTGAGAATTAATCACGTTAGTGCGCGTTGTTTTTGGTGATAATAATTTTGTGTGCTAGTTATGTTTTGCCGGTTAGTTAAAGGATACTATTATTAGGAAGGTACGGAACGGATACGGGGATGATTTTAACTGGAATATAGAGGGTTCTATTTGTGCTGCATGAAGATTTTATTAGTATGTAACAAATGTATGCATATTTCTATTATGCTGATTAGATTGCTTTTGGATTGTTTCTTATAGACATTTCCAGATGAAGTTCTTGATTTAGAAAGATCAGTCCGCACACTTGATTTGACGCACAACAAATTAGGTAATGCTCGGTTTTCAAATCTGAAGCATTCCGTCATTTATTTTATAAGATTATCCTGATGGGTTCATTTGGCACCAAATGGATCGTGAGATCATCTGGACTTGAGCTGGAACTAGATGATATTGCTAATGCAGTAGTTTTGTGTGGAATAGGATAAACTTGACTGATTTCAGTAGCTTCTCTTTACTAATATCTTTTTGTATGCTGTGGCACTGTGCAGTTGATATACCGACGGAGATAAACAAATTGATAAACTTGCAGCGGCTGGTGAGAATTATCTCTCCAGCGTTCTTTTTCTTGCTGTGTTAATTTCAGAATATTCTTGATTCTGTTTCAAAGAGTTTGATATGGTGCACCCAATTTAATGGTTTGCATAGAGATGACTTGCAAGATGATCTGATCATTTATTTTAAATTTTAAAGTGTATGTAAGTGTCATACTACCCGGTTCTCTCTCAGTTGCATTACTTATTTACGTGTAGGCGAGAATGCATGAAACGAAACCAGAAAGATTATGAGAATGAGATCTGGAGACAACAATTAATAAGCATGACTGTCCAAAAACTCTTGGTCAGGTTGTCATTGACCTGCATTTGACAAGGCTCCCTTTTGTGATGAGAAATATTGTACACATGTAGTTATAATATAGATATCCCAGATTGACGAAATTAGGTCATAGTTTCTATCAATAACAAATTACTTATGTTTTTATCTTTCTTTGGGAATCATCACCAAAAGTGATAGAGATATAGCGCTATTAGATTTAGAGTTAATAGTTAATTATTATTTAAAGTAGTTAGTCGAGTCGTTAGTTTCTTTTTAATATTCACTTAAGTTGTTTAATTGTTATTAATATAATTAATATTTGATTAGGTTAGAAGTATTCAGCCCCTAGCTTTAGGGTTTTGCTAGGGTTTACTTTTATTTTATATATATGTAGTTTTTTCCCATGTGGTTTCGATCGTCAGAAATATATTTTTGAGTTCAGCAAATTTGTTGTGGCCTATTCGGAGGAATTTTCATGTTTTCTTTTGTTGTATTACATTCCCTCCTTTCTCAATCACCTTAACTCTATCAAATTGTCTGACATGATCATCTTGCAAGCCATCTCTATGTGAGCCATTATGTTTATTGAAAGTATAGAGAACAGAAAAGAATAGAAAACAACAAAAAGAAAGATAACTCTCCTCCTAATAGGCTTTCAATTCCTCTGAAAAGGCCACAACAACTTGTTTAACTCGATATATTTCTGATGATGATAATACAGAACACACACTCTTTAAAATAATGCAAAACCCTAATGAAACCGTATGCCCATATACTTACACTTTCTACTCTACGGATTTTGGGATGAGGAATCTCGCGCATGTAAAGCTCTTGGTTCAATGACGGCGGGCAAAAGACTATACAGCTCCATTGAAGCTGGAAAGATTCGGGTTTGATCCAAAAATAACTCTAAATTAAAACCTAAACAATTAAACTACAAATCCTACTGAAAACATCAAATTAATAAACAGATAAGCAGTCTCCATGATTGTCAATTGCCTAGCAATTAAAATAGCCTTGTGCTCAAGGATGGGAAAATACATCAAAAGACATCCTAAATTTTCCATGTCGTCAAGCAATTAGGATTAGTAAATCCACATGTCCCTTCCTGCAAACTGATCATAGATAAGATTTTGGTGTTGAAAACCACCACGGTAAATGCATCTATAAGAGGAGGAGGCGACAACATGAAAACAACAGGAGGGGCATCAAGGAGACAGGAGGAGGCATGGAAAAAAGTGGCAGTGAATTTGGAGCATAGGTGATATGGCCATATGGGTGACATGGCAATTGGTAAGTTGAGGTTGTGCACAGGCGGCTGCAGGCGGAGCAGATGTGAAAATTCTGGTGCAGAAATTGGTGGATGAGTGATTGAAAGATTTCCAGATGGGTTCAGAACTGGGGTTTCAGAAGAAACCCCAGGCTGATGATTCACCGTGTTGTGCATGACACTAGGGTTTCAGGTGGGGTGGCCTCTGGTGGTGGAACGAAGGTGAGAACTTGATGCGATGCTTGATTCAGGTGAAACAAGCATTGGACTTGGAACTGGCATTTTCCACCACCTTCTCTATGGTTTCGATACGAGTCTCTTGTGTCGTCATTGAGGCAAGAGCAGCAGGTCATACCATTTGATAGAGATAGGTGACTGAAAGAGAAAAAAGAGAATGAAAAAGAATAGAAAATAATGTAAAGAAACAATAATACTCCTCCGAAGAAGCCTTCAACTCCTACAAATAGGCCACAACAATTTTTGACTCAAGAATGTATTATGATGATTTAAACCGCAACAAATATAATAAAATGTAAACCCTAGCAAAACCCTAAAGCTCACAGGTTTGACTACTTCTAAACTCAATCAAATACAAATAGCAATTAAATAACAGGTAAATAATAAGGAACTAGTGACCCGACTAACTATTGTAAATACTAATTAACTATTGAATAATAAGGAACTAGTGACTATTGCTGAGTTTATTGGTGTTCCACTTTTAGTTCTAGTAAATGCTTGCATTCTTGGTGTAAAGTTTTTGAAATTTGGTTACTTTGGTCTGTCTGTGAAATCATTAATTACAGATTTTAGCTGATAATGTTATCGAGTGCCTACCAATGAACTTGGGAAAGCTTCAGTGTTTAAAGGTTATGACACTTGATGGAAATAGGATCACCACATTGCCTGATGAATGTAAGTTTCTTCATTTCAGGATGAGAGAACTTAAGTTTTGAAGAGTTCATTAACTGAATCGGAACTCTTCCCTCATTATCAAACTATATAGAATGTTGAACATTAGCTTTGCTTGACTTTCGTGTCAATGACATAAGTTTTAACGTGCAGTGGGTCAATTGGTGAAACTTGAGAAGCTATCGATTTCTGGAAATTTGCTGCCTAACTTGCCTGAAACTATCGGGAGTCTGCGCAATGTGAGTACTCTAATGCTCATGTAGAGGCTTAAGAATGTGCCTACATTATTTCCTTTGTCCACTGTATGCTGTTTATTCGATATCTTAATTTAAGTAATAAATGCAAACTTCTCGACTTTGCAGCTGTTGCTGTTGAATGTGTCAAACAATAAGTTAAAGCGCTTTCCTGAATCTATTGGTAGCTGCTTCTCTCTGGAGGAAATTCAAGCTAATGGTAATTTTATATCTATCAATCTATCTATCTTCTTCCTATGTCTCTATCTTTCAGTATTTATTTGCAATTATTTTTATTCCAGTAGTAATCCTACAATTACCCAGTTGTACTCTTCTTTTTCTCCCTCTGTCCATATATGTGTATTTTATTGGTATCATTTTATTCAATGAGGATATCATAAACTAACTTTTATAATTGAAATTGATCTAAAAGAATCTAGCAGCAAGCTAGGTAAGGGAGTGTTTTTGAGTTGCTACATAGCCAATTAAATTGTATGGAAATAATTATTATGATTGCATATTTCATTCTGCCCCATGGGTTGGGCAAGACATCTCAAGTATTTCTTCTAGATTCACCAAGTTTATATAATGTATAATTATAATACCACCACTCCTTTGTCAACTTTGAAATGGTAAATTTTTTGAAGGGTTTTGAGGTTTATGAAATTTTCATAGATCTAATTTTTTCTGACCATATACAACCTATTGATCTGACATTTCTGGTAGACAGGCTTATCGGAAGTGTCTTCATATGCAAATTTTATTTTCATTGCTTGTACTTTTGGGTTATCTAGCCTTACCTCATTTTTTGCCTTCTCTGTTTTGACATTATAATTAGTATTGCCTACAGAAAATTCTATTGAAGAGCTTCCATCTTCGGTGTGCAGTCTTGTTCATCTGAAGTCGCTCTCTTTGGATAATAACAAAGTGAAGCAGGTTCAACACTAATATGTACTTCATATTCATCTTATATTGCTTGACTTTAAAGTGTATTTGTTTCATTCAGTTGATTGTGTACCCTTTGTATCATGGCCATATTTTTGCATGGTGCCCTAGAACACCACTTGTTAACTTGTGATTTTGCATTGGCACCCTCTATAAATCCACATGGCTATTCCATGTCAGCTGATGGCATAATCAAATATGAAGTGAAGTCCAAATCGAAGTTTGCAATTGTTATGAATCTCAAATGTTACAATACTCTAGAAAATAGGCTGTTCCCTGAAAGCATTAAGTTATAGGGAGGGAATTCGTTGGAGATCGAACTACTAGAAACAAATAAGGATTGAAGATTGGAAAAATTTTCTTGCAAAAATTAATTTTTACCGGATTCCTGTACCAGCTTTTGTTAGAGCACTTGGTCTTTTTCTACATCAAGTCTACTGTAAAGTATTTTTTTTGGCCTTCAGGTCTTGGGTTTCAACTTTTCTAGTGTATTTGTTTTTAAGAAGTCAAAATAAGTAATTTATTGCAACCTTTGTAGGATAACGATGATGCCTCAGAAAGTCCTGATCACATGGAGATGAAATATTCTGTTGAAAATAATGTTTCTCCTGATTGGATTGATCGTCTTCTTTTGCTTTTTTAAATTTGTATTGACTACTCTATAGTTGTCACTATACTTTTGTGGTAATGTACTACTTGGTGGACCTTGCCATTCCCTTTAAGGATATTCTCCAGCAGATAAAAAGAGAAGTATCAATGCATCTAGTCTTGAGTGGAATGCTTCTTTTCGTATAATCTGTCATGCTTTCTGTTGTGGAGATTCTTGCGACTGTGGTTCCAATGTTGTTTGAACTCATCTACTTGGAGTTCTTCAATCAGCAGCGAATTTATGAATATCATGTCTATCGGTTGCAGATACCTCCAAACTTGCTGAAAGATTGCAAAAGTCTGCAGAATATATCCCTCCATGGCAACCCAATTTCAATGGATTACTTTCAACAGGTGAGAAAACGATATCTTATTTGGACAATGATATGCTTTACTTCACATCACAACTCTTCATAGTAATGATATCCACCTACATATAAAAGCAATACTCGCGTTCTTTATCATGATCAGATGGAAGGTTTTGAAGAATTCGAAGGTCGGAGGAAAAGGAAGTTCGACAAACTCATAGATTCGAATGTGATGATAAACTCGAAAGGCCTAGATGAGGGTGTTGATCTATGAGAGTAAGTAAGGCTCCTTATCTCCTACACAATCACAACTTCCGTTGCTCGCCGGTTTCATTATTATTATCAGTATTATTGACGTCTACTATTTAATTATTTTTCCTGGAAATGTAATTCGATTGGATTAATTTGGCAGGTGATGAAATTTGAGTTGGGAGTAGGATGTAGGGATTGTTGCAGTCCAAATATATATATAACAGTTTCTGTATATTTCTCCCATTGTTTGTTGCCTTGTAATTAGGATTTTCAGTTCTAAGGATGCTACCAAAATGTAAATGGCGATTATAAAGGAGTTTACAGTTACTGATTTTGTAACGTTATATAAACGTATTAAATGATTATTGTATATAAAGGGGTAAATGAGTCATATTGAACCTTTTCTTCTCCTTTTCCGGCGCATAAATTGGTTCCAAGAATGCGGAGATATAATATTCTCTCTCTTATAGTGAGGAAGAAGAAGGAATTGGTAAAAAAAAATTGCATTCATATAATGATGAAGAAGTTGGAGAGATTTAAAATGTGATAATTATTTTATTTATATTTTTATAAGAATAAATTTGTCTATAAAAACAACCTAAGTTAGAGACATTATTTTTGGGTACGGTGTATAAGAGTATTGAAAGGTATATAAGAGTATTGAAAGGTATATAAGAGTATTGAAAATTAGTATAAAATTTTGATATAAATATATATTATTTAAACTTGTGTGTAATAAAATTTGTGTTAAAAAGAAAATGATTCATCTTAGTTGGAACGATCCAAAAAGGAATACGACTCATCGGGAGTAGATCATAAATGTGTGAAACAAATAATCTAATTTGAAGATCATATTTATGATCTATTTGATTATATAATCACTAATGTGGTATAAGATAATTACGACCAGGAACAGGCAAAACCAAAATTTTAATTTGAATTTTGGACCTCAACCCCTATTGTCTCCGACATGGATCCGATAAAATTGAATTCTCTATGAGACCACCTACCACTAGTCTTCGGCCGCTCGCGCGGTTCACCGGTTCCACTGAAATCTCGGATTAGTGAGAAAGACCAGCTTCTTTCCTATCGGCATACCAGATCAAAGCTTTTCAGGTTCCGAACTTCTTTCATCAGTTGCTCTTGCTAATGTCTTCACTTGAAAGGGAGAGAAGGAGCCTGAACCAACAAGTCGTTCGGTTAGAAAGCACTAGCGGTCTGACTTAGCTTAGGAAAGATGTCATTTCTCTTGTTTAAATTTGACATCTTGCCGGCATAGACCTAGAAGAAAAGGATTTTTAGACTAAACCATTGGTGTACAAATGCCTAAATGAGCAACAACATATAACATGTACCATACAAACAAGAACATTTTAATCAAACATGTAAATTATCTCAAAAATTCGATATAACTTATTTTTGTTGATACAAACACTTGAGAAGTGGAGGGAATATAAATTCATAACAAAAATGTAGGCATAACATTGCAAAGATATGAATTTATAAACTAAATTATTATTATCTAATTTTAATAAATTTGCAATACATATTGTGTTTACATTATATGATAGAATAAAAACACCAACTTGTAAAGTTTTTTTCAACCACACGATAATAATTTTTACAGTTATACTAAATAAAATTGGAAGATTATTATCTTTAAGTGCAACAATTATTCTGAAATAAATTTGAAAGTTATAGTTGAATGTCTACATTACGCTATGAATGCTACTTTTGTTGTATTCTTTTTATTTTTCCTATTTTTTTCACCAAATTTTCTTGGTGAAGGTTTTTAATGAGACATCAAATAATACATGTATATATGCGTATGACATATACTATTTTTCTTGACTATTTTTCTCTTATATAGATTTTCAAAGGTATGTACATCACACGGTAATGTCTAGGGGTGAAAAAATTTTAATAAAAAGCCGAAAATCAAACCGAACCGAGCCGAACCGATAAATTCAGTTCGTTTTTTTTTCGGTTCAGTTTTGGTTTTCGTTTTAGAAAATTTCGATTTTTCGATTAAGTTTCAGCATCTGTATCAAAAACATCAAAATATCGAAAACCAAATCGAAACATATTATTTAATAATTATTTATTTAATACTCCCTCCGTACCACTAAACTTGACACACTTTCTTTTTTGGGACGTCCCACTAAGTTTGACACACTCCAAAAATAGTAAATGTTTATCTCTTTGAAAAGGTGTGGACCTGTTTTATACGTTTTCGGTCTCGTTTCTATTGTGTTTTTGGACCTATGATGTTGATTATTGTCGTTCGAGTTGATGCTTTGGTCTTCTTTATGCTACATTGTAGGTGAGAATCAACAAAAAGGATGCTCGACAAGAGAACCGAGATGAAAAGACGAAGAAACGTTGGAAAATTGAGCATTTGGCCGAGAGTTGCCCTAGCGGGCGCTAGCCCCTAGTGCTCACTAGGTCAAGGGTGCTGAGCCAGGCAGAACAAGGGGATAGCGACCGCTACCCCCTAGCTTTTTGTTCTGCAACGTAGATAAAGTCCTGCTTAGCCTTCCTTGAGAATATGACTTAGGTTAACTTATTAATCTATAACGAACTTGCTCTCTTGCGAGTAACTTAATAAAATAAGTTAAAAACAAGACTCTACCACCTTTATACATTTTAAACTACTTTATACACTCTTCTTAATAATCGTGTCGGAAAAAAAAAGTGTCATGCTTAGTGGGACGGAGGGAGTATTACTTATTAAATAATTATTTATCTATGTTTGGTACGCTTTTGTAGTATTAATCTTACACGTGTTTTCGAGTCTCATTTCATAGTATTTTAGTTAATTTTACTTAGTATTTCGTTCGTTATTACATCGGATGTCAAATTTTTGTGTATGTTGTTTGGTATGGAAAAATGGCGCGAAATGGAGTCATGGAGATGAAGTAATGTGGCGCGAGGAAGCATGAAGGATGAACTGAGGATGCGAAGAAATGAAGTCGAGGAAACCGAACAGGAGCTTGCTAGGAGTTACGGGCAGAAGACGAGAGGAGAAAGAACGCGAGAGCATGACCATATGTGAAATTGTTACTGTCTTGCGCAACAATTTTGTTTTGGCTCGTTCTTCTACGTTACAACTCCGAATTTGGATTTATTTGCGGCTACGGACTCCGATCGAGATGATATTTAAGAATTTGTTTTTTAATTTTTTGTATTTTGTAGAGAGGGGGTCCAACGCCCACTGGGTGCAGCTCTCGGCTGGGACAGAATATGGTGCCCAGCGGCCGCTGGGCACGACTTTTGGACGCGAATTAGGCTATTTAAACCCCTATTTTGGGCGTTCTTTATATCCCTTTTCATATTTTTCTCTCTCTTTCAAACCCTGGAACACTTAGATTATCTTATTTCCATTGTAATTTTGTCTCGGGCTAAGGATTGAGGGGAGTTTGATGCTCAATCCAAGATTCTATCTTAATAAGTATGTTTTAATTCTTATTATTGATTGTTTTATGGATTGATTGTCATTCTCTACTTAGGGTTAGAATCTCTTGATTAATTATTGATTGTTCTTGATTCATGCTTATTTATTTAAACTTGTGCATAATCGAATTGAATGCTTGATCACCATTACTTCTCTTTTGATTCTAGATGAGATTGAGAAATAGTTATAAAATTTGACCTAGGATTTAATCAAACAATAATTCCAAATCGGAAATGTAAGAATTATATTCATTGTTAATTGTGATTTTCCTATTGTGTAATTCGAATACGTGAGTTAGAATTACCATCTTTTTTATTATTTTTGATCGTTTTTATTATTTTTGATCGTTTATTGTATTTCTTATTTATCCTGTTATTTATTCGTTTAGAGTGTTTAGAATTTCCTATTTATTTGTTCTTAATAACACTTAGGATTAAATCGCCCTGCTAAGTTTTCCATCGAGATTCGACCGGGGTTAATTTGTCACGTACAATTGACCTCATACATTTACGAGAGCCTAGAGTCTACACATTTTAGGTATTACCAATTTAATAAGTATAACTTATTAAATATATTATTTAATATTTTCAATTTTGGTTTTTTGGTTTTTAACCGAAACCGAACTGGAAATTTCAGTTCGATTTTTTTCGATTCAAGGTTATTTCGTTTTGATTTGGATTTTACATTTTACGGTTTGGTTTTCATTTCAGTTTTTATTATTTTTTCGATTCGGTCACCGGACCGAACCATACTCACTCCTAGTAATGTTCAAGTGAGAGTGTTATAAATAATATTATCATGTGAATATTACTATAAGTGTATTTGATATTATAAATATGGTTAATACACCAAAATAGTCATTTTTCAAACAAAAAAGTAAATTTTAGCCACTTATAAAAAAACAGCCATTACCAATGTTGTCACCATTGTTGTTCGTAATTACACAAGCACGATGAATTTTGGTTATGTTTTTGTAATTATACGAACAAGATGATAACATACTAACGAAATTACACGAGCACGACAAGTTTTTGTTATGTTCGTGTAATAACACAACCAACATGATAACATACTAAAGAAATTACACGAGCATGACAAGTTTTGATTGTGTTCGTGTAATCACACAATCAAAATTCTAGCATAATAAGGTAATTACATGACCACGGCGAGTCTTTATTATGTTCGTGTAATCACACGACAAAGATGATAGCATACTAAAGAAATTACACGAACATGACAAGTTTTGTTCATGTAATAACATGACCAATTTTCGTGTAATCATGTGATTAAATTTAAGTAAATGAAGAGTAATTTTTTAAGTGTGGCTAATTTTTACTTTTTTATTTCAGGTGGCTATTATTTACTTTTATGTTTGAAAAGTAGTTATATATGGGCGTACCCCTTATATATATTGTAAATTGAACAAACAGATATACAAGAAGAATTATAGGGTTTATTAGTCCTATGGTTGGAATTTTCTCTCCTTCTTCATTCTCCCTTTTATTTATTGTTCTCCACAGATAATTTGTGAAATCGAGCAATAATATTATTACAATATTGATTAATACATATAAATATTGTTGGTCCCGAAACGTAGTGTATGCGTGGGGGGGGGGGGGGTGATAATACATCAATTTAAAACTTTTTCAGATTATAAAGGAAGTTCAGTGAAAACTCAAATCTGAAGGGAGGTTGCTTCAGTCTAGACTACAACTTTAGATAACAATCCTTCAGTCTACACTTAGTGTTTGACTGATGGATTAATATCTTAAGTGGTGGTTTTAGAAGCTTACTCGTTTTGTCAGAAAACTTAATGTTAATGTTCAAGTTTGCTTTTAATTAATATTCAGTAGATGCAATAGAGTGTTAGAGAATAAGGAATACTGAAAGTAAATAGAGAAGACACAGAGAATTGGTTTTCGTGGTTCGGAGATAAAAACTCCTAAGTCCACGAGTCTCGATGTGAGTCGAGGGTTTCAAACTAAATGGAGTGTTTTACAGTGGTCAACCTTAAAGGTTAGAATGACAGTGTATTCTGATCACTTCCAGCTAAGAAAACTAATTTTAAACTAGCTCTATTCTTCGGTTACATATTTGTATCGCTAAAAACACACTAACAGGTTTACAGTGAGTGCAAGAGTGTTCTAAACTGAAAGCTTGAGTGTAGATGAAAGCTTGAGAGCGATGGAGCGATTGTGCGTATGAGAGCTTGGTAACTGGTGTTTAAAGCGTTAGAAGCAGCGGGGCTTTTATAGAATACTCTCAAGAATATATCCGTTTTGAGAGAGAGCTTCGTCTGTAGCATTTGAAATTCTTCTCGTTGGATTCGTCGTCCTTTTTACCATTTTTGGTGTCTGCGACAAGATTTGCTTCACCTACTGAGATCTTTTCCAAAAGTGGTAATGCTGTAGGTGTAGCATGACACTCAGTAGCAAGCGTGACTTCAGTGGAAACTTCAGTACAGAGCTTCAGTGAATGATATTTTCATGCTTCAATTAACTTCAACTTTAATACTTCAGGACATAACTTCAATGGCATGGTTCTTCAGTTTTGACTTGAAAACTGAGTTATGGAAAACTCCAGTACTAGTCTTGATCTTCAGTCTTGAATCCTTCAGGTCACGTATACGTGTAAACTGAACTCCTTAACAAGTGAGTTCCAAAATAAGACTAAAGACCATATTTCAGTTTTTGGTTTAATACATCTTTAGGGGAGGTTTTGGACTCTTAATCAAAACCTTAATAAATATAAATATTTCCCGACAAATGCATTATCTTGTGATGCAATAAAATACAACATATAGTGCATCAAAATAATATATATATATAACTAGTTGGTTACCCGTGGAAATTCGACGGGATTAAATATTTTATATAATTATTTATTATCATTTTAATTATTATTATTTATTGTTAGGGACATATTGACTATTCTCGTATATTAAATGTATATAATAAAAGTAGTTAATTATATAGACTTGTTTATGATAAACTCGTGTTTAGGGGTGAGAATTTCGAACAGTAACTTGGGACGTCGAGTTTCAAAATTTTCGGGACCGTAATTGAGAAATTGAACGAGAGCAAATTTCCTAAACGATCGGGATTCGAGAAAGAAATTGAACAAACCAAATTTACCGAAATTTGGGACCCCGAGTCCCTATCGGGCCTCCTAATTTTCCGAAATTATTTTTAAATTCGAGAAATTTGGTCCCGTTCGGGACTTCGAGACTATTGGGAAATATTTTTTCGGGATCGGGACTTAAATTTTTCCAATTTTAGGATTCAAAAATCCTGAAATTCCAATCAGGCCAAAAAATTGATATTTTCGGGACCAGAACTCCCGGTCCTGTCCCGATTCTCACCGCTGGCTCTGCAGAAATTGTGCGTCAGAAGGTCAAGGCTAGCGACCGCTGGCTGGAAGTTATGCGCGGGTTTAAATCATCCTTTTGGGCGTCATTTGCACACTCTCTCTCAGCACCTATTATGTAACTTAAGAAGAACTTCTCATACACTAGTTTTTATTGCTTTCTTAGTTTAGGATTTAAGAATTCCGATGGATTGAAGTGGATTTCGACTTTGGATTCTTACTTTTCAAGTAGTGAGTTTCCTTTCTATGGTTTCCTTTTGTGATTCTACTTTGTATATGATGCTTGGTTAGATCCTTACTTGGATTGGATGTTTATGTTCTTACTTGATGTTTATTTGATCTACGCCCTTGATTAACTTGTTTTGTATGGAATTTAATGCTTGATCACCATTGAATTCATATGTTTATGTTAAGTAGATTGATTATTTTGCTTGACATAAGACCTAGGGTTAATCAACATTATTCTGAACCGGAAACGTAAGAATAATATTCTATATGAGATTAAGTAATTATTAAAGGTGTGAACTGTATACGAAAGTAAAGATCACGGCTTAGTGTATTAATACGAAAGTAATTTGCTAAGCAACCTTTGGTGTTCTTAATCTAATATGGATGCATGATCAATTAGACATTGAATAGGAATTAAGCATCTGATCCTAAAGCTTCAATCCGTTTGTATTCATGTTTAGTTGTTTTTAATCTCTATTTATTTATTGTTATATCTTATGGTCATAATATGTTTAGGATTTTCCTTTTCTCGTTTTAATAACACTTAGGATTAGAGCCGCCCTGTTAAGCTTTCCATCAAGATCCGACCGGGGTTAGCTTGCTACATGCAATCGACCTCGTAATAATTTGTGAGAACCTAGAGTACACACTTTAGGCTAAACAATTTTTCAAAAACAAAAGTAAATAATAGATACTTGAAAAAAAAAGTAAAAATTTAGCCACACTTACAAAATTATCCTTCATGTACTTAAGTTTAATTATGTGATTACACGAAAATTGATCGTGTGGTTACATGAGCAAAACTTGTCGTGCTCGTGTAATTTCTTTAGGTTGTGTCGAACACAACCAAAACTTGGCATGCTCGTGTAATTTCTTTAGTATGTTATCATCTTGGCCATGTTATTACACGAACATAATCAAAACTCGTCGTGCTCGTGTAATTCATTTATTATGTTATTATCTTGGTCGTGTAATTACATGAACATATATAACCAAAACTCGTCGTACTAGTATAATTCGTGCAATTACGAACAATAATGGTGACAACGGTGGCGGCGGCGGCGGCGACGGCGGTCGTAGGATGATATATTATGGTGTTGTAGGATGATATATTATGGTGGCAACAAGTAGGATGATATATTATGGTGGCAACAAGTAGTATGAAGTATAAGTAGAGAAAATTTCCTTAATTTTCAAACTTAATTAAATGTAAGGATATTAAAGTATTTTTGCACAAAAAGTAATTATATTTTATTTTTTTTTATAAGGGGCTAGAATTTTTATTTTATTTTATTTTATTTTGATATATTCACTTTAAAAGAAATTGCTTAATTTTTCATTTATTTATTTATTTGTATTGATGAGTGTGAGTGAGAGGGAGGATATCTTTAAAGATTTGTAATTCACGAATAAGAGGGGGGAAATATATTTATCAATTCCGATATAGTACTTTTTTTTTGGTTTATACGAAAAAACTAACTAAAATCTTTTTATAAAATCAATGAAGTGTTTAATTTCACTGTGATGATATATACACAATTGTTAATTTATAAATATCTTAATTCCATGATCATAATTAATAAGACTTAAGCGGATTGCTAGCTAGCTATAATAGTCACTCCTTAAACTTTTCATGGCACGTGTCTGAATTATATACATATTTAATTTATGACCAGTGGTTTATAATAGTTCTAATCTGAAGATATAATTAAGAAATAAGATTATATATAATCCTAAATAAACTCGAATTGATCCCAACCTCAATTTTCACAAACTACGTACTCACTATAGAGTATAGACCATAGATAATATTAATATATAAGAAATTTACTCAAACCTTTTAAACTCGAGTTTCTAGAAAAATCAATTACTCCACTCTTGAACCTAATTTGGTTAACGACATCACCTTAATTACATAATAAATATGGAGAAATACATTAACGTGTATATATGTGTGACTGAGCTAGGCCGAGCTTATCCTAAGCTCCAGCCAAATAATGGAAAATACACATAAACACACACACACACACACATATATATATATATAT